>QRFJ01000050.1:1224955-1531421 GCA_006176705.1 Cocos nucifera | reverse complement strand
TGTCTGATGATGATCAAGACATAGAAGAGCTGAGAAGCTGGTGTGAAGTTAGACTTGATTTGTAGAATTGATATTATTCTGCAATCCTTGACTGATGCATATGGGCAATTCAGCATGAATTACCAAATGCAGTAAACTTCAAAATTTCTTGGCGTAAATTAATACATATACTGGTCACCGCTGAGCTTTCTAATGAAACGATTCCTAAAGGCTCAGTTTCTTACTATGGGAATGGCCTTCTTCCAAAAAAGTCTCTAGAAAGAAAAAGAGAGTCTGCCAAAAAAGCAGAAAGGAAGAGAAAGAGAATGAAAGCAGAGCCGAAGAGAAGAAGGCCAGCTGATCAAAGAGAAAGTATTTTCTATTGCAAAGCGACGGCCACTTGAAGCGGAACTGTCTACTTACCTGCATACTGAAAAAAGAAGAAAGTCCTTCTGGAGGTCATGCTCGTTATTTGATCTAACCTTATGTTTCTTCGCATCTAGTGGTGCTTGACTCTGAATTCTAGTGTCATCTGTGCACTTCCATGTCAGATCTTGAGGATAGCTAAGGGCTTGAGAGATGGAGACATAATCTACGTCATCGTAATGAGCAAGAGTTGACGTGCCAGTGCGGTGGATAAACATACCTCTCGATTATCATCTCGTTTTTAGACTTAGTTTTGAAAGACTGTTATTATGTGCCTGACAGCTAGCGAAAATTTGATTTCTATTTCAGCTTAGCAACTGAAGGCTATGTTGATTTACCTTCTTAAGGATCCAATTGAACCTATTCTTTATGAAAAAAATAAAATTAAATATGGTTTTCTTATTAACGGTCTTTATCAGCGACATATTGATGTGTATCTGTTCCTAACTATCGAGCAAAATGTAATGGCCAAAGATCTAAGGATAGTCAAACGACAGGATATCTATGGCACCTGAGAATTAGATCCATATACAGAAATAGGATCAAATAAGTTTGGAAAAATGGACTAATTGAATCGTCCATTGCTTTCTGAGTCATATCCAACTTGTGAATCTTGTCTTCAAGGCAAATGACTAACTCTCTTTTTGGAAATGAGGAAGGACCAAGGATCTTCCTTTTCTCTAGTACATAGCCTGATGTGTGCGCCCATTTGATGTGCCGAGCTAATGTAATTTTGTCTACTTCATTATCTTTAATCGATGAAGTCTGATCGTAAGGTATGGAATGTGATCTTATGAGACACAAGTCTGAAGCTTTTGAAAAGTTCAAAGAATTCAGAGATGAAGTAGAAAAATAAATAAAACTCATTAAGGTGGTTCGATCAGATCGAGGAGGTGAATATCCTGCCAAAATTCTCTAGACTATCTAAGAAAATGCATAGTCCCTTCTATGTGGACTTCACAGAAACACCTCAACTCAACGAGTTTCAGTAAGGAGAAATCGGAACTCTATTTGGATATGTATCATCCATGAATGAGCTCTCACAGACCTTCTAATTTTTTGGGACATTCATTGTTAACTTCAATTTATCTAC
Source organism: Cocos nucifera (assembly GCA_006176705.1). Lineage (NCBI taxonomy): Eukaryota > Viridiplantae > Streptophyta > Magnoliopsida > Arecales > Arecaceae > Cocos > Cocos nucifera. Next base: position 1,529,923 of record QRFJ01000050.1, on the reverse strand, counting down.
TGAATAGGATTTTCTCTAAAAAGTTCTACACATACCGTATGAGATATGCAGTAAGAAATCAAGTCTGAGTCATTCTCAGAATTTGAGGTTGCCGGCTCATGTCAAAAAGTAGCTAGTCAAAAGCGCAACGAAGGTTAGAGTTGTAGGGTCTCCTTCTAGAGCTCGATTCATAGATATCCTAAAGAGATCATAGGATAACTATTTCTACATCCAGACAACCATCAATGTGGATTATGAGTCGACGTGCCATCTTTCTTTGAAAAATAGTTTATTGCAGAAACGCTGCATTGGAAGTCAGATTAAGCTTGATGAGAAAGTCTCACAAGCTACAAACAACTTAAGGACAATTTGGAAACAAATCAGGTTGAGCCAATAAAGAACACTACTCTTTCCCTGTTAGATCAGAAAAAATTTTCTCCATCCTGAAAGATACTTTAGGTATTATTTCAAGAAAGAAGTAGAAAAATAGTTCCTCGTAGTAATGCGTGCCATGGTATTATTCCCAAAACTAACAATGTAGGAGATATCCAGATATCACTCTGAGAAATGGTAGAAGTCAATGCAGTCTAGAAATAACCTCGATGCACTTGAGACAAAGTCCTGGACTGATAGATCCACAGAAGGTATAATACCTATTGGTGTAAATGGGACTTCAAGGAAAGATTGCGTAGTGAAAATGTGGGAGACATCAAGGCTAGAACTAGTGGCAAAGGTATATCGCAGACATGTACGGAACCTTTTCCCCATAGTGCTATGCTAAAAATCCATCCGCACATTGCTTGCATCGTGTGCACCTTTTCGATTATGAAAATATGGAAGTAATCGTGAAAATGGATTCTTAAATGAAATATCTTGAGGAAAGATATTTATGGAACAGCGCACTATGATTTCATTATCTAGTGATATGATCAACAAGTTTGAAGCTGTAAAGGTCCATATATGGACTTAAGGCAAGCATCTTCGGAGCCTGGAACACTCAGTTTAATGATGTTGATCAAAAAATTTGGATTTCATACAAAAATAAAGAGGGGGGAAAAAAATTTTTTTTGTGTGTCTGTCAAAAAAGGATCAGTGGAGCAGCTGTTGTCTTCTCGTACTGTGTACGATGATGACATTCCTCCTATTGGAATGATATTTCTTTTGTTGACGACAATCAAAAATATGGTTGTCCAAGAAATTCCTCATGAAAAGACCTAGTGAAGCATCCTTTATTCTAGAGAATTAAGATCTTAGGGATAGACGAAATAGATGCTACACTTTCACAGAAGATCATACAGTAGAGGAAGTACTAGAAGAGGTTTTAAGTATGAAAAACTCTAAAAGGGGAGTTAATACCTTCAGACATGGTATTCAATCTTTCCAAGAGATGTGCCCTTACACACCTGAGAAATAACGCCATGCAAGATCCTTATGCTTTGCAATAGGGAGCTCATGTATGCCATGCTATGTCACGACATGATATAGCCCATGCTGTGAGTGTCACAAGCAGATATCAGCAAATCCAGATGAACGAACAACTGGACTTCTAGAAATTATTCTTAATACTAAAGACACTAAGATATGATGTTGGTTCTTTGGTACGGAGAACTCCAAGTCCAGGATACACGAGACCTCAGAATTTCATGTTCGATGTAGATGATCGAAAGTCGACATCTGGGAGTCTGTTTGTATGTGCAATGTGGCTAGTCAGCTAGAAAAGTTCTAAGCAAATCATGATAGCTAGATTCACCTATGAAAAGATGAATATAGCGTTGCATCAGAGGCTGCGAAAGGAAGCATTCTGGTACAAAGTTGCTGCAAAATCAGAGAATCTGCATGCAGATGCCATTCCCTCTAGTACTGCAAAATATGACGCCATGGCCCTTGCTAAGAGCCACGACGTCTTCACAAAAATGCAAGCACATTGAGCGGTGGAGCTCCCTCAATCCTGATTACCTCGAGAAGGATTACGTCAGAGGTCAAGAGAGTCGACTCCCAGACAATGTATAGACCGCTTACAAGCTATGGGCTAGCAGAAGATCGAAGCCCACCTTGAGAGAAGATGGAATTAGATTTGATAGCTAATTGGCTTTAGATAAGAGAGAAGATTTTAGAATATATGTGCCTAGAAGTCCAGAATTGCCTACACTTTGTAATACACTTCTTAGGGGCAAAATTATAATTTTGACTAAATCAATAAAATGGGTTATTTTCTAACATATGTGTATTTAGTTCTTGATAATATCCTTTGAGTAATGGTAATGATAATTCATATTTTCAAGAGTTGAAAATTTAAGACATGAATAATTATTATTAACTCATTAAAAATCTTCAACCATAGGATCATCACGAGGATGTGATTGATGCGAAGTTGGTGTTTACAATCGCTTCTCTTTAGTAGAGAGTCTTGAGTTCTTGTGTGGAGACATCGGAGCGAGAGTACTAGATACCGTTAGAGAGATGGAGCACTAGTAACCACCGAGATAGTTATTAGGAAGTCTACCTTTCAATGACTGACTCGATGCTGCAGTGTGTGTGTCGATTCTTTTGACTGAGTGCATCGGAGTTCACTTGAGGGTGTTATAGTTTGACTACATCACAACTCGTCTCTAGATAGAAATCCTGGGTGTATGTTGGGCTAACATGCTTCATTGTAGGAAAGATTGCATCAAGATGGAATCTATCTACCTCGTGGTAGAGGAGCAGCCCTATGATGATCATGAGAATCAAGTCAGAAGCCCATGCCATGGCAGAGTGAAAATAATAGAAAGAGTTTCTATTTAGGTTTTCACATCGACTTGAATCGAATGATTACATCATATGAAAAACTAGGTTGTGAGTTCATCTAAACCATATCTGATCGGAGCTCAAAGTAGAAGAACTTAATCACACAGGTAGCTGCACCAAGAGGTTCTTATTCAGCTCTGATGGGTTGCCATATAATACTGCTTAGGTGTCACTGTGGATTTTGGGAGCAATTAGAATGATTTAGATGATCGATCATTCTAGCTGTTCGAATCAGAAGAGTTCTGATCCATCGAAAGAGTTTCGATGAATCGATGATAGAGATCATGACACTATCCATTATCATAAAGAAATGACCTAACTGGGTCACAACAAATAATTGTTGAATCTGTGATCATCAATTTGAACTGATCCAGTCAATTGATCTGAATGAGATTCAATTAGTTCAAAAAATCGTGCTAGCACTCGATTGAAACTAACGTTCTTCTTTACATCATAAATAGTTATCCTGACTGAGCCAAAGAGTTGTGCTCAATCAGAGCCTTCACTTGTCTGACTGGAGCTAGTCCATAGTAGAAAAGGGTTGTCTTATTTTTAAGAAATAACCTTCATTTGTCACCTGCACATTTCTCGTCCTTTGACTTCATCAAAAGTTGATACTTTTGACTGTCAAATATGTGACATTGATATTTGACTTCTATCCACATATCACGCACCTATTGGAGAGCTGTGGGGCTTGTCCCCCTCAGGAACTGACAAGGAAGGGCACACCACCTTAGATGTGCCAAGTTGGAGGCGCCCGAGTCTAGATGGACAGGGACTCCATTCTTTTTTTGGATTTCGATTAGATCTCCTAAGAAACCAAGTTGACTGATCTTAGGCAACCATCTAATGAAGAATCCAAGGGACTCTATTTCCACCAATCAAGATTTAGATCTGATTTTACAAAAGTTGTGATTGTGGAAAGAAGAGGAGTTGGATCACGCATAGTCTATAAATAAGACCCTGCGCCCAACTCAAATACCATTGAAAATTCTCCACGCCCAAGGCTGCCTCTCTCCTCCTCTCCTCCACATGCCAAGTCCACTTCTCCTCTCCTCTCCACGTCCAAAAAGATTTGGATCCAGTTGGTGCAATCCAGATGAGAGAAAGGCGACAGAAAGCTAGAAGGTGCGCTGCTAAGACAACTGCCGATCTTCAAAAGATATTTTGAAGATCCTCCAAATCAGATTCAGTTATTATTTTGAGGACTGATAGAAAAAGAGGATCCTCGTAAATCCAGCTAGTGGATACGAGTAGAGGCAGATACTTGCGTGGCTAGATCCAGAACCTTCTGCTGCTTACAGGATCATCAACGATAATAGGATTACCCTACGATAAGATAAATTAAATTTAAGTTTATCTAAATTTATTTTAATTATTAAAATAATAAAAATCAAGATCTAAAAATATTCAGATGATGGATCAAAGAAAAAATTTTTGAAATATGCTCTTTGATTCATCATTAATCGAACGAATATGGTCCGAGGAGAAATCAGGTTACCCTTCAGGATGAATGCGCAGCACCCTACACGTCATAAGAAACACTCCATCGGATGGAAGGAGAGGGTCTTAAATTCTTTCTTCTTCTTATGAGTCGGACGACTAAGAGAACCCTTAATCAGGAACATGCAATACACAAAAATAGTTTTAAATCTATATCGTATAGCTCATATACAAATTAGATCTATCAGTATGACTATTTGCATACATCTCCTTATCGAATTAGCATATTTTTAGATCTTAAATATCTCATAATAATCTAAAAATTAGATTTAAATGATCTTATTAAAATAAACTCTAATCGAGATAAACTATGTAAACTATTTACAACTAGTCTAGACATGCATCAATTCATATTCTCATATTGATGTTAAAATGTAAATTAATTTTTATTACTATTTTAGATATTATTATAATAATTATAATATTAAAAAAATAATAAAATAAATAGACTTAAAATATAATTAAAATTAAAATTAAATTAAAAACAGCCAAAACTATTCTACTAGAACTATTCTATTTAGAACTGTCATGTATATTTTCTATCTTAGATCCAAATCATTTAATGTGTTAAATTTTCTGATTCAGATCTGATCATATCTCATGTGACATCTAAAAGCACATTTTTGATAAATTAAAAAATTAGATCTAAACAACTTTAGAACCTTGCTCTATATCAGTTGAAGAAAAAATACTTGATTTTTCGGACCAAATTCGGCAGATCTGATAGATCAAGAGATGTATTTCAAAAATTTTTGTTGTTGATCTGAATTAGATCTAAAATATTTCAGATCTAATTCTTATTATTTTAATAAAAAAATAAAATTTAGAATAAATTAATCCAAATTTAAATTTATCTTAATGTAGGATAATTCTGCATTACCCGTTATGATCCTAAGCAGCGGAAAGTTCTGGATCTAGCCATGCAAGTGCCTAGCCTCTATCGGTATCCACTCAGCTGGGATCTAGGAGATCCTTCTTCTTTTCTATCATGTCCTAAAAATTTAAATCTGAATTTGATTTGGAGGATCTCAAAACATCTTTCGAAGATCAGGAGTTTCCTTTACAGCCAGTTGCAGCATTCTAGCTTTCTTGTCGTCTTTCTCTCATTGGATTGCATCAACTTGGATCCCAAACTACTTTGGGCGGGAGAGGAGAGGATGAAAGGATGTCTTGCATGGAGGAGGAGAGAGAGCGTAGCCTTGGGCATGCGAGATTATTCTATGAGATACTCTTGAGTGTGGGTGTTAGGATCTTATTTATAGACCTATGCGTGATCCAACTCCTCTTTTCTTTCCAACCAATCACAATCCTTTGTGAAATCAGATCTAAATCTGATTGGTGGGAATAGAGTCCCTTGGATTTCTTCTTAGATGGCATCTAAGATCAGTCAAAGTTGATTCTTAGGAGGAATTTAATCGAAATCCAAAAAGGAGATGGAGTCCCTATTCAACAAGGACTCCTGGGCGTCTCAAACTTGGGCGTACACCAAGGGTGGCGTGCGCCCTCCTCCCTTGGCGTGCGCCCTTCTCCTTGCCAGCTTTTAGCAGGAGGACAAGCCCCCACCAGCTATCCAATAGATGCGTGACATATGGACAGAAGTCAAAGTGTCAATGATCAACATTTGACCAGTCAAATGTTAACTTTTGACCAAAGTCAAAGGACGAAAAATGGCAGATGACCAAAAATGGTAGATATTATCTTATAAAATAAGACAACCATTTTCTGAACTGGACAGACTCCAGTCAAACTAAGTGAAGGTCTCTGATCGAGCACAAACTTCTTTGGCTCAGTCAGGACAACTTTTTATGATAGTAAAATAAGAACGTTAGGTTCTATCGAGTGCTAGCATGATTTTTTTGAACCGAATGGAATTCATTCAGATCAATTGAACTGATCAGTTCAATTTGATGATCACTAGATTCAAACGCCTTATTTGTTGATCTAGTTAGGTTCAGTTTCTATATGTGGTTTAATGGGATATGTCATATCTCTGATCATCAACATCATCAAAAACTTCCTTTCAATGGAATCAGAAACTTTTCTGATTCAAACAGCTAGAATGATCATCATCATAAATCTTCTAATTACTCCAAAATCCACTAGTGAACTAGCAGTATATGGTGGCAACCCATCAGAGTTGAATGCCGAACCTCTTGTGAGCTACCTGTGTGATTAGTTCTTTCTATTCTTGAGCCTCGATCAGATTAGGTTTAGTGAACTCGTCAAACCCTAGTTTTCTATCATATGCATGGAATTCATTCGATTCAAGTCGAATGTGAAAAACTAAATAGAAACACTGTTTTTATTATTTCACTCTGCCATAGCCATGGCTTCTGGACTTGATTCTCATTATCATCATAAGGCTTGCTCCTCTACCACGAGGTAGATTAATTCCAGCTTGATGCACCAGTTCCTACAATGAACATGCTAGTAGCCAACATACATCTTAGATTCGCATGATGGCTAGGAGACAAGTTATGATTAGTAGTCAAACTATAAACCCTCAAGGGAACTGTCGATACACTCAGGTTAAAAGAACCAGGACGCGACCACTTATAGCCATCGAGTCAGTCATGACCAAGAGAAGTTAGACTTTCTAATGACTACTTCGAGTGGTCAGCTCAGGCCCTCAAGTTTTTAATGATGTCCTATCTCTCGCTTCGTCTGTCTCTCATTATCGTTGACTCACAGACTATCTACAAAAGAAGTGATTGTACACCAAACTTCCAGATCAATCCACCTATCACTCTGAGACCTATGGTCGAGAAGCATTTTATGAGTTGTTGGGGATAAACCACCGCTCTCGCATGAAGCTAGGTTCGATGCTAGCTAATCCAAACCAGTAGCCGGAAGAGGCTTCAGCAGACGATCTTAGCCAAAACTCTTAGAGCGCCGACTGCTAACTGTCGGTCTTAAACGAACTCCTCAGCGGTTGAGTCCTTCGGCCCCAGCAGTGTCGAATCCCGAACCGTCCTTCAGCTGCCAGAGCTCCTATCGAACCCAACGATATCAAAACTCTCTCAGGGTCGTCCCTCGATCGAACTCCTCAACTGGCCATCCTTCAGTCGCAGCCTTCGGACTTCGAGTCGAACTCCTTCAGTCGATCGTCATCGTCGCCCTCGGTCGATCGCTCACGGACGCTCCTGTCAGTCGGTTCGAGCTCTTTCAGACTCCCAGCGCCGAATCTCTCAGCATCGTTCCTCGGTCGAACTCTCTCAGCGGCCAAAGCTCTTCGCCACTCCTCATCAGACTGCCTACGAGAGTCGAACTCCTCCAAAGCTTCTCTCGATCGGACTTCTTGGGAGCGTGGACTCGTTCCAACATCCTTCGACTGGACTCCTTCAGGACCAGACTCCTCCCAGACCATTCTTCGATCGGTCGAGCATCCTATCCGAACTCACCCAACGATCGAGCCTTAAGCACGCACCCAGCCCAAACCCTAACGAAGTCAAACTCTTCGAAGCTCCTTCTTCAGAATTCCCAAACTCCTCTAAAATGGGTATCATATCGAAGCCCTTAACCCTTCATTCGGTTTGGGTGCTTTAGTATCAGACAGCTGTAGCCTCACGCATCAGTCCAGCCCAAAATGACAGGCGAATCGCTACAAGCGCGTAGCTTGTCACCATCAAATCCGTTGTTACGGTGTCTTCTTCTAGGACTGACTCCGTTCGACGACTCAACGCCCCACCAGCATGCGGCTAAACGTCACACATTAAGTCTCAATCTATATAAAAAAGACCCTCGAATATGCTAAGACTCGAATCTCTGAATCTCAATGCTCTAAGCTCTCCTACTCCCTCTCTACTAGCTCTGTGAACTCATTTTCGAGCACTCTTCTATTGACCAGAGCTACTTGTCGTCGGAGGTCCTATTGGAGCCACCCCACCGACTTCGATGGAACTTTATTTACAGGTCCCCGATGCGATCTCATCGACCTCCACTCCGAGTCCGAATTCATGACGATCTGTGTTGCCCGTCAACAATGATGCGCGGGTAAAGGGACTGAACCTAGGTTTTCTTGTTCTTAAAGAGTGTCGACGATGCATTCTCTCTTTCTCTTCGGAGATCTCTCTTCTTCACTCCACTAGAGTATCTCTCGATAAGAAAAATGCCTCCCAGGAGAAGCTTCGACTCGGCAATCGATGGGCTTGCGTGTCAGGTTCCAGTCTACTTCCGGTTTCGAGCCTGGCTAGCCCAGGTTCCACACTAAAGCCACTGCAGTACGTTGGCAAGCAATTCAACCTACTGGTCGAGTTCATAAGCCCCCCTGAGATGATGCTGACCATACGACAACTCCGATGGCGCTGTCCAGCCAAACCGCCATGGATGCGAGGAACCGACAACTTAGAGAGCATTCGGGCATACCAATATCGCTCTAAGGAAGAAGAGAAAATGAGAGCAGAATTCTTCCCACAAATGAAACAAAGTCTCGGCCGCATTCCACGACCTCCCCAGTGGCAAGCGACAGGACCGAAAACTCCCCGTCGAAGCTCATCATTCAAGGAAGCCCCGACAAAATGGCATGAATTCTTTCTGGAAGTTCACTGAAAAAAAGCGGAATGCATGTTGCCGCAGCGAGGGCTGAACTCTCCTCGAGCCCCATCATCGAGGAAGCGCTGACAGAAGAGCATGAACTTCTCCCACAAAAAGTTTCACAAGGAGCGAAATGAAGTTCACCGCATCCACGACCCCCCAGCGCAACTGAGGCCGAACTTTCCCTCGAGCTCGCCATCGAGGAACCCAATGAAGGAGCATGAAGTTCTCTCGAAGATTTCACAGGAGGTGAGATGAAGTTCGATCGTGCTCACGACTGCCCAAGGGCAAGTGAGGCCGAACTCCCTCTCGAGTATGACTCTAAGGAAGCCCTGACAAAGGGGCATAAAGTTCTTCTGCAGGTTTCACAAGGAGACGGAATGAAGTTCGACCGCGTCCACGATCTCTCCAACGCAAGCAACCCCCAAACTTTTCGAGCTCGCCACCAAGAAAGCTCCAATAGAAGGGTGCGAAGAAGTCTTCCTTCCGAAAGGTTCCGTGACTGTGCCCCCCGCAACGCTCCTTAAACTCAAATTCTCATAGAAGTTAAGAACCGATTACCAAGACTAGAAGGATTACGACCTCCTCCAGGCATGCACAATCGAAGTAAGTAATGCTTCGACTATCGTGACCACGGCCATGACACTGAGGAATACATTCAGCTCCAAGACGAAATTGAAGAGCTCATCAAAAAGGGATGGTGGGATAAATTCCTCCGACGCCAGCCTGAAGTAGGAGAAGATCGACCAACGAAAATAAGAAGGTCGGTCGCCTCACGGCGTCATCAACATCACCCCCGGGCGGAGCTTGGAATATCGGCGATTCATCATCTCCCAGCATCAAAGCCAAGAGAAGCATGCTCCAAATTGGGGAGGCCAGTATGAGATAGAGGAGGTCGTCCGAATGAGACTTACTGCCCGAGGAAACTCAGAGGAACAACGCCCCCACAACTCTAAAATGGGGATGTGCTGCCCGTAATTTTTCTTCGGTAAAATTCTTTTCTTCCAATAATATTGTCTCTAGATGCAAAAACTATGCGATGATAGAGAAGAAGCAGTCAGTCGCCGTGTTAGAAACAGGAGAAAAACCTCATCCTAACATGAGCAGGTCAAAGACCATCAATCTCGATTAGAGATAAGATCTCTTTCGAGTGACCGCTGACAATCTCAGCTAGAGATAAGATCTCTCCCGAACGATCGAGTCAACCTCGATCAGAGATAAGATCTCTTCCGAGCGACCAAGTCAACCTCGGCCAGAGATAAGATCTCCTTCATGGAAAGCTCGGCTACAGGAGATCAGATCTCTCCCGAGGAAAGCTCGACTGCAGGAGATAAGATCTCCCCCGAGTGCCCACTTCAACCTCGACCACAGGAGATAAGATCTCCCCCGAGCAAACTCGGCTGCAGGAGATAAGATCTCCCTTGAGCGTCTGGGCCAAGCTCGATTTAGGAGATAAGATCCCCCGAGTGTCCGCTTCAACCTTGCTGCAGAAGATAAGATCACCCTCGAGGAAAAGCGGCTGTAGGAGATAAGATCTTCCCTGAGTGCCCGCATCAACCTCGACCGAAGGAGATAAGATCTCCCCCGAGGAAAGCTCGGCTGCAGAAGATAAGATGTCCCCGAGCGTCCAGGCCAGATCGACTGTAGGAGATAAAATCTTCCTCAGTGCCTGCTTCAACCTCGACTGTAGGAGTAAGATCTCCCCCGAAGAAAAGCTCGACTACAGAAGATAAGATCTCCCCCGAGTGTCCGCATCAACCTCGACCGTAGGAGATAAGACTTCTCCCGAGGAAAGCTCAACTGTAAGAGATAAGATCTTCTCAACGCGTCCGGGCCAAGCTCGACTGCAGGAGAAAATTCTCCCCTGAGAAAGCTCGGTTATAGGAGATAAGATCTCCCCCGTGTGCCCACATCAACCTCGATCGAACGAGATAAAATCTCCCCCGAGGAAAGCTCGACTGCAGGAGATAAGATCTCCCCCGAGGAAAGCTCGACTGCAGGAGAAAAGATCTCCCCTGAGTGCCCGCATCAATCCTTACCACAGGAGACTGAGCCAACCTCGGTCAGAGATAAGATCTCTCCCGATCGACCAAGCCAATCTCGGCCAAAGATCGGATCTCTTTCGAGCGCCCGTATTGACCTCGGCTATAGGAGAGATCTCCTCTGAGTCAGCCTCGACAGTAGGAGACAATGTCGCCCCCGATGAGCTCAACCTCCAACCTCGATCGTAGGAGATGAGGCCTACCTCAATCTCGGTTGGAGATGGGATCTCCTCCGGGCTTCAACTTCAACATCAACTTTAGCTGGAATGAGATCTCCCCCGAGCTTCGACCTGAACCAGCATGGAGCCCAGAAGAAGACTTCAGCAATCGCCTTTTCTGCACTCCCTTCCTTCGAGTTTCAAACTCGAGAGTGGGGAGTAATTATGGGGATAAACCCGCTCTCGCTTGAAGTCTAGTTCAATGCTTCAGCCTAATTGCAACCAGTAGCCATGGAAGGCTTCAGCGGATGGATGCTTGCTGAACTCTTAGGGGCCGACCCAAATTGCTTAGTGGTCGGGTCTTAGACCGAACTCCTCAATGGTCGAGCCTCCTTCGTGACTCCCAGAAACGATTAGAACTCCTCAGCAGCCGTCCCCTTAGGTCGATGTGAGCTACTTCAAACTCCGTACTGGGTCGGAACCCCTCATGCGGTATCCTCGATCGAACCTCCCCCCAGCGGCCGTCCTTAAAGTCGATCGAACTCCTTTCGCACTTCCCGCACAGGTTCGACTCTTCAGTGGTCCGTCCCCTCGGTTTCGACTCCTCAGCGGCTGTCCTTCAGTCGATCGAGCCTTCTTTGGACTCCCAGCGATCGAACCCTCAGCAGTGCATATTTCCCTGGCGTCAACCAACCTCATGGCCGAGCCTTCTTCCAAACTTCCAAGCGGTTAAGCGTTGAGCCTTACCCTCGTTCCTTGCCAAACACCTACTAGAGCGAAACTCCCCTCCAAGTTCCTCTTCGGTCGACTTCTTCGGTATGCTGAGCTCATTTCAGACATCCTTCGATCAGACTTCTTCAGGAGTCAGACTCCTCCCAGACACCCTCTTTGGTCGGTCGAGCTCCTACCGAACTTTTCAATGATTGAGCCTTAGCCGCGCACCTCCAGCCAGACGCCTACGGAGCCGAACTCCTTCCGAGCTTCCTCTTCAGAAGTTTGAACTCCTCCAAAATGGGTACACATCGAAGCTCTTCAATCCTTCATTCGGCCTCGAGCGGTTTAGTATCAAGACAGCTGCAGCCATCACCATCAATCTGCCGCAAGCGACAGCGACCTGCTACCAGACGGCGATGGCTGTCACCATCAACCTGCTACAGATGGTGCCTTCCCCTAAGACTGACTCTACCGAACCTCGAGCGATCCGTTAGCACGCGGCTACAGCTGTCACCATCAAGTTTCGCCTATAAAAAGGATCCTCCAGATATGCTAACTCGAATCTCTGATCTCAATGCTCTAAGCTCTCCTCTTCCTCTCTAAGCTCTATGGAACTCATTTCCGAGCACTCCATTTCTGTTGGCCAGAGCTGACTTGATCGTCGAAGGGTCCTATCGGAGCCACCCCCCACCGACTCCGAACGGAACTTTATTTTGCAAGTCTCCGACGGCGACCTCATCGGCCTCCACTCCAGCCGGATCCGACGATGATCAATTTCTACACCAACATGAGTTAATAATGATTATTTATGTCTTAAATTTTCAACTCTTAAAAATATGAATTATCATTACCATTAACTCAAAGGATGTATCACAGATACTAAATACACATATGTGATAGAAAATAACCCATTTTATTGATTATAGTCAAACTTTTAATTTTTTTCCTAGAAGTGTATTACAAGTGTCAGCCAATTCTGACTTTTAGGGCACATATATCTAACACTTTTTAGGTCGGCCGCCCCAAGGATTGCTAGCTTGAATCTTTGAGGTGGAGTTCTAGATCGGCATTGCGGCTTTGGAGAAGTTGGTCAGGTACTCTGAGGTGGAGTGCGCGGTCGATGAGACCGTGGCTCCTTCCGATGGTGCTGCACCCATCTATAGTCTTTTTTCCTCTCCTACTTTTGGGATGAACCTGACCTACCATCTCAGCTACTTTCTTGCTTGTCCCAAGCCTCTTCGATCTGGGTATACTTCTCCGTTCGTTCTAACATCTCGACGAAGTCCTTCGGATAGTCCAAGTTGAGAGAGAATAAAAGGTCATTTTGGAGGAGGCCGACCTTGAACGTCGTTAAGACTACTGATGGATCTAAATTTCGGACCTCGAAGATGGCTGCATTGAAGCGATTGATATACTCTCGAAGGAGCTCAATCTTCCATTGTTTGATGCTCACGAGAAAATCAGAGTTACGATATTACCGATGACTGCTAATGAAGTGGATGATGAATAGATGGCTCAACTAGTAGAAGGAATCTATGAAGTCGGACTTAAGATTTGAGTATCAATGTCGAGCCGCTTTTCTCAAAGTTGAAGGAAAAGCTCGACATAGTATTGCATCGGTGGCCCCTTACAGATGCATAAGAGTTTGAAAGCTTGCCAGATGGTCTACGGGATCGGCCGCTTCATCGTAAAGCTCCGTCTGAGAAATCTTGAACCGATGTGGCAAGGATTCATCCATGATCTTCTAGTGAATGGGGGATCGACATTGAACCCCCAAATCCTTCCCTTGTTGCCTCGGCTTCCACAATGCATCCAACTGCTACTGCATCTCTTTGAGTTTTTTCTCTATGTCGTCCTCATGAGTGTCTCGGCGCCAAGGATTCTCATGGCCTGGGGTAGAGCCTCTTCTGAAAATTGATGTGGACGAGCATTCAGGTCTTCAACGGAGAGGATCGGTAGATCGACTGTGACAACTGGCCTTTGCCCTTGGGCTTCAGGGGCGTTGTTCCTCCGATCTTCCATAGACCGAATCTAAATTTTCTTCGACTGGACGGTGCTCGCTGGCCTGTTGTATTCCTCTTACTACGGCTGATGGTATTTACACCTGATGAAGTAGCATGTCATACTGTTTCTATGAGACCGCTGACCCTGCTGGTGGATTTTTCTGGATTGGTGGTGGAGATGCGTTAACCTACTGAGCATTATTGATCCTCCGACCACTAGAATGCTAGGATGCATTTGATGTTCCCCTTCGGATTCTCATGATATCCGGGTGATGTACTTTCTGAAGGAAAATTCTGATTTTTCAAACCAAGTTCGTTCAAATCTGATCGGATCAAGAGATATATTTCAAAAATTTTTCTCTTTGATCCATATCAGATCTAGGATGTTTCAAATCTGATCTTTATTATTTTAATAATTAAAATAAATTTAGATAAATTTAATTTAATTTAATTTATCTTGATGTAGGGTAATTCTATTATCCATTGATGATCCTGTAAGCAGCGGAAGGTTCTGGATCTAGCCACGTAGTGCCTGGCCTCTATCGGTATCTCCTCGAACTAAATCTGGAGATCCTCTTCTTCTCTATCACATCTCCAAAAATCAGATCTGAATCTGATTTGGAGGATCTTCAAAATATTTTTCGAAGATTAGCAGTTGTCCTTTGCAGCAGCGCAGCCTTCTAGCTTTCTGTCACCTTTCTCTCGTCTGGATTGCACCAACTAAGATCCCAAACTTCTTTGGACATGGAGAGGAGAGGGAGAAGATGGACTTGGCATGGAGGAGGAGAGGAGAGGCAGCCTTGGGGTGTGAGAATTTTTAGATGATTTTGAGTTGGGCGCAGGGTCTTATTTATAGACTGTGTGATCCAACTCCTCTTCTTCCCAACCAATCACAACCCTTTGTGAAATCAGATCTAAATCTGATTGGTGGGAATAGAGTCCCCTGGATTCCTCCTTAGAGGGTGCCTAAGACCAGTCAAAGTTGGTTCTTAGGAGAACTCTAATTGGAATCCAAAAAGGAGATGGAGTCCTTGTCCAACAAGGGACTCCTAGGCGCCTCCAACTTGGGCACACGCCAAGGGTGGCGTGCGCCCTCCTCCTTGCCAGGTTCTGGCAGGGGGACAAGCCCCCACCAGCTCTCCAATAGGTGCATGACATGTGGTCAAAAGTCAAAGTATCAATGGTCAATATTTGACCAGTCAAAGGTAGACTTTTGACCAAAGTCAAAGAACAAGAAATGGCAGGTGACCAAAAATGGCAGGTAATGTCTTACAAAATAAGACAACCTTTTCTGACTTGGACAACCTCCAGTCAGACCATATGAAGGCCTCTGATTGAGCACAAACTCCTTTTGGCTCAGTCAGGACAACTTATTTATGATAGTAAAAGAAGAACGTTAGGTTCAATCGAGTGCTAGCACGATTTTTCTTGAACCTAATTGAATCTCATTCAGATCAATTGAACTGGATCAGTTCAATTGATGATCACCAGATTCAAACCCTTGTTTGTGTGACCCAGTTAGGTTCAGTTCTGTATGGTAATGGGATATGTCATGATCTCTATCATCGACATCATCGAAACTCCTTTCGATGGATCAGAACTCTTCTGATTCGAACAGCTAGAATGATCGATCATCTAAATCATTCTAATTGCTCCCAAAATCCACCAGTGACACCTAGCAGTATATGGTGGCAACCCATCAGAGCTGAATGCGAACCTCTTGGTGCAGCTACCTGTGTGATTAAGTTCTTCTATCTTGAGCCCCGATCAGATTAGGGTTAAGGTGAACTCGTCAAACCCTAGTTTCTGTCATATGATGTAATCATTCGATTCAAGTCCGATGTGAAAATCTAAATAGAAACTCTTTCTATTATTTCACTCTGCCATGGCCATGGCTTCTGGACTTGATTCTCATGATCATCATAGGGCTGCTCCTCTACCACCGAGGTAGATAGATTCCATCTTGATGCAATCCAGTTCCTACAATGAACATGCTATAGCCAACATACACCTCAGGATTCCATATGGCTAGGAGACCGAGTAATGGTGTAGTCAAACTATAACACCCTCAAGGTGAACTGCCGATGCACCTCAGGTCAAAGAACCAGACACACACTACTGCAGCATCGAGTCAGTCATTGACGAGAAGGTAGACTTCCTAATGACTACTCGAGGTGGTCACGCTCAGTGCCCTCGTTCTCTAACGAGTACCTGTACTCTCGCTCCGATGTCTCCACACCGTAGACTCAAGACTCATCTACTGAAGAGAAGCGATTGTACACCAACCTTCCAAATCAATCACCATCCTCGTGATGATCCTATGGTTGGGAGTATTTTATGAGTTAATAATGATTATTCATGTCTTAAATTTTCAACTCTTGAAAATATGAATTATCATTACCATTAACTCAAAGGATATATCACAGATACTAAATACACATATGTGATAAAAAATAATTATTTTATTGATAATAGTCAAAATTATAATTTTGCCCCTAGAAGTGTATTACAAGTCTTAGTCAGTTCTAACTTTTAGAGCACATATATCCAACACTTTCTTTCCTTAAAATTGGGCCTCGAAATCAATCGAGGGCCCTTCCTCTAGCACCAACTGTTGCTCCTGAATCTTCCGACTAAAGGTCGATCAACGAGGATGGAGGAGCTCGACCATCGAAAAATTTGGAGCCGAGGACAAACTTTCGTTGGAGTTTCGCCTGTTCACCTGTAATAAAGTCCTCACCAAAGTGTTCTCCAGTGAAGACCCTCCGACGCTTAAGTTAAGAGATTGGAGAACAATGAGGAGAGAAAGCGTTAAATTTTTGGCATACCTGAATGGTCTTAGAGCCCCTTTATTTATAGGAGAAGAATTAGAGTCGTTTCCATTTTGAACTCTAATGGCTTTCCGAGTTTGTTATCCCGGATTGATTCAGAAGATTGCTTTCCTTCTTGAGAGACAAAATTGCGAAAGATTTTTTTTTTATCCGAATTTTTCGATTCGGAGAGGATGCAGTTTCAGTAAGAACGATTGTAGGTCGGTCACTAATGAGCTATGATAGGTCATCCTGTTCATGTAGCTCAGCGGCCGACTTGAATCTGACGAGGATGAGATATGAAAATCTACACCATTTTGCTAGGAAGCGATCTTTAGTAGGTTGGTCGAAATTATAAGTCGGCTTAGGTCGACCTACAGCTAACTATGGATAAAGTATCGCATCATTCTGCTTAGATGATCTATTGGATAGGTCGGCAGTCGATCTTAAATAAGTTAAGGCCACACTAATCTCATTCCATAACGAAGAGCATCTCTGAGGATGGACAATGACGAAAGTATTCGATAATGGCTATCAAATTGGTCTAACGGACAGCTACGATCATTTATTCAACGTCATTAGTTATTCCTTCACGACGTCCCGTTTCCAATGGCAGAAAAATCTCTCTGCCAATATCATATTACATATATCAGGATACATTTTTTTTTTTTTTGGCTCAACTGACCAAACAAGTCAAGTTGTATTTTAAATACTTATTATATCAGTTCATATCATACGGATCACCACCATTTAGCAAACTATAACTTATCCTCTGTTGTATAATGTTGCCCTGAATATCTTCGCTTGAGGCCAGCCGTCAAGAAATTTATGGTCAAAAAAGGGCTGGAGCTTCACTCGAATTTTTGTAAAAATATTTTTATCAAAATATTTTTTGATAAAAATTCTCCAACGCCCAAATTAAAAGGTTGAAGAAAAATAACTACGTAGTTGGAGGGTTCCAAAATTTTTTTGTTTATAAGAGAGAAATTAAAATCATATTCGCTTCGGATCCTAATAATTTTTTAAATTTATTACTCCAAATTGACTCAAGAGATATTTTATTTTTTCTGAAAGACGGGATCACGATGAATCCATATATAACCCTAACTTTTTTAGCGTAGAAAGAACATAGATTTGACGAACGGTAATATCTCGATAATGAACGATCAATAATAGATTATTCAAGATTGATCAACAATATATAAACACTTAGTAGGTCGTCCGGATATTGATCGAGTAGAACCGATCAATATTGGATAGATCAGCTATGGATAACTTCTTCGATTAACATTAAGAAATTCTTCTTTGATGATAGCTCGATCGAATACGATGTATGACGGATCGTCAGTGAACTAGTAACCTACCATAGCGATCAATCATACATGGCCGATCTATTTCAATAGATCGATATGGACCGAGAAATATCAAACCGAGAATGAGCTTTAGCGGACCTACAACATATAATATTGTAGTTCTTTGTACCAAAATAATACGGGTACCTTGCTTTTCCGTTAATGGCCTCCAATGAAAGCATCTAACTATTAGGTAATTTATTTGCAGGATACAAGAGAGGCGGTTGCACCATCGGACTGAGATATCTTATGGCATCAATACCAGGCCTTACCCATCAACGTTGGTTAGACTTCCAAACAAAGCAACGTGTATAATTTGGGACGTAGATTCATATTTTATATTATTGAGGCTTAATTATTGATCATGCTCCTCCTTCCAATTCCTAATGGCAAATGGGCGTTTAAATTTCCATGCAACACAACGTTACGATAAGAATCTTGGGGAAGCTCAACGCTCATTCCCGACCTCAATTTTCATCGAAATTGAGCAATCGACTGTAAAGATTGCAACTTTTTGGTATAATTCTATGGCATAAGTCATCTATTCCAAAGTTAACTATTAATCAAATACTACTCAGTCCTTAATTTCTACTTGGAGTGGAACAAGATGAGAGATCCCTCACACCAATCTCAAGGCATTCCATAAAAATTATGATCTTCAAAAGCCCTGTGAATAAAACATGCCACCTCTGTTCCAAATTTATTGATGTAGTCAGGGTGATGTAGCTCAACCGTCTCTTTCCCGGATATTATTTCTCCAACCGACATAAATCTTTCTTTCTCATAGGCTGCGTAAATTTCCCATTGTGTGATGTGATTTTTCAGTTTCCGTAACTTAGGACCATGCGTTTTTGTCACGTTATAATCTACAATAAAGCATGGCGGATGCCGTTGCCGCCTTGTGAGCTATTTTGGACGATACGTCTCTACCTGTCCGTCTGATCGCAATCAGAAGCTCCTTTCTTAGGTAACGTGCACGGGGACGAACCGCTTCTAGAAGGGAGGACGAAACAAAACCCGATCCGCGGAAAAGAATCGCTACCCAGTGCGGCAAAAGACGAAGATCAGTTGCATCGGTTATAACGCCGAACAACTTATGCATCAAATCATCGCACGCAACGTAGACAATCTATCACAAATGCGAACATGCCCATCGCAGAAAACGATGGCTGGCGTTTTGCGATAACCAGCTGATTGGCACCCTGAAGAGGAAAACTTCTAGACGGTCTTTCTCGGGAGTCCGAAATAAAGAAAGCGTCCGCCTTTAAGATCGTACCTCCATTTCATCACATATTTACACGTGTTCGTTTCTCCTTGCCTTTCTTACCCCCGTTTTCGGTTTCGGATCATCTCCAACCCAACCCATACAACTACAGAACATTCACGCCTATTTTCCATAACACTGGACTTTGTGATTCGTGTTCCTAATTGCGGAGCTGGATCTAAGATTTTCTTTAGAGTTGGTGCCGGAGCTGATCCGCTTCTGTTTATCCATCTCGCCTTACGTTCCGTTCTCCCCGCTCGTTCCGCTTCGATTCCGGGGTTCGCTCACGGTAACCTTATCTCTCCTGAGTCCACTTGGCGACCGACACGTGTCGTGACAAACCAGGAGTGGAACGCCTTCTGGGAACGTTCTGGAAAAAAACGTCAGGGGGAGCTTCTCGCGCTTTCCATCCGTTTCCTTCCTCATCGGTTGATTGGATGGCTTAGGGATTGCCCTCTTTCTTCCTCACCATTCTCTTTCTTTCTTTTTTCTTCCAATCCAATTCCTTCCTCTTCCTCTTCTCTGCCTCTCCTCTCCCAACTCCTGCGTTCTAATATATCCCTACCCGGAACCTTCTAGAATCTTTGAATCATTGAACCTACCGCACGTCTTCCCCTCCTCTCCTCAGAAACTTCCTAATTGTCTTGTCCGAGAAAATAAATTCATCTTGAGATCTCCGTTCATCTTTCCTTTTTTTCCGGAGGGTTTCCGAAAGAAGAGGAGGGCTTGGCTTGGCTTTAGATCCGTGGAGCGATCGACGCTGAGGGCGATGGCTCCTCCTCCTCCGCTGGTGGAGGGGGAACAGCCGGCAGCGGCAACGGTGGCGGCGGACGGGCAGAGATCGATGCCCACGCCGTTCCTGAGGAAGACGTACCAGCTTGTTGACGATCTGGCCATCGACGATGTGATCTCGTGGAACGAGGATGGGACCACCTTTATCGTCTGGCGCCCCGCCGAATTCGCCCGGGATCTTCTTCCCAAGTACTTCAAACACAACAATTTCTCCAGCTTCGTCCGCCAGCTTAATACCTACGTGAGTTCATTCATTCAATCACCGCGCGTTGGTTAGCTTTCTGGTTTTGATTTTTTTTCCCCTTGTTTCCTATTTTTTTCCCTCATATTTTTGATTTGGATTGTAGGGATTCCGCAAGATCGTGCCGGATAGATGGGAGTTCGCGAACGAGTGCTTTAGAAGAGGAGAGAAGCGGCTTTTGTGCGACATCCATCGCCGTAAGATCACTCCGGCGGCAGTCCAGGTGGCAATACCCGTAGCGGTACTGGCGAACGCGAGCGGATCGCCTGGGAACTCGGGCGACGAGCAGGTCCTCTCCTCAAATTCCTCCCCTGGAGGGAGCCAGCAGCCGCTCGGGGCGGCGGCGGGACGGGCGCCGGCGCCGGCGCCGGGGTGCAGCGGCGCGGCGGAGTTGATGGAAGAGAACGAGCGGCTCCGGAGAGAGAACATGCAGCTCTCGCACGAGCTCGGGCAGATGAAAAATCTCTGCAACAACATCCTCCTCCTCATGTCCAAGTACGCATCCAGCCAGCAGCAGGGCGGCGCCACCGCTTCGGCCGCCGGTGGTGGGCCGCCGCTGGAGGTGGCTCCGCCCCTAGAGCTGATGCCGATGATGCGGTCGCTGGAGGTGGAGCGGGTGAAAGCGGAGGAGGGACCCAGCACGAGGCTCTTTGGCGTCCCGATCCGACTGAAGCGCTCCCTGCGCGACGACCCTGATGAGGCGGACCTGTCGGGCCCGGAGGTGAAACCTGAGCCGTTGGATCCGCGGGCCGATCCGCAGGACTCGTCGGTGGAGCACCGCCGGTGGCTCCTCTGCTGTCCTCCACCGAACCAGCGGGTGTGCAGCGGATAGCCGGAGCACGTGATCCAAGGACTTCGTCACGTGCTCGACAGGCTACCTAGACGACAAACGCAGAGAACCTCCTAGAATTTGATTTCTTTTCTGTTTTTTTTTCCCCCTCGTGTAGAATTATCATTCGAACTTTCTTGGAAAAAACAAGGAAGAAGAGCGCCTTCCGTATTCAACGAAGAACGCGGTAAATTGTGCTGTTGGCTGTTGCTGACGCGCTGATAGAACGGAAAAGGCTGTCTGTTTGGCATATGATCAAAAGGATTATGAGATATGGCTGCCTTTGGTTTGTTTCGCTCTCCTGGTGGTGACTCGACAAAGGTAAGTTTAGTCGTAGGAGACTCGAGAAAAGTTTAATATTGTGTAGATTTTTCTAGTAATCCTATTGCATGTTCTTTTTTTCGGGACAAATGGTGGCTTATTGTGCTAGATAAGGGTAGGCAATCGCCTGATCAAGGGTGGTTAGGGGAATGCCAGTGCTGTGATTTGTGGAAATTGGAGGAGCATGGGCCCATCCACCATGCAACCAAGAAAACATTAAAAAAAAGATAGGGTTGGAGGTTCATGGGACATTCCAGGACGGGGGATGTCCTTCTTTTCTTGGTACTCGCTTTATTGGCTTGCATGTGGCGTGATATATATATAAAAAAAAAATGACTTGAAAGGAAAGGAACTTCTGGAAGTGTTGACTCTGGTTGCTTTAGAGCCGTTGGTGTGGCGTGGGAAAAAAAAAAAGGGTGGGTTTTTGACTGCGTACTCTCTTTTTTTTTTATTTTATTTTTTTATTTTTTTATAGCGACGGCGGAGCTTTACCGGGTGGAGTGGTGACTTGTGGTGGATTCCTGACCTCTTTTGCTTTTCATATTCTTTTTGGTCATTGCTTGGTGAGGTTTACGCGTTAATCCGATAGCGCCCTCTCCGATATTCTTGTTGAACCAGTCAGATTACTTTCTATGTACCCATGGAATTTTTCATGCACTTTTGGATCAGGCCATGGGTCGGAAAACGTGGTCCCCTTAGAGGGTATGGCTTATGGGGCATGTGAAATGAGGTAGGTCTCGCTTTATCATGTCATTTGTTTTACTAGATTGAATTTTGTTTTGAAATTTGTGCTTGCAATGTTATGCTTTTGATTTAGTGAGGTTAGATACGAAAGAATGCGCTGTTGGTTCATCAAGAATTTCCATGTACAACCATTCTTGAATGTTAAAGTTGAGGATATTCATCGTACGAGCTTTATAAGATTTATGTGAATATCTATCTAGCGTATGTTAGAAGTAAAAGAGCATAATATTGTTCATCTCCGGCCGATAGGAACCTTTGGTGAAGAGGTAACGAAGCAAGAGATGAAATATAAAGTGGGGCATTAGGTGCCATAAGATTAGTAAAATATCTTGTAGGTGGTCCTGAAGAAGCCATGATGTATGTGTCCTTATCAAAAAAATAACAATATTATAACAAACAACCTCCACAGATAACGTTCAAAAGTTTCCAATTTTATAGACATAAATGCTTCCTGTATTTGGGGTTGGTCGTGAGGGTTATCCGTCATAAGGGTGGTTAGTTTATTGTTCATGGAGAAACATGTGTCATCTACATGAAGTAGGGTCGAATCAGATATCCTCATTACAGTTTGATGGCATCCTAGACTCCCCAGTCCTCCATAATTTATTCAAAATTAAGATACTGACGTCCGCTAGAATGGTAATTTCATAGTGTTGGTGCCTCTACGGGTTGGATGTGACTATTTGTATTCTTTCATATTCAAATAAAGTGATTTAGATTAACACATATGGAAATTGATTTAGACAATAACGAATGCTTAAGATATCTTTCTTTATTAAGATCATAATAACTAGGTTTGAATTAATAAATGCTATAAAAATAGAATTTTTTTATCAAAATAACACTCTAATTTTGGGAGATAACCAAATTACTTTAGAGCTATTTGGTATGTTTGACATGAGATGATCTAATCTAAAATTAAGCATGATATGAAAGGAGATGATAAGATAACCGTACTTGGTTACACTAGAGTGATTCCATATGGTAGTGATTTTTAATCATTCCTATTTTTCAAAACACCTCCAATCCAATGATAGGATATCCATCTTCGAGGTTAAGAATTTAAGTTCATCCCAAGATAGTGATTTTAGATTAAAATATAAAGATAAAAATACCTTTTAATCCAGCAAATTATTATCATAAAATATATCCGTAATCATATTATTATCATATTATGATTTGATAATAAATTTAAATTAGAGTAAAAATATCTTCTTATACTTTATATTTATATAATAAAAATATTTAATATATTATTTTTATTTATCATATTTTTTTAATCAAAATAAATATTTGTATCAATAAATAATATATTATAAGTATTGGAGATAAATTTTGCTTTCATTGAAGTCCAGTTTGATGCTTAGTCTAATGCAATCGGTAGTCACGGAAGAGCTTCAGCGGACGTGCTTTAGTCGAACTTTTTCAGCCAATCGAACTCCTCAGCGGTCGAGTTCCAATCGAACTCGCTCTGAACTTTTTCTTCAGTCAGCCTCCTACAGGAGCCGAATTTCCTCCGAATCTCTCCTTCAGACGGACTCCTACGGGAGCCAAATTTTCTTCAATTTTTTTCTTCAATCGGCCTCCTATGGGAGTCGAACTTCCTTCAAACTTCTCCTTCAGTCGGCCTCCTATAGGAGTCGAATTTCTTCCGAACCTCTCCTTCAATTGGACTCCTATGGAAGCCGAACTTCCTCTGATTTTCTTCTTCAGATGGACTTATATGGGAGCCAAACTTCCTCCGGAACCCCTCCTTTAGTCGGCCTCCTATGGGAGCCGAACTTCCTCCGAACCTTTCCTTCAGTCGGACTCCTATGGGAGCCAAACTTTCTTCGGTTCTCTCCTTCAGACGAACTCCTACGGGAGCTGAACTTTCTCCAGTTCTCTTCTTCAATCGGCCTCCTACGGGAGCCGAATTTTCTTCAAACTTCTCCTTCAGTTGGACTTCTATGCGAGTCGAACTTTCTCCGGTTCTCTCCTTCAGACGGACTTACACAGGAGCCGAACATTCTCCAAAATTTCTCCTTCAATCGGCCTCCTACGAGAGCCGAACTTCCTCCAAACCTCTCCTTCAGTCGGACTCCTACGGGAGCCAAACTCCCTCTGGTTCTCTCCTTCAGATGGACTCCTATGGGAGCCGAACTTCCTCCGATTCTCTCCTTCAATCGGACCTCCTACGGAAGCCGAACTTCCTCCGAACTTATCCTTCAGTCGGCCTCCTACGGGAGTCGAACTTTCTTCGATTCTCTCCTTCAGTCGACCTCCTATGGAGCGAATTTTCTTCGAATCTCTCCTTCAGTCGGCCTCCTATGGGAGCCGAACTTCCTCCGAACCTCTCCTTCAGTCGGACTCCTACAGGAGCCAAACTTTCTCTGGTTCTCTCCTTCAGTCGACCACCTACGAGAGCCGAACTTCCTTCGAACTTTCTTCGAACTTCTCCTTCAATCAGCCTCCTATGGGAGCCGAACTTCCTCTGGTTCTCTCCTTCAGTCGACCTCCTACGGGAGCCAAACTTTCTCCGGATCTCTCCTTCAGTCGGACTCCTTCAGGAGCTAAACTCCTTCCGAACTTCTTTCTCGATCGAATCCCTCTAGGGGCCGCACTCCTTTTGGACATCTCCTTCGATCGAACTTCTTTCGAATAATCTCCTCCAGACATTTTTTTTTAGGAGTTCGAACTTCATTGAAATTAATGTATGACGAAGCTCTTCATCGACCAACGTCTTCTTTCTCCGATCTATGGCAATTAAATCTTGATGAATGATCGCCATCAGTCTGGTAGCACCTCTCCTTCCGTAACAAGCCCCATGCGGCCCATGATCCGATAGTATGACTGTCACTATCAGTCTGACGATACCTTTTTCTTCGTACCGAACTTCATACGGTCTCGAGCGACCCACGATCAGATGGTATAGCCATCACCATCAATCCACTATAAGCTCCACCTATAAAAAGAAACCCTCTAGATATATTTTTTCTAAGCTTTCTTCTCCTTTTCAAAACTCTATCGAACTCATTTCTGAGCACTCCATTTCTATTAGCTAGAAGAGCTGACTTGATCATCGAAGGGTCTTGCTAGAGCCACCATCACCGACTCCGAACGAAACTTTATTTTGTAGGTCACTAACGATGATCTCATCTCCCTCAGCTCCAGCTCGATCCGATGTCGACCAAATTCTGCACCAATAAAATTGACGCTAGAGGAAGGGCTCTGTCTCTGAGGTATCCTTGTTCTTAAAGGAGTGCTCAGTCGATCCTATCGACCTTCTTCTCCAGGGGTCACCTCCATCCTCTCCCTCAATCCCATGAAATGCCTCAAAAGAAGGCGACTACTCAAAGATCTACCGCTTCTGCCATCATATCTGGGTCAGATCCATCTATTCCTGCTCCATCATCAGCACTTCAACCTCCACCGACAGCCATGGTAGATCTGGAGCAGTTTAACCTACTGATGCAGTGGGTTTAGAGCCTCATCGAGATGGTACAGGTCATGCAGCAGCCTCCGACGGTGACTCCACTAGGAAACCTGCCATCAGAATATCGAAAATCAATCCCAAGGAAGAGTACTCGGGCTAGCATATCCGTCGTTCCTAGAAAGAAAAAATAGAGGACAGAGAATCCATGTTCGGATCACGGTTCTCCTCTAGAGGAGACCTTCTCCATTTATAGCTGGAAGCCCTCCAAGATCTACGACCAAGATGACGCCCTCGATCACAAACTATGAAAGATAGACCGATAGATTAAGAAACTCCGCCATGTCACCCCGGCTCGTTATGATGACGTCTGCATCGATCTTCCTTTCTTTCTCCAGATTATCTAAGAGTCCATTCCGCCAAACTTCAAGATCCTTTAATTTGAAAGCTACAATGGAACCTTTGATCCAGTTGATCATTTAGAGGCCTTCCGGACCATGATGCTACTCTATGATGCACCAGACGTCATATTATGTCGAGCTTTTCCATCTACCTTGAAGAGGGCAGTGAGAAATCGGTACTCGACATTGAAGTTGGATACGATCTTTTTTTTATCAGATAAGCCATTAGTTTGCGGTCCACTTCATCAGCAGCCGGCGTCCGCACCAAGATTCGAATTTTCTGATAAATATCAAGCAGAAGACGGAAGAATCCATCCGAGCTTATGTTACTCGATTTAATGCTGCTGCATTGGAGATCCAAAATCTGAATCAGTCTATTGTAATGGCCGTACTTAAGGATGGCCTTCCGAAGAATGATTTGCTATTCTTCCTGAAGAAGAAGTATCCTAGAAACTTTATCGATTTGCTCGCTCGGACCGAGGAATATGCCCGTGCAAAAGAAGCCTTCAAATTGAAGAACGAAGAAATCATAGGAGAGCGGTGGACGGACGAGTCTCAAAGATCCACCATCGATGAAGGGTCGAGGAAAGTTCGACCGTGCTTGCGGACTCCCCCCGAGCGCAAGCAAGCCCGAGCTCCTCGAGCTCGTCATCAAGGAAGCCTCGACAGAGGGGCATGAAGAAGTCCTCCCCTCAGAAGGTTTTACAACTATGTCCCCCTTAATGCTCCTAAAAGTCAAGTTATGATTGAAATTAAGAGTTAGCTACCAAGATTAGAAGAATTACGGTCTCTCCTGAATAAGCACAATCGATGCAAATATTATTTTTACCATCATGACCACGGTCAGTATTCAGCTCTGAGATGAAATCAAGGAGCTAATCAGGAGGGGTCGGCTGGGTCAATTCCTCCGACGCCAATCTAAAGCAGAAGAAGATCGGTCGAGGGCGCTGCCATAGCCAGAACCACCCATGATGGGGGAGCAACAAGAGGGTTGGTCATCTTTCGGTGTCATCAACGCTACCTTTGGGGGGCTCGGTACTTCGACGAGCCATCATCTCTCAGCCTCAGGGTCAAGAGAAGCTTGCTTCGAATTAAGAAGGTCAGCATGAAATAGAGGAGGTCGTTCGGCTCGAAACTTATCACTTGAAGAAACTCGGAAGAACAATGCTTCTATGATCTTGAAATGTAGAGAATCTGAGAATGTGCTACCAGTAATTTTTCTTCAATAAGATTCCTCAATTTTGATATTGTTGTTTCTTGGTATAGAAACTTTATGGTGACAGGGAAGAAGCAATCAATAGTGGCCGTGTTAGAAATATGAGGAGAACCTCGTCCTAACATGAGCAGGTCGAAGTCCTAACATGAACAGGAGGAGAACCTCATCCTCGACGGCTATGGACTAGATCTGTCAACGGATTGGAATCGGATCAAAACCTAAATATTCAGATTCGGATCTAATTTTAATTACTGATATCAGATTTGAATCCAAATATCGGACGGATCTATACTTGAGAGAGGAAGGGAGGGATCCGATCTCGCCGCCATCATTGGGAGGGAGGAGGTCCGACCTCGTCGACGAGGGAGATCGAGAGAGCGAGAGAGGGAGGAAGGGGGTTTGGCCTCACCGATATCACTAGGAGGGATGGGGTCCGACCTTGCCGGCGAGAAAGATCGAGAGAGTGAGAGAGGAAGGGATGGGGTCCGACCTCGTCGGCGAGGAAGATCGAGAGAGGAAGAGAGGAAGATCGAGAGATGAAAAAGCTGAGAGGAAGAGGTTCGACCTCGCCACCATCACCGATGAGAGAGATCAAGAGAGGAAGAGAAGAAGTGATCGAGGGGATGGTACAAAGTCGAGCCGGCTCGAATATGCAGCCGAGCTAACTCGGACCGTGATCGAGCCAGTTGGGAGAGGATCCTAGCTGGATGTCTTAGGCATGGAGCCGGCTGTCTCAGGCACGAAGCTGGCTCAACTTCCGAGCGAATAGAATTTGATATGTCATAATATTATATTGATTAATATTTATTAATGTTGCAGATCATGATGGCACCGAAATGCCATCTAGCTTTCACCCCTATCCCTCGATGGATTATGCATAGTTTAGCATCCGAGGAGCAATCAGAGCATACTCTGTCCACCTCGACATCGGCTGCTCAGGGACCTCCACCGATGGTATCTACTCCACCAACGGTATCTACTCCACCAGAAGCTAAGCCTCTACCATCGCAGGCATCTGAGTGTACATTTTTATTATATTAGCACAACTTTATATTTTATATAGTATTTGTATACTTATATATTTGCATAATATATTTGCATTGCAGGTGCATCATCCAGTCGAACATTTCGTGGTTCCACACGTATGGCACATGTGTGAAACCGCCAGCATCAGATGATGATCTATTATGATGCGGAGGAAAGGCCGATAGGGGAGACCGTGCGAAAGATGCATTCCTTTTTTGGAGTGCTTATGAGGCGGTCGGACATCATTCTCGTAATGCCCAGAGACTGACATTCGATAGATGCTGCCATCGAGAATTGGGTATGGAAGAAAATATGGGTAAGTACATGCATCTTAGTTATATCTATGTATTTTATATATTTACACTATATGTTTGATTAGAATAATTTTGTAACTGATTTTTGATAAATTTATGCAGAGAAGGTATGACTTCTTCGATCATAAGAGGGCTCGAGATGCCCGATTGAAGAAGATCGGAGAGTTATACTGGGGTTACAAGATTAAGCTCCATAGAGGATGGCTCGAGTACTGACGAGACACTCCGAAGGAGCTTGTTCCCTGGATACAGGACTGTCCTCCGAGTCAATGGGAGAGGATGGTTAGACACTAGAGGAGCCAGGAGTTCGAGGTAAAATTTTTAACTTTTAAATTTTTTAATATGCTTAAAATTTTATTTAAATATTTTTTAAATATTTATTATTTTTTTAAATATTTGTTAAGCTACCTTTCATCGAAACTGGGAGAACCATGCAGCCTAGGAGTATACGCACACTTTAGGCCACGAGTCTATGGCCAATCGTATGCATAGAGAGGTAATTAATTCTAAATCTTACAAGATAAATTAAATTCATATTTTTTATCATCTTTCTGATAAATTTATTCTTTGTTATAGCTGATGAGAGATGGAGTGATGCCCAACTATAGCGAGATCTTCCAATCCAGCTGCACGAACAAGATGGGCAGACCGATGAACGCCACGATCGGATGTATTTTTGTAAGTATTAAATATATTAGTATATATGATTAGTATTATAGCATTTCTTATAAAATTTTATTTCAACTTATAGGATCAGTTAGATGTGCTCGCGAGCGAGGGCTTGGATACCTCTGGGCCCCATGACCATCTATCTCAAGTCTTGGAGCCTGAGCACTCTAGGAGGATCGGATGCAGGCCTGGATACACACCGACAAGCTATTGGTTCGAGGCGAGCGTCTTCTCACAGACTTTCGATGTCGTCAGTCGGGAGGAGCTTGAGGAGGTGTTGGCACGGGCAGATCATGCTGCGACATGGGCAGATCGGGCTAAGCAGCGTGCATCTTATCTGGAGGGCGTCGTGAGAGACATGATGTCGATGCTCAGTGCATGTTTTGGAGTCATGGGCTTTGAGGATATATTGGCCCGCATTCCAACTCCAGCTCCGACTCTGGCTCCGACTTTCGGTGATAATGATGACAACGACGATGTAGATTCAGGAGACTTTTGATCTATTTTATTTTTTAAAAAATATTATAATAAATTTTATTCGATAATAAAATTTTAGCATTTCAAAATAATTTTTATGTTTATTATATTTTCTTATGTTATATATCTATATTTATCAGATAAAATATATAAAAAAATAAAAATTTTATTTTTTTAATTGTTCAAGATCTACGACAGTGATTTTATAACCATTGTCATATCTGTGCCAACCATTGTCATAGATCTCTGGTGTAAATGGTACCAACCACTGTATTAGATCTATGGCAGTAGTCAAAAAATCACTGCTATAGATTACCTATGGCAGCGGTTATGTAATAGCTGATATAGATAATCTATGGCAGCGATTACATAACCGCTGTCATAGGTTGATCTATTACAGCGATTCTAACAACCGCTGCTATAGAATTACGGTGATGGCCGTAGTAGCAGTGGTTAAAAAATCACCGTCATAGCCTATGATAATAATTTTTAGGGCTACGACAGCGGTTACGAACTACTATCGTAGTCTTTTTTTGTAGTAGTATAACCACTGCCACTGCAGTCATCATCGTAGGTCTATGGCAGTGGTTATTGCAATGGTTATGAAAATCGCTGCCATTAACACCTATTGCAATAATTTCTAAACCACTGCCATAGGCTTGTCTATAGCAGTGGTTATAGAACAGCTGTAATAGACCGATTTATGACAGCGATTGTGGAACTACTATCATAGGCTTATCTATAGAAGTGATTACGTAACTGCTGCCATAAGTCTAATGCAGCGGTTAATACATTGCCTATGACAGTGGTTGTAAAACCGCTGCCGTATCTTCTGAATAATTTAAAAAAATAAAATTTTTAATTTTTTATATTTTCTACCTGACAAATGCAGAGATATATAATATAAAAATATTATAAACATAAAAATATTTTTAAAATACTAAAATTTTATAATCGAATAAAATTTATTATAATATTTTTAAAAAAATATATATATCAAAAGTTTTCTAAATCTATATCATCGTCGTTCCCAGGAGATGGAGCATGAGCTGGAGCTGGAGCCGGAGTCGGAGTTGGAGCTAGAATGTATGCCAACATATTCTCAAAGCTCATGAAGATACCTCCAAAATGCGTGCTGAGCGTCGACACTATGTCTCTCACGATGCCCTCCAGATGAGATGCACGCTCCTCAACTCGATCTGCCTACATCACAGCATGATCTACCTATGCCAACGCCTCAAATTCCTCCCGACTGACGATATCGGAAGCCTATGATGAGACGCTCATCTTTAACCAATAGCTGGTCGATGTATGTCCGGGCCAACATCGGATCCTCCTAGAGTGCTCAGGCTCCAAGACCTAAGACAGATGGTCATAAGGGCCAGAGGTATTCGGACCCTCACTCGCAAGCATATCTAATTGATCCTATAATTATAAATATAAATAAAATTTTATAAGAAATGCTATAATACTAATCATATATACTAATATATTTAATACTTACAAAAATCCTTCTGATCGCGGCATTCATCGGCCTATCCTTCTTGTCCATACAACTAGATCGGAAGATCTCGCTACGATTGGGCATCACTCCATCTCTCATCAGGTATAACGATGGATCAATTTATCAGAAATATGAAAAAAATATCAATTTAATTTATCTAGTAAGATTCAGAATTCATTGCCTCTTTATGCACACGACTGGCTATAAACTCACGGTCGAGAGTGTGCATATACTCCTAGGCTGTCCGGTTCTTTCGATTCTGATAGGAGGTAGTCTAACAAGTATTCAAATAAATAATAAATATTTAAAAAATATTTAAATATAATTTTTAAGATATTAAAATTTTAAAAATTAATAATTTTATCTCAAACTCTTGGCTCCTTCAATATGTAACCATCCTCTCCCACTAACTTGGAGGACCATCCTGTATCCAAGGAACAAGCTCCTCTGAAGTATCTCGTCGGTGCTCGAGCCATCCTTTATGAAGCTTGATCTTGTAGCTCTAGTATAACTCTCCGATCTTCTTCAATCAGGCATCTTGAGCCCTCTCGTAATCAAAAAAGTTATACCTCCTCTGCACAAAGTTATAAAATATCAATTACAAAATTATTCTAATCACATAGTGTAAACATGTAAAATGCATAAATATAATTAAGATGCACTTATCCATATCTCCTCCCACATTCAGTTTTTGACTGTATCATCCATCAATCGTCAGTCTTTGGGCTCTATGAAAATAATGTTTGACCGCCTCACAAGCACTCCAAAAAAGAAATGCATCTTCCGTGCGGTCTCTCCTACTGGCCTCTCCTCCAGATCATACTATACCATCACCTGATGCTGGCGGTTCTACACATGCGCCATACGTATGGGACCGCGAAATATCCTACTGGATGATGCACCTGCAATAAAAATATGTTATACAAATATATAAGTATATAAATATAATATAAAAAATAAATAAATAATATAATAAAAATATACACTCAGATGTCGGTGGAATAGCATGTGTCGGAGATATGGGCAACGGTAAAGGCTCAGATACCAGTGGAGTACTAGATTTTGTCGGTGGAGTAGATGCCAATGGTGGAGGTCCCTGAGCAGTCGATATGGAGGTGGATGGAGTATGCTCTGACTGCTCCTCAGATACTTAACTCCGCATAACTTGTCGAGAGATAGGGGTGAAAGCTAGATGGCATTTCGGTGCCATCGTGATCTGTAATGTTAATGAACATTAACCAACATAACATGTTGAACAATAATCAAAGATATGCCTAGGTACCATCCATACAATTACATATAAATATACGTATGCCAAAGATTATGTACACTAATTAATTGACGGGTCTATCGCTATGCAATGCAATAAACAAAAGCAACAAGATGGAAGTTTTCTTAGGAGTCGAAGGTTCTTTTAGCGACCGACACATCCCACAACACAGCCTACCAACACGACACGGCACGGCCTATCGATATGGTACAGCATGGCACGGCACAGTCTATCGACATGGCATGGCACGACACGATCCAAGGCACAGCACGGTCTACCGACACAGCACGGCCCATGGTATGGCACGGCATGACCTACCGGCATGGCTCAGATGCAGAACTCCACGTAGTCATTCGAGGGGCGGGGGTTGCAACCTCTAGACAACAAATTTAACATTTTGAATAATAATATTAGCAACATATCAATAAATAGACTCTAATAATTTATACCAGAATGTTGAAGTCATCGCCTAGTGGCATCTACAAAATGGACATCACCATCGCTCTTGATAAATGTGTCTGAAATCTCGACAATATCAGACAAATTTTATCCTAGAAGAGCACTTTGAATGTATAGTTCAATATCGTCATCAACTTCGGTATTATCAAAAATATGCCTAGGCACCATTTTCACAACAACACCCCATTGAGGCTCCAAGGGATCACTATCGTAGAAGATTTGACTAGCTTGAGAGGCAAGTATATATGGTTCTTCAATACGGAGATGACATTGCATGTTAACAAGAGTAAAACCACACTCATCAGTCTTCATCCCAGACTGTGATAAGTTATCAAACCAATCATATTTCATCAATGCAATCCTTCCTTTTGAATAATAGTCCAAGATGACTATCTTCTCCACCATGCCATAATAGTTCAAATCCTTTATACGAGGCTATGAATCCCTCGAGCTAGCATAACATTCAGTGGTGGTACTCAACATGATGCCACTATTTTGTATTACCATATTTACGGATCTGCCGTGAATATTAAACATGTAGCCATTAATAACGAGCTGTTTATACTCACGCATGATATGATTAGGGTTCATTGAAAGAGCACGTACTTCAGAGCTCACATCTCTGAGCGACAATCTCCACACCTAATTAAGAAGATGATACTTAATTAATAAATATGTTCAAATAAGTTATATAAGGCAAGAATATATAGTCGCTTACATGATCTTTGAACCATTCAGAAAATTTTTTGCTGTGTATTTTCTTTTTCTCCCGCATACTTAGAGTGTCATATTTTACTTTTATGATTTTCTTGTGTTTGCTGCATGCACAAAGAACAAATTTAGATATAATTAAATATTTTTTTTAATTATTATGAAATAAATAAGATTGAGTGACTCATCTTATATACGGCTTAATGACATCATAGTTGAAAAGCACATAGCGGTGTGCCTTATTTCTTTTCTTAATGCTTAAATCAGTGAGGCGATATGAAGTAGAAAGTTCATCTGGCTATGGAATGGACTCAAATACATGCTCAATTAGCTCATACTGATCATCATGATTCCTCATTGACCGATTACGATGTGTTTTGAGCTTATTTAAGTATATGGTATAAAAATTCATACACTCTTGATCTAAATAACCTTCTGCTATGGATCCTTCTGAGCGATTCATATTTCTTTCATAAAATTTCAGAGTTTGAATATTTCTCTCGGTAGGATACATCCATCGATAGAATACTGAGCCTCAAAGTACAACTTTCTTCATAAGGTGCACAGTAAGATGCATCATAATCATGAAAAATGATGGTAAAAATATCTTCTCCAGATCACATAATATAGTCACCATCCTTATCTTCATTTTCTTCATATCTTTCTTAAGTAATCTTTTTACACAAATATCTCCATAAAAATTGCAAAGATGAATAACAGTCATTCTGATATTTTTTGGCAATACGTGGTGAATAGCTATTGGGATCAATTTCTGCTTCAGCACATGATAATCATGAGTCTTCAATCTTCCAACTTTGACATCCTTACTATTCACACACTTTGATATGTTGCTTGAGTATCCATTAGAGATCTTTATGTTCTCCAACATATAAAGAAATGTGGATCGTTCGGAGGCATTCATAACATAGCATGCATGAGGGAGCTTCCATTGTTCTTCTTCTGCCGGCTCTGGATGGAGTGATCTCCTAATACCCCATTCTTTCAAGTCAAATCAAGAATTCAAGTTATCCTTAGTCTTATCTTTGATATTTAAGATTATTGCCAATAGGAGCTCGCACACATTCTTTTCAATATGCATTACATCTAAGCAATGGCACAATAAGTTTGTCTCCTAATATGGCAAGTCAAAGAAGATGTTTTTTTTTCTCTAATTAAAGTGTGTGTCATCTTTCTTTGATTGATGCTTCTTCTTTTTACCATCAATCGGATCATCTTTACTAAATTCAACACTGAGACCATCCAACTCTCTAAGTACATCACTTCCAGACATCTAGCTAGACACCTCATCTTCTTCAATAGTGCCATCGAAGGAGCGTGCATCCCTTTTGTACGAATGGTTTCGATGGAGGAAAAGTCGATGCTCCATATAGCTAAAGCTCTTTCGATGTATAAACCATCTAGATCGAATATTTTTTTCATAAATCGAACATGCTAGCTCACCTTTGGTGCTCCAACCTGACTTTAGGGCATAGGTTGGAAAGTTATTTATTGTCCATAAAAGTGCCGTGTGCATGGAGAATGACTAATTCAGCAAATCATCAAAAATTGAAACACCTTGAATGCTCCATAATTATTTTAGCTCGATAATAAGAGGCTGTAAATAAATATCAATATCATTACCTACCTTCATCGATCTAGAGATGAGTGCTGTCATGAAAATAATAGATTTTTTCATACACATCTATGGTGGAAGATTGTAAACATGAATAAATACTGGCCATACACTATGGACGGTATTCATATGCTTGAACGGGTTAAAACCATCATACGACAAGCCCAACCTCACTTTATGTATCTCATGTGCAAGTCAGGATGTAATTCATTAAATTTTTATTATACCTCTCCATCGGCTGGATGCCTTAATGCATCATCTTTTGTTCGGTCCTTTTCATGCTATCTCATGTTTTTTGATGTCCTTGCCAACATAAACAACTTTTATAATCTCGAAATCAAATAAAAGTACTATATCAACTTTTGAGGTACACAAGTCGATGTGACGTCTTTATTTTATTTCCATCTTGATACATCACACCTCTTGCACTGATTTTGGTTGACATCCCCCTCCTAATAGAGCATGCAATCATTGAAGCATGTATATATCTTGATGTAAGCAAAGCCTAACTGTTCAATAATCTTCGATGTCTCATAATTATTCTTCAAAATTGGTACATCATCCAGAAGAATGTCCTTCAAAAGCTCTAATATGCAATTCACTCCATTATTACTGAACTCATTGAAACATTTTGCATGATACAACTGGATTAAGAACTCCAGCTTCGCCATCTTTTCACATTTGGAATACAACAGAACATTAGCATCCTTCATCAACTTATGGACCTTATCTATATCCTCACTATTTGTTATTCCACCAACCACAGGATCAGGCATGGATGTAGATGCATCGTCATTGTGGCCAATAAATAGAAAAATATCCTGAACCATTTGTTCCACTCCTCCATTATATTGATCGCCTCCTTATTATCTGCCCTCATTATATTGGTCCCAATAAATTTCATAACCGACTTTAAAGCCATAAATAGTGAGGTGATCATTTACATCTTGATGAGGTAGCCATAGTCTATCCATACACTTTTTATAAGGACATTGGATCAGTCCATGGTCTCTAAATTTTTCTATAGCAAAATTAAAAATTTTTTGAAGTCCAACCTCATATTTTGGCGAGAGCCTATTAAACTTCATCCACCCCTTATCCATTTTAAAAATGATGATACTATAATTAAATTATTTATAAAACTTAAATTATATACTAATGCATTATAAATAAATATGTAATAAATGCATCCTATCACCAACTAATAGATAAAGATAGATCCTATTCCATTCAAAAATTACATTAATTCTATATGTTCAATACAGTAATCAAACGATATGCAATAAGGATCGAATAAAATTTTTGCAATATTTTTTCTTAGTTCTCTCGTGTAGGAAGAACAAAGAGAAATACTGTTCAAAATTTTATTCAAAATTCTTAGCATATCATTTGATTGTTGCAACTATCTATAGAATTATCTATAATTTTTAAATCATCCAAATTAGACGATCAATTGATCATTATACATAATTCTCTCATCCGTATAATTATATATAATTATACGGATGTCGGAGATTATGTACACTAATTAATTGATGGGTCTATCATTATGTAATGCAATAAACAAAAGCAACAAGATATAAACATCTAAAAATTATTATTCAATAAATTCTATAATATGAATTACATTCATAAATAATTAAGGATGAGCAATAGTCATAGATCCGATCTCTTATGCAAACTTGGGTGTTAATCCAAAAATCTGAAAGAAGAACGAAGTAGATGATGGCGGCACCTTAAGACTTAAAGTTGGAATCTTAGAGAGACATCAAATTCTATTCGCACCCATCAAGCTGGCTCGCTCAGAAGCTAAGTTGGCTCCGTGCTTGAGACATTCAGCTCGGATCCTCTCCTAGTCGGCTCGATCTCGACCTGAGTCAACTCGGCTGCGTATTTGAGCCTGCTCGATTGTGTGCCATCTCCTATTCTTGGCTGTCTCCATCCTCCCCTCATCTTTCTGACTACCCATCTCCCACTCAATCTCCATCGCCGATGAGGTCGGACCCCCTCCTTGATCCCTCTCTCCCTCTCTCGATCTCCCTCTCTCGTTCTCATCCCTCATCGGTGAGGTCGGACCCCCTCCCTCTCTCTCTCCCTCTCTCGATCTCCCTCGTCGGTGATGGCGGCGAGGCTGAACCCCTCCCTCCCTCTCTCACTTTCTCGATCTCCCTCGTCGGTAAGGTCGGATCCCCTCCCTCCCTCCCTCTCTTTTGATCTTCCTCGCCGACGACGACGGTGAGGCCGAACCCCCTCCCTCTCCCTTTCTTAATTTTGGATTCCAAAATCAAGTCCGGATACCCTGGATCCATTAAGATCCGAATCTGGTACTTCAAGTATAGACCCATCGGGTATTCGGATTCGAATCCAGTACCGATAATTAAAATCAAGTTTGGATCTAAATATCCAGGTTTCAATCTAAACCCGATCCATTGATAGATCTAGTTCAGTGATTAATAAATAATACTATAAAATTAAAATAAAAAATATACCTACGACTACAGAGAGGGGTCGCACCGAAAGCTTCGAGGATCGTCGGTGACGGTGCTAGAGGAAGGCGACGGTGCTAGAAGAAGACAGCGGTGCTAGAGGTAACCTGCGAAATAATAGCAAGATAGTGAGATAGAGAGAGAAGAGAGAGAAAGAGAAAAGAGGATAGAGAGAGGAGAGGGGGCTCGGGAGGGGCATCATGATGGGAGGCCAGGGGATGGGGAGGGTAGGGGGTGGACGGTCGGAGATGGGGTGGCAGCGGCGAGCGGTCGAGGATGGGGATGGCAAGGGACGGCAAGCAGTCGGGGGATGGAGAGAGGACGGGGGCAGGCAGTCGAGGAGACAAGGGGTGGACGACAGGGGGTGGCGCCCAGAGATGGGGAGGGTAGGGGCGAACGGCCGGGGATGGGAAGGGCAAGGGCGGCGACGGCTAGGGATAGGAGGCGGGTGATGGGTGGCCTGGGATGGGAGGCGGGGCGGGCTGGGATGGTGAGGGGGGGTGGGCGACGCAGCTGGAGGAGGTGGGGGGCGAGCGGCCATGATTGGAGATGGGTGGAGTCTCGTCAACGACGAAGAGGAGGGGAGAGAGAGAAAGCGCACGCATGGAAGAAAAAAAAATTAAGAATTTTTAATCTAACCTATGATAGTGATTTTTTTTATCGCTGCCATAGATTTATGATAGCAGCGCTCTACGGCAGTGGTTTATAACCACTGACATAGATCTATAATAGTGATTTTTAGTAACCGCTGTCATAGATTCGAAATAATTTTTTTTAAAAATATTATATAATTTTAAAATTTAATACTCATTTTCATCATTCATTATCTAGATAATTATCATTAGAGTGTTGTCATAAAAGATCACCTCGATCCGATGGCCCTAGCTTCATCGATCAGAAAAATTTAATTTCAACGATCACGAACGATGATGCGATGACTGATAGATGAAGATTTTTTATTATTCTAAAAATCTACAACGATGATCTTGATAATATTTATAGTATACTATCAAAGTTTTACTTCAATTAGATATCGTTATCATGATCAATTCAGTACGGAATGATTTCGACCGTTAAATTAGAAACAGGCGATCAAAGAGCAAAATGGCATCCGATTATGAGATAATTTTTTAGTTAAATAATCTTTGCTATAATTTTAATCATTTTATATGATGAAAATAGTAAATTTTAAATTATTTTATATAAATTATTCATGTTAAGTAAATATCGCAAAAGCATGAGCATATATATATAACAACCAACGAAGTTTAAGAATGATTATCAGACGACATATAGTTTTAAATCATTTTTAATCTCACGAGTTGAATTTTATAATCACTACCATAAAAAATAATTAAAATAGTAGTTAAGATCATTTATAAAAAAAATTATCTCATAATCGAATACCGTCTGATCCTTTGATCATTCATTTATCATTTAACGATCGAAATTAATCTATACTAAATTGATCAAGATAACGATATTTGATTGAAGTAAAACTTTGATAGTATGCTACAAACATAACTGAGATCATCGTTGTAAGTTTTTAGATCAATCAGAGATCTCCATCTATCAGATCATTGCATCGTCGTTCATGGTCGTTGAAATTAAATTTTTTTGATCGATGAAATTAGGACCATCAAATCGAGGTAATCTTTTATGATGATACTCTAATAATAATTATTTAGATAATGAACGATGAAGATGAATATTAAAAATTAAAATTATATATTATTTAAAAAAAATAAAAAAAATATATTACAGCGGTTACAAATAACCGCTGCCATAGATCGACATATAGCAGTGGTTATAATGAATCACTGCTATAAGTCCGACATATGATAGTATTTACAAGAAACCGCTGCTATAAATCAAACTTATGACAGCGATTATAAAAAATTGCTACCATAGATCGGACTATGGCAGCGATTTATTGTAACCGCTGCTATAGATAACTGCTGTCATAGATCTGACCTATAGCAGCGGTTACAAAAAATCACTACCATAGATCGGACTATGGCAACGGTTTGTTGTAACCGCTGCTATAGGTCCGCTATGGCAGTGATTCATTGTAACTGCTGTTATAGGTCGGACCTATAGCAGCGGTTTCTCATAATCGCTGTCGTAGATTCTATTGCAGCAGTTTTGAAAATCGTGCCATAGTATGCATTGTCATAGGCTCTTTTTGTAGTAGTGAATCATATTTGGTATTATCATCCATAACATCCCAGGTATCACCTAGTTCTGATACTAAATTATAGACCCATGATATTGCTCGAACACCAATCATTTTTGACATCATAAGCTCCAATCATCCAGGGTAGCGCTCCTATAGTACTCTAGCACTTCCTGACTCGTATCTACGTCGCTCTACAGCCATCCAGTCCTAACTTGCTCGACCTTCATGGATCATCCATCTTCATCACTCCAAGGCTCTACAAATCCATAATCTGATCGAACCACTGAATACATCTCCGACTATTTTTTCGTCTTTCTAATACTGAAGAACGTATAGTCACTTCTTCAGCCTTCCTTCGATCATTATCCTTTGAAAAACCTCTCTTCAATAGTCCTACACTGTCCATCTTCTTAGAAAATTCTAATGCTCTCTACTGAGATATCTTCCTCGATTGCTGCATCATCGAGCCTCTCTTAGTCCTGCATCTTCAGAAAAATGCTACTGCAGCACTCCAGCACTTTCTGTCTGTCACATATTCGTCATACATTCCATCATTTTTACTAAGATCGATCAGCAAATCATGCACCAAATTCTTCTACCCTAGAAAAATCCTTTTCTATTAATCCTCTCAACCTCCACCTTCAATCCACTACTCCTAGTTGATCAAACCACAGCAATAATAAGATAGATTTGAGATATACCATGAAATTCTTGTACACATTTCTGATTTCTTGTATGACTTCTTCTTCTCTTTCATGTACCATCAGGCTCTAAAACATGGCTCCTTTTACGTACCATCAGACTCTAAAATCTGGCTCTGATACCATATTGCCGTCTATAACATCTCAAGCATCACCTAGCTCTGATACCAAATTATAGACCCATGATATCACTCGAATGCCAATCATCCTTGACATCATAAGCTTCAATATCATGTTATGGAAGTTTCTGATCTTTAGCACGGACCTGAAGAAACCTATAATGTTCTCTATGAATAGCAAACCATAGATCCAACACCTAGATCTATGTTGGGGCACCTCCCTCCTTAGGCTTGAGGGAGGTGCCTTCTCTCTCTAGGGCTTCTTCAAGAACCTAGGGCAACTATACTAGAGAGAAGAGAAGAAGAGAGAATTAAAGGAGAAAAGGTCTGTATTCCATAGTATAATAAAATCCTAATATAACCTATGTATTTATACATAGCTGTTAAGTCCGACCAAAAACTCTCATGGCTAATTCAATATATGAAAGCACTCACTGAGTCCATGTACATCCATGTCTCCTATGCTCTCATCCTCTGGATCTTGATTCGATTCATACATGAATTAGCCACTTTAAGACCTCTTAAATCCGACCTTAGGATCCCTAGGATCAACCCAGATCCTAGTCCAAAATAGATCCTCGCATAACTCTGCCTGCGCACTGAGTCGGCTCAGTCTCAGCACTAAGCCGGCTAAGTTCCACTGGATCAGCTCAGTCCAAAACTAAGTCGGTCTAGTTTTGTATCATGCTAGTAGTTCTGAATGCTCAGCTCTCTGTTTTGCCTATGCTCTAAGACTTAGTCGATCCAATTTTGGACTAAGT
Source organism: Cocos nucifera (assembly GCA_006176705.1). Taxonomy (NCBI): domain Eukaryota; kingdom Viridiplantae; phylum Streptophyta; class Magnoliopsida; order Arecales; family Arecaceae; genus Cocos; species Cocos nucifera. The sequence goes on along the minus strand of QRFJ01000050.1, from coordinate 1,488,513 downwards.
CGGCTAACCTGTAAAAAATCTTTCTTCTGTAGTCTTGATTCTTCAGCTTTGATTTCTTGCTTCATATTGTATTTCAGATCTTCGAAGCACCAATCAAATCCTTGAAATCATCGGAGCCAACATCCTAACTCCTTCCATAGCCTCCCAAGGCTTGGGAGCACCATAAATCCTCACATTTGGTGCCAAATCTATTCGACCTCGAACTCTGATTGGGCGGCGAAGCTTTTCTATCGATCAATTATCGACTTGATTCGATAGAAGCTCCACTTTTCTTTTGTTTTTTCTTCTGACCTTTTCCTTCTATTTGGCTTTGGTTAGAAGTGCCTTCATCCGTGCGAATATGTCGATACGCGCGGTCCAAAAATTCTGCATAGGCCTGAGGATGGTTCTTATCCAAGGAGTAAGTAAATCGGGATCCCCTCAGACCTTTCTTCATGGCCGAAATTGCCATGTCTTCATTAAGATTTTTGACCTCAAGTGTGGCTGTATTGAAACACGCCACAAAATTTCTCAATATCTCTCCTTCATTCTATTTGATGGAGAGGAGACTGTCAGACGTTCATGGCATCCTTCAACTTGTATTGAAGTATGCCACGAATGAACTTTTCAGCTGTTCGAAAGAAGATATGCTTTCCGACTGAAGCCCAATATACCAGGCTCGAGCAGCTTTCCAAAGAATAGTCAGGAAGCCTTTACATAAGAGAGCGTTGGTAGCCTCCTAAATCATCATGAGAGTTTGATCATTCGGATCTGTGGAGCCATCATATAGCTCCATCTACGGCATTTTGAATCGAGAGGGAATCGGTTCATTCATTATTCATCGAGAGAATGGGGGGGCCGACGGGATGTTGAGGTTGCTGGGAACCCTCTTGTTATTCGCTTGCAGTCGAGCGAGTTGATGGTCGATTTTTTTGAACTTTCGTTCATAGTCGTCGATCCATTGCTGCGAGTATTTAGGGATAGAATCCTCTGAAGAAGTTGATGATGAGAAAGTCGACGGCAGGCGTGGTCTCTTCTCCTTCTAGACTTTATGTCGAAAGGAGGGAGAAGCTGATCGTCGAGAATGACAGGTGGCATGTGGTGAGTGACGTGCCAGTGATGCATCATCATGACGAGAATGTTGCACCGAGATCGCTCGAGTGATGGAGATAGAGATCATCGTAGGAAGCGACGATTGTGCCTAGATGGCACTACATGTGCTGGTGGTTCTTCCACCACCAATTATTATTGTTGTTGTTGTTGGAGGCTGTGCACTGCCTCTATTAGGACTTTCATTTGCTGCATCATTGCAGCGAGTTGTTGGACTTAGGCATCCGTTGTAACAGTCGGATGTGACTCTACCATCGAAGGTGGAGGTGTGAGCTTTTTTCGATGGAAAGATTGCCTAGTGGAACCAACAAAATGTTGGACTCGTGTTTTTGGCATGATTGCTTTTTAGAGCAATTTGTTTTCCTTCTGAGCCTCCCTACCTAGCGCACCAATCTATTGCGGTCAACTCTTCGCATTATCTGTTGTTGAAAAAGTGTACTTGAAAAGAAGTCCGCTCTGATCGAAATTATTTTCGATGGGGATCCTCCGATGCCTAAGTCAAAGAAGGGTTGGTGAACAGAGAAAAAGAGAAGCAGTGTCTCAGCCCAGAATTTTTTTATTAGAATATCTGATTTACCTCTCTTTTAAAGACAAATGTAGAATTAAACATTCGTAACGGTTGAAAATTATGGGATCCTGCTTATTCCAGCATTAAGTGAGTAGTTAGTGCTCACTATCTGATTGTGGAGATGCCGTTACACACATTTTTCGGTGAAGATGTAGCTCCTGCCAATAATATGTCGATCGAAACAATCATATGTTAGCTACTGGTATTTTGTCTGATTGACAGAGCTGGTGGCTTGGATAGTCGATTGAAAAATTATTCGATTATCAGTCGGCTAAACGTCGAGAGTCGGTATGATGATTATCGTGCCATCGATGGAAGACGATTGGGTTAATTAACCGACTAATAATCGATCATTCAAGAATGTAGTCGATTCATAGTCATTCGCCATAAGTCGGGGATTTGTTATATCTGTCGGACTCGCTATCTTTCAGTTGGCAGAACTGCTTATTCTGTAACTTGTCGGTCACCAAATCGGTGTAAGCAGAGTTATAAATCCAATAGTTTGACATCCCATTCAACATATACAACCAACCTATTGGGCAACATGGTAGGAAGCTATCAAGTTATCTTGGTTTACTTGCACAGGATGGGCAAATTGCACCATTAATTATACTAATTGGAGGGCAGTTCCAAAAGAAAAAAAAAGACCACATGTTGCAACTAATTGAGGTAATAGTATTACTTAAAATTTTTCTTAGTGCATGTAAGCCATCCATTAAAATCTATTGGGGTTAAGATATATTAAAGGAGATAAAAATGAGAGAAATCTATTATGTCTTCAAATATTTAGTCATAAAGTGTTAAATTATTTACTTTTATTTGATTGTTTGCACTTTTTGTAGATTTTTTTCAACCTACAAGTTGATCAAAGTATAGGTAGAACTTGGGTCATGGAATCTTTGGACAAGAAATGGAAAGATTTTAAGAGTAGATTGAAGGCTTACATTTATAATAAGTATCCCACAAATGAGGGTTGAATGAGAAATTGTCCAAACAATGTTGACCCAAATCAACTTAAGGATCTTCTTGCATTTTGGAACACTTATGAGGGAAAGGTAAGGAAGAACTTAGGTTTATCTAATTAATTTAGATTGTAATTTATACTATTTCTTACATAAAAATTTATTTTAATATTTTTTTTTTTTATTTTACTTATATGCATGCAATAAAACAAGCATTGCTAACCATAAAAAAATTGAAGACCACTCATAGAGCAGGAACGAAGAGCTTTGCACAGATACAAGAGCAAGAGGTTTTAACTAATTTTGTTAAACTTATTTGATATTGTAATGTCTGATTTTATTCTCACATAGTTGGGATTTTTTTGCAGTTGATTTTATTAGAATTTATTCATGATGTTTGGAGGTTAGGATTTTTATTTTATTCTTTATTTATTATAAAATAACTATTTATTTCTGCAAACTAATTTGAATATATATGGTAGTTTGAATTTAAGCAAATGTGTACCAGATGTTCAAGAAATATTCTTATTCTACTTAATAAAATGGAGAATTAGTTATAACAAAATTATTATGCATGATTTATCTAAAATTCTATAAGCTTCATGATATGGCCACTTATTTCAGCTACTTATCTATCAAAAAGTAGAATAATCCATTAACAACAATATTTTAGTTAAATAGAATATGCAAACAAGATGGCATGTCACCACTTGGGGAGGTGGCCGGCAGCTTGAAAAAGTCGGATCTGATGGTGGAAAAAAGAGGGAGACCCAAGGCAGCCGAAGCGAGGTGGGCTGAGTAAAAAGTCAAAAATCGATGGAAGGCTTTTAGGGTTAGTATTAAGATGGCTATATTTTTGTTGCTATAGCCATCACTAAAAACTATAGCGACGACTAAACCATCACTATTGTAATCAGTAACATTTTTATCGACGAGCGCAAAATCCATCGTCAAAGCACATCGATAAAAAGTACTATTAGAGACAATAAAAATGCCGCTAGTAATGCCGTCGCTAATATCTACAATTAGCGATGATAAAAATATCATCGCTAATAATTATCATTAATATCTTAATTTTTTGTAGTGCATTCTCGAGTTTCGCTTGACTTAACTATTGGAGGGTGCTAAATTGGAGGATTCCTTAGTTTTCAAATTTTTTTTTGCAGATTCTCCATCGAAATTTATCATCTTAATTCACCATTGATTTTCAGCTCGATATTGAATTAGCCTCATCATCATCAGTCGGAGCATCATCGCAACAGAGGCTATTCTCATTTTAATCAAAATTTTGCAAAGATAAAAATAACCATGTTAAATCTTTATTATATGATATTCTATGTTACGATATGACACAATAATGTAGTAATATAATATTTATTAATTAAAATAAAATATTATTTTAATATCATATGATTATATAATATAATAACATGATATTATATATTGTATTTTAGTTATACAACCTATATAGGCTGTAATTTGGGGTGTGGGAAATAGATAGGTGTTTCAGAGGATTATGGTTGTGGTTGGATTCCATTAGTTCATGGATGCTTGACATTGTTTGATTGCCAGATTGTGTGTTTTTTTTGTAATTTTTCTATGAGTGTATTTTGTTTGGAATATCATAAATGCAGTAGAGCATTACGAGACATGTTTATTGCATTGTGATTTTGTAAGTCAGCGAGTGATGGTGCTAACATTCCATTAAATTATGCTGGGTTTTAGATATTTTATGATTTAAATGGTTTCATATATATATATATATATATATATATATATATATATATATATATATATATATATATATATATATATATATATATATATATATAATAATAATAATAATAATAATAATAATAATAATAATAATAAATTATAGAGGGATACTATAGTGTTGCCGATTTAGCCAGCCAAAATCCTCTTAATATGCCACATGTTTAATTTTTTTATTTATAATTTTCTCCTTCCGTCGTCTTGCCTTCAATCCAATCTCGTCCGCATCTTCGTCGCTCGCCTTGGCATGGAGCCCACCATGGTTGTCAACCCCACCAATGCCGCCCTCATTTGTTCCACCCTCAATCGTTCCAGTGGATTGAGTGGTCAGGCGGAGGTAGAGCTCGAGGGGCGGCTTGCCCACCTTAAGGTAGAGTTTTTGGCATGGTAGGTTAAGGCGCTGCCCTCCAAGTGCAGCTCCAAAAGGCCCAGGCAGCCATCGTTGCTGCTGATGTTGATGACGGCAACAGTTGCCGATGGTAACCAGCTTTGAGGGATGCCCCTTGGGAGGGGACCGAACAGAGGATGGAGGGAGGGGAACACGAGTGGCGGGCCACTGCTGCTGACGACGATGGCAATTGCCGGTGGTGACCAGCTTTGGGGGACACCCATTGGGGGGGATCGATGGAGGACGAAGGGAGTGGGATGCGAGCGGCGAGGGGGAAGGTGTAGGGCGAGGGAGGGGAGGAGAGAAGGAAGATTTTTTTTTTTCTTTTTGATGTAACAGATGGTGGGGGTGGAGATGGCGATGAGGACCAGGGGGCGCGGGGCGAGGGGGGCGATGCAGGGGTGAAGGAGAGGTAGTTTTTTTTTCTTTTTTTGGCTTACAAAAGGGGGCACGATTATCGATGGGGACCGACGGTGGGGAGTCGATCGAGTTGTGGGCTGGCAATGGCGACGGATACTCGGGAGATGGAGTGGGGGCGGAGGGGAGGGATGCATGGATGGAGGGAGAGGAGGGTGCGGGGGCCGCTGGTGATGGGGGCTAGGAGAAGGGGTGAAATTTTTTTAAAAATTATTTATTTATTTATTTATTATTTTAAATTTAATGCTTAAAAAAATATAAATAAAATAAAATATTTAAAATATTTAATTAAGTTTCCAAAATAATAATAAAATATTATTTTTTAAAAAAAAATTGAATAATATGTGGGTGGGTTAATCTTAAATTTTTTTTTTTTATTTTTTTTCTTTTCATTCTTCTCCTTTCAATTTTGCATATCCAATCCTACGCAACAATACTTTATGAAGAAGTATTGTGGTATTGCCATCTCAGCATCTCTGATGATTTTAGTTATACCACGTGAATTATTATTTTATCATCTATAATAATTTAAAATATTATTTTTAAATAATAATAAAATAGTATTTTAAAAATTAAAAAAAATTATGGTATTGCTATCTCAACATCCTTGATGATTTTAGTTATACCACATGGATTATTATTTTATTATTTATAATAATTTAAAATATTATTTTAAAATAATAATAAAATAATATTTAAAAAATTTAAAAAATATTTAAAAAATAAAAGTAGGAAAGGGATAAGAGATGAAAATATTTTTAAAAAATTATTATTTTTAAAAATAAAATATAATAATAATATTTTTAAAAATACTAATTTATTATTATTTTAAAAAGATAATATATTATTTTTTTAATTTTAAAAATAATAACATACTAATTTATTTATTATATATATAATAATATTCTATGGAGGAGTATTGTGGCGTTGCCATCTCAGCATCTCAGATGATTTTAGTTATACCATATGAATTATTATTTTATTATTTATAATAATTTAAATATTATTTTTAAATAATAAAATAGTATTTTAAAAAATTAAAAAAAATAAAATTTTAAAAATAAAAGTAGAAAAAAGATGAAAAATATTTAAAAAATATTATTTTTTTTAAAAAAAATATTATAAAAATATTAATTTATTATTATTTTAAAAGGATAGCACATCATTTTTAAATTTTTAAAATAATAACAAACTAATTTATTTTTCTAAAAATAATATTTTTATTATTTTTAAAAAATTAATATCTTTCGATATCTGAATCAATCCATCGGATCAGATTAGATCAAATAATAAAATATTATTTTATAAAAAAATGGAAGAAAAAAAGAAGAGAGTTTCTCTCTTCCTTTAGTGGTGGTGTTGGGGGTGGCCTTACTGACCGGGGCATCAGGGGTGCAATCGGGATCTGTATTTATTGAAAGAGAAAGAAAATGATGGTGGGTTGGGCTGGCACGGGCAGATGTGGAGAAAATATGAGAAAAAGAGAGAAAATAAGAGTATGATCAGAATTGAAGTTTGCTGAGAGAGAAAAGAGTCGTGGTGGGACGATAGAGAGATGTAGTGGTATCGATGGATGCGTAAAAAGTACAAAAATATGAAGAAAAAATAAAATAAAATATTATTTTATAAAATAATAAAAAATATATCATAAATAAATAAATAAAATATTAAAAAAATAAAAATATTTATTATAAATATTTATTATTAAAAATTTTAAAAATTATAGATCATAATTATCCATCTTTAACTAGTTTTGAGATAAAGTTATTGTAATTTTGATGCAGCTTTAAGGTTGCGAGAGAGGGCTGTTTTTCAAGCATGCGTATAAACTTCGGTGTTTGCAAAAGACTTGTTTATTGCAAAGACATCTTATTTGCCTGTATGCTTACGAGACTTGAGGCACCGAATTTATCCCGCTAGACGGAATATATTCATTGCCTAAACAACAATTTTAAAAGGATTTTGGATAATTTCAACTCAGTATAGTGTGCTTGGCCCGTGTTATGACTCTCTCTCTCTCTCTCTGACTAAAATCAACGCATTCAATTGCATGCAAGATTTTCTTTTTTTTCTTTTTGTTTTTTTTAAAAGAAAACCCATTTTGCATATCTAGGCGTCCATTACCCCCTTATAAAAGTTTCACGCATTGCACGATAAACCTTCCTATTTCAATGTTATGCACAGCAAAAGGGAACCGCATAATGCATGAGACCTTTGGAATGGTGTTGGGAACTCCACCCGTCTACCTAGCTATATGAGTAGTTGATGTAATGCATCTTTAATTCGACTTCTGAAATGATTGACAAAGAAATCTAGAACAACAATAGATTCTTTTCCATGGATGCGGTTTAGCTTAGACCACTCGTAGAACTAAATGTATCTTTCAGCTAGCTAATGAAAACAAAATAAATCTGCTATTTGTTAATGATGTCAATGTAGCCTCAGGATGCAAGCTAGATGCCATCCATTCAGCCATTCAAAGCATAGCAAATCTCAAAAAATTCTACCACTCATTTTGGCCAATAGTATTAATAACTAATAGAACCTTAGAGCAGTTTGGTTGGAGGAGTTAAGACTCTGAAATAGGAATAAAAATGAGTTACTCCCGTTCGAATAATTTAGTGGAAAGGAGTTCTATTTTCGTTTCCATCCTGCAAGGAATGGAAATACTTTAATCTCCTAAAATTTAATTCTTCACTCTTCCTTGGCATCCAATTTCATTCCAATTTTGTTTCCAATCGCGCTTATACTCTTAATAACCGGCAAAGCCAACTCATCACCAACTGAGTTCTCTCTCGGCAGGATATGACAACTAGAATGCTAATAAAATTTGCGGCCATGTATTGCAGAGACTCTGGCACCCCGTCACTGCTGATAAGGGCTAGAGTTCTTTGGAATATTTGTGGAAGCGAACCCGACGTTCAGCCCAAATCCGGTTCAATCAGCTTTGAACCGGGCCTACTCCACCACACTGTTCTGCAACCTGAACTCCAGCCGGCCCATTGCGAAACAGATGACGGGAAGCAAAGGCGGCCGCAGGTCTGCACGGGTACCTAAAAACCACGCATCTGGGAAAGAAACGGAAGGAAGAACAGGCGAGGGTTTTGGAATCCCCTCCTCCTCTGAGATCTTCCCTCCGTCCCAATGGCTTGCGCTCGACGGAGCCTCTCTTCCAACTTCACCACCCACATCACCCACCGCTTCCACCCTTCCTTCGCCCATATCCTCCACGACGACCGCGATGGCGCCACCGCCGGACACCTCCAACGACCGCCTCTCCCCTCCTCCCCTCCAGCCTCCGCCTTCTCCCGATCCATCACCGGCTTCGGCGGCGGCTCTTTCCTCCGGGATCCAAGAACCCTCGGATTCTCCCTCCCGCTGGGCCTCGAGCCCTCCCTCCTCCGGAGCTACTCCTCGAGCGCCGAGGGATCGAATGAGGTCGATTACATCAAGGACGTCGCCGGGGTTCTCACGGACAACAGCGTCGAGACCGCCACCGCTACGGCAGCCGCCGCGCCTCCCGCCCCCTTCGCCGGCGAAGTGGCAGCCGCGGCCGCGGATTCCTTCTTCCCCGTCGCCGCGCTGCAGTATTTGATCGATGGTGTCCATTCGTTTACCGGACTGAACTGGTCAGGTTTTTGCCCTTCTTTTGTCGATACTGTTACCGAAGAGTTTGGGTGATTGGGAAAAGTAAAAGAAGAAGATTTGGTTTTTGTTGATGTTTGCTTCTTAGGTGGGCGTCTATTGCCTTGACGACTGTTTTGATTCGAGGGGCCACTATTCCGCTTCTGTTAAACCAGATGAAGGCCACCGTGAAGCTTAATGTGAGTTGTGGCTCCTCCATTCGCTACAAACTGTCTATGATTTGTTTCAAAATTCTGATGTTGTTTATCAACTATTATTATGGGGTTAGAAACTGTCGCTAATGCTATTTAGTATGCTCATCTTGATCTTAACGTATTATCAATGTTTGATTATAATTGCCCATGGACAAATGGAGTGATTTCTAGTAAACTATTTATGGTTACTTGCTGTCACAATTTCTCAAGCCAATCTTATTCTTTTCCATGATTTTGTCTGTTAGTTGCTCGATTATGAGCAAAAGTAGCCTTCATATTTAATCAACTATTTGTCAACCAAAGTAATTTTTTTTAGCTTTTAGTATTTGTATTTTTAATACTTATATTGCACAGCTTGGTTGCATCATGTTTCATTCCAAGTCTTAATCTTTGTGGGTCGAGCACATTTTCTTGTCTTAAAATCTAAATAAAAACGTGGTGGTTTATGCACATTGCAAACTTATCAGTCGTTGGAGAAAATAAGAACCTTGAGCAGTAGAGAATAAAATTCTGCTGGATCAGCATGACATAACTTTACAAAGCATGTAGGATCAATCAGTTGCCTTTTAATGCTGAGTGATAAATTTTTTGGGTAACTGATTTATAAAAGGTGAGTGCAGGGAGGCATTAGACAACCCTATTTTAGGGTCTAGGCACATTGTTAAGCACTAAGAAAACTCTCTCTAGATAAGAAACTTCTTAAGCAATAAGGTGACTCGATCTAATTATCTAAAGAGGGCACGGTTGTCCATTTTTAAGCAATAGTTCGGTATGGGAAAGCCATCCTCAAATAAAGCTCTTTTACATTCAAGAGTACAAGCTCATCTAGAAGTGCAGCAAACGTGTGAAGCGTGATATTGAGTGTTGCTGAACAGTCTGAACTCTATTGGAATAGCAAACGTACCGCTAAGGTTTGGTACAAGTTTAATATGGAGCCTACTTCATTGGGTTTACTCCACGGCTCCCGCTCGGAACAAGTATAATATGGAGGCTACTTCTTTGTGTTTAATGTGTTGCTCCTTCTACCATTTTCTATTAACAGTGACTACTTTTATTATGTGATATATTGTTTAATCTTGCCTTTTTCTGTGCTTTTATGATTTTGTCATTATGTAGTAGGATGGCTTCCATTTTTTCTACCTTATGTTTAGTGAATCATTTTTATGTACAGACAATGAGGCCAGAGTTGGAGCAGCTCAAGCAGCAAATAAATGTATGGTTTGCAGGCAGTGTTCTTTGGAACCTCCATATTTTGTGCTCTTAAAATATGATAAATAGTCAATAGTAGAAAGTGACTTTCCTCCTGGTCACTTCAGTTATTTCACCTTTCTCTGTTGTGTGTTGAGACTTGGTAATTTGCTGCAGACTATGGATCCAGAATCTGTGCGGGAAGGCCAGAAAAGCATGAATGCATTGTTTCGAAAGTATGCACCTCTTAGAGATGAGCTTTTCTTTTTATATTTTATTGGGATATTTCTATCATGCTTTGATTCTAAAGGTTCTTTATATGGTTTTAACCATACCAAAAATGCTGGAACAAAATAAAAATGATTCCAGTGTAACTCAAGGCACCAATGCTGGTTTTTGCAATTATGGATTGAACAATTTACTATATCATGCAATATTTATTTTCTGCCAGGAATTTTATGCCGTACTGGCACATACCCTGCAGTTATATACAAAAATGTGCTCAAAGTTACACAAAAGGGTGCACAAAATTATAAAATGGATTACTCACGATTTTGGGTTTACAAAGACATAAAATGGATTACTCATGATTTTGAATTTTATTTAGGGTTGCATGTCATGCAGCTCATTGTTAAAGCTAGCCATCAAATTATCCATCAAGGCTAAGTGATGTCTATGCTGATTAGTTGTGGCTTGACTGGAGGCTGTAGGTTTATGGGAAAGACGAACCAGTTGTAGTTCAGATATCAAAAGAAGAAGTGTTTTCTGCAGATCCTCATTCACCAAACCTTAGGCCACTTGTCCACATCTACTGCTCCCCCTCACCCTCCATGAACATAGTCCTTGCTATCATAAGGTGGACCATCTGTAACTTGCTTTGATGCAGATAGTGCCTTCAACATGATCTTCCTCCATGAAAGTCTATCCAAGACCATAAAAGCAACTGTGGCTATGGCCTTCATTCCATTGGTGAATCAATTTATTAGTGATTGTGTCTGAATTTGGGTATCTTGTCATATCTCCAATTCTCCATGTTGCTCCATATGTGCTGCATAGGTGATCCATAGAAATGTTTGCTTACTTTTGTTATATCTTTCCCAGCCTTCTCATGGTTACTCTCTTCGTTAGTTACTGCATGTGTAGTGTATTTTACACCAGTATCTGCTATGTCTGACCTTATTTATCTGAGGATCTACCTGTAGTCCAAGATTTGAGATGATGTGCCAATAGACTTGCAATCTTTCTATCACAATAGGAAGTTGATCATGCTTGTCCTTGCAGATCTTGACCAAATGATTACACCATACAACTGCTGTTATGCATTGGAGTGATATTCCATTGTAGAGAACTTTTGAGACTTAAAATAAAAATCTGCAAGATAGTTAAGTGATCTTTATCACATGGATCAATATGTTGAGAATGATGAAGGCAATGAGCATAAAAGAGTGAAATAAACATGTTAATGTTAAGATGGATTTGTGGTATAACTAGAATGAATTGAGTTAGAAATAGGTTTGTTAAGGGTTGTGCAAGAGAGGATTAAATGAGAGAACATTATCTGATTGGTACTCCAGTCATGTTTAGCATAGGCTAGAAAATAGAAGTAGTGTTGGCAATCTGGATGCCTGGATTTCTGTTTCATCAGCATGAGATGAGGATGGGGTAACAAATGAAAATATGTATGGGATATTGGAAATGATTCATTCATCATTTAGGAGGATATGGCCTTGAGTAGGGAACGATGATGAAGATAACTGCTAACAACTTATAAATTGGCTTGTTTTTGTTTCTACAGATTACTTTCTGTATAACTCGTTTGGGTTCCTTTTTTTGTTTGTTGATTTGGTAATTCGAGGGTCAATTCTCCTTTACTTGGGTTATGGTAAAGTGTTAGCGTGGATAAGGAGAAAGTTGATACCATATCCTTGTGGTTATGTAAAATGAAAAAAATAGCTACCATATTATCTAAATGATCGTGGCTTATGTTGTTTATGTCGAACCCAGGTGCAACTTGCTGTGATTTTTTTCCTAGCCGATATTAATTCTGTAAATTAGGTCCATGCTTCTCTTCTTTGAATTTTTCTTGTTTTGACTGCTTGTACTTGGCGAATGAGGATTCATAAAGCCAGCCCGAAAAAGTTGGGAAAAGGCTGAATGGTAATGGTTTTGGTATTGTTCTCACTGCTTCCATTTCTTTTTTTCTTTCTTTTTTCACCAATTGTTATTGAAGGCACGGGGTTACTCCATTTACTCCATTGAAGGGAATGTTTATCCAAGGACCCATTTTTATCAGCTTTTACTTGGCTGTAAGTTTGTTGACTTCGTTTCTCTGAATGAATTTTTATAATTTATATTTTTACATTTGCAGACCAGAATCATATTTTTTGTTGTATGCCTTTTTAAGTTGTTCTTTGATCATGGTATATGTTTTGCCTCTATTGTTTGTAGATTTCAAATATGGTTGAGAAAGTACCATCTTTTAAAGGAGGTGGAGCATTTTGGTTTACTGATTTGACAACTCCTGATCCTTTATACATGCTTCCAGTGTTAACAGCATTAACTTTCTTGACAACTGTTGAGGTATGTATTTTTTTATTACTGTACAAATGTCAGTGTGGAATTGTGCGTTGGAAAATTTGCAAATTAGTGATTTGGTGGTTATATTTGCTTTTATTCTTCCATCAATTTTATTTAAAACTATATATAATACTACTTATGGAAGTCTAATATATACTTCTTCCTTCGAGCCTTAAATTTATGATTTATAACACTTGCTTCTAGTTGCTGGTAATATGTCATCCATTTTTCCTACAATCCGAGCAAGAAGAAGTTTTCATGTGCAAGAGTAGTTGATCGAAGTTCCGATCTGCGATCAGACATTTATAATACATACATTTTTAGACATGATGGGTTAAGATGATGCCGGAGAGAGAGAGAGAGAGAGAGAGAGAGAGAGAGAGAGATGAATGTTATGTGCTTATGGCTTATGGTAATCCCTTTATGTCGAGAATCTTGACAAAATGAAAGTTTAAATGTTTTGATCTTTGTTCAACTTGGTTTGGAGCTGCCTTGATTTGGTGATTCTGTAGCACTACAGAATCTAGAGTTGGTATAGTCATACGCAATTGAAATTGGGTCCACTCCAGTAAAAGGTACTCGCGTTTTTGTAAGGGCAAATAAATGGAACAAGAAAACCTGATCTAACATTGGTGGAGGGCTCGTGAAAAAAGATTGTGCAGGTGTGCAATGTCACCAAAATAGCTCGGAATGCATATAGTTGGCAAATAAAATTTGCACAAAGCTTGATTGTTTTCGGCATTCTAGAGAAGGTTAAGTCTTAGTCTTTTAGATTTGGCATAAGCCTAAGATTGTGACTAACGTCCAGAGCTCTAAACACTTTACTGATAAATGGTGCAACTTACCAAGCACTATTCAGTGATTTTAGGACCTTTACAAGGTTAATTAGTTGTTCTAGTGGTCAAAAGAGCATGAAGATGGATATTTTCTCAAAGGAAAGATGCATAGAGTTTCTGTTTGGTCATTCCTGATCTTAAAGAGGTCATTAAGTAGGTTAATGCATCTAGGTCGGGAAAGTCTTGATGTGGGAGATATGGATAATGGCTTTGTTACTTTGAGCTTTTCTAAGGAGAATCATTAAGTTTATCCAGCCAATTGTTATGTGTGGTTCACATTTTATCAAATCATGAAGATCTGGTGGTCGTATTTGCTAAGTGAGAAGATGGTCCTTCACAGAAACCTCAAGCTTCCTTGATCAAACTTGATCAATGTTGCAATGGACTTGGCAGATGAAGTGGGAGTCTTGTTTTTTAGAATTCAAAATGATGATCATTTATAATTTAGGTTCAGCAACTAATTTGTAGGTACATTACCTAGACACCATCCACTGGATCATTGCCATACAGCATCAACAATTGCTTATAGAAGTTTTATAAATAGGTTCATGTTTAAGGATGTGCTGGAGTAATTGAAGTAGGGGCATAATCTATGTTGAATTATGGACTTATACACAAGTACAGAATTATGTTTCCTTTTGAAATCAAGAATTGGAACTGAGTTTGAGCGATGAAATGAAGGAAACATGGAATATAATTAATCTGCAGAACTTTCATCAATAATGTGACAAAACTTAGTTGCACCATCTTTTTCTCCACCAGTAACCATAGAATCCAAGCTCATCAACTAGCATTACACTTCTCTGAAAATCTCTAATCCTTTGTTTGGTACGAAGGATGGATTGAAAGGAGGAAGGATGGAGGAGGAAGGATGGAGGAGGGAGAGGATGGATGGATAATGGATGGAAGATCCATCCATTCTTTCATATTCTTCCATCCATCCTTTCATATATTTGGTGAAATATGAAAGGATGGATAGAAATGATTCACTTCTCTATTTGGTATAGAAGGAACAAAAAGGAGGATGAATGGTATTTATATAATATTTTTATTAAACTATTCTTTTAAAAAAAATATTACTATTATCAATTTATAACACTAATTTACACTAAATAAGTAAACAATATATAAACTTATAATCATTATAATCTATAATTATATAAATATTTAATTTAATTTAATTTAATAAATAATTTTATAATTGAGTTATTAATAAATTAATTATACAAATAATTAATTAATTTATAATTTAATTTAATTAATTAATATTATACAAATAATTAATTAAAAATAGTAAATAAAAAAGAGAAATTGAAGATAATTCTCATTATTTAATTATAATTATCGAAATTATGTATTAAAATTAAAATAATTAATAATAAAAATTAGTAGTATATGATTAATAGTGTATATAAAAATAATATGAATGAAAAAGTGAAGAAATATTATAGTTTTGTAAAAAAAAAATAATAAGGGATAATTTTGTCAATGCAAAAATCTATCTCAATGCTCCATCCATCTTTTGGGAGGATGTAAATTGGTGGGTAAGGGTGGATGGACAATCCCTACTTTTTCATCTATCCACTTTTTGAACCAAATGGTAGATGGAGGCCATCCATCCTTCCAATCTCATCCATCTTCCCTCTCATGACCCCAACCAGATATAGGGTAAAAGTTGTTATTAGGAAGATGATATCTTTTGGTGGAAAGCAAGGAATGAGAGGATTTTCGCATGATGCAGTCGTCTCTCTTTCATTTTTCTTGACTTTCCTATTTTCTATTTTCTTTCTCCTTCCCCCCTCACTCTTTCTTTTTCTTTCTTTTTTTTCCTGTCCTTTCTCCTTTCTTTTTTTGTGGGCCGGAACTATATGCCCCTTTGTCAGTGCAACAGAGAAGCTGTCTTTTTTTGCTTTGCTAATCCTCTATTTGGATGGCACCAGTTCCACAGGTGACATATTGAGTATTATGATCGCTATTGCACATCTTAGATTGTAATGCACCATCCATTTGAGAAAACTATCCAAAGGTTTCCTAGAAAAGTGGACTGCGACTACTGTCCTGATGTCATTAATTATTTCTTAGTGATAAAGGCTACTCTCTATCATGTGGAAGCCGTCCAGCATAGATTTGGATTTGCATGTAATATGTCCATGCTGGGCAGTATAAGAGTTTGCTAGGAGGATTCTAGCGTGGGTAGAATTCTGTTTGTATATGTTGTTTGGTTGGTTTGGCAAGATGGTATGCTTGGTTCCCAGCTAGCACTGAAGAAGTAACAACTAAGTAATTATTTAAGCATGTCAAAAAATATGGGGGAAAACCTTCGTTCCTTATCTCAGGTAGCTGTACGTGGAAGATAAAGGAGATGCTAGGCACTCGATTAGATTAAAGTACACACAAACAGATGAGCAGATGGAAGCTGTAAATATGATGATGGTGCAACTTATTCAGCACTTTTAATCTAGTTATGTTTAAACTTGGGAAATAACTTATTTTTCTTATACAACCAGGTAATTCATACCGCCAGTCAGTTATTTCCTTTTGAGGTTGTTGCTTTCATTAGCATAGCCAATCCAATTTGAAGTTCCCAATTCGTGATAGATCAAGGTCTTTAAAAGCAAGGACTAGTACAGCTGCATGGGTATATAATATATTTGTGTAAATAGGTTGCCTTAGGAAGTCAAATCAGGGCTCCACAATTCACAAGAGAGATTCAAAGATCAGAAATATGACTATTTAATGAAATGCAAGTTGTGGAAGGATGAGGCAGTTTGATTTAACCTAGAAAATAAAGGCTAAATCTTGAATATCGTAAAGCGGTGCACCAACCATAATTCTTCAGTTAGGGCATTGAAATGCAATAAAGGGAATGCCTTCAGCATCCATTTTTATCAATTTATGGAATGTATTGTCTGATTAAAGCAGAGAATTTAAAATTTTTGTGGTCTTTATTTTGTTTTAGAATAAGGGAATATTTTTCAAAAAAGTGGAAGAAGCTAAGTGCTAATCATGCTCTATGCAACTCATTTAGGTGCCATTTAGAAGATGCAAGGTTGCATGTGCTAATGCAAGAATCATCATTTTAGTGCTTGATTAAGAGGTTATGTGCCAGCATGTGATGGAAGTTGAACAGCTGATGGTATAAAATGGAAGGATGGATCATAGATGTATTCTGGTTTTACTTTTTTTGTTGTCACTGAGGTTTCTTGTTATTTCTAGGTTTGACATGAGAAGTGTAATGGGGAATCAGAAAGTATTTGACATGAGAAGTGTCATGGGGAATCAGAAAGTATTTGACATGAGAAGTGTAATGGGAATCAGAAAGTATTGAAGTGTGATGCATGTTCCAAAAATGCACATCATACAGTCATTCTTCCTTTGTGGTGAAACTAGGAAAAAGCCTTTCTCAAACAAGTTAGAGAAGATTGCACTGAACTGTGTTTTCACGCATGTGTGGCATTCATGTCATGCTTGCAGATTCATTTGTGTCATTTGCTTGTTTTCAGGTTTAATTTTTCATGTACTATTGTCCTTCCTTCGAGTTTAGAAGTTACAAGAATGTTGATGACACTAACTTCAAAGATAATCACATTCTTATTTTTCTGTGTTTAACAATCATCTTGTGTTCAGATCGATGAATATCACATCCAAAGTTCTTAAGAAACACTTGAAAATATCATCTCTACTTGCTGAAACTCTCATTTCTTATGGTGCTATGATATTTTTTAACCATATGCTAATTTTAGGCATATGATATAAATTGATATTTTTTAATATTAAATCCTGCTAGCTCTTATATCATTTATAGAAATAAATGAACCAAGATAAATTTGGTGTCCTTTCAGTTGAACATGCAAGAAGGAATGGAAGGAAATCCTATGGTGGGTACCATGAAGAACTTCTCAAGAATTCTTGCTCTTATGACAGTTCCATTTACAGCCAACTTTCCAAAGGTTTGTGAACCTTACTGCTTGGTTTGAAGTTAAAATGAGGTGTCTCATTTGTTAAAAGTATATGTGCCAGTCTCCAGATTGGATTGTTAGCATAGAGAAACTGACCAATATACTTATACCTTCTGGCTGATGCCTCTTTTTTTTTTTTTCATTCTTTGGATAATTTGAGTTCCTTTCTTGCAAAATAGTTTGGACAAATCTTAATGGTTATGGTCTTACATATATTTGAGTTTTTCCTGACTTCAATATAAACCTACGCCTTTTTGTATGCTGTTGTTATCTGCAACTAAGGACAGATGGTTTCCTTCGGTGGATATGAAATCTCTAACGCAACGTCTATAACTGTAGCATGTAATGTTACTCTCTGAAGGGCTTTTTCAGGAAACAACAAATTTTTAATAGGAATGTTAGGGGAAAACCTGTAATCTTATTTCACATGACTTGTACTGTTAAACAGAAGAACGATTAGCACCTCAAAATCATTTAATATCCCTATGAGTGAGGACTCATATGGTAACAGAAACTGGTTTCAAGTTGCCACCTTTAGATAGGAAAACATGTCCAAACGGAGCAATAGTTTGGTAATACCTATTTGACCCATATTGTCTGTATTAGTTAGAGCAGTCATTGCCAACCAGAAAGAGCTTATGGAGGAGTGGATGGACTTTAGGAAGGGATTGAACTAGGGTTGACTGAAAAAACACTTGATGTCTTGTTACATAAAGCATGGAAAAAACTTGTTTTTGCTTATCATAAAAAATTACAGGAAGCTAGGGTGCCATGCATACACACATACACACACACACATGTATACGTGCATACATATACGTGTTCATATAGCTATATATACACGTACACACACACATACATCTATGTATGTATGTATCTATATACATACACACACACACATACATACATATATGTATGTATATATGTATATATATATGTGTGTGTTGGATGTAATCAATTACCTCTAAATTGCTTACATACCAAAAATTATATAATTTTTTTAAATTTTTTTTTTTTTAATGTAGAAAACTTATGTAATTTGACGATCTTTAGCCCATGCATTAAGTGGTCAAAAAATTTGACAGTCTAATTAACATTAAATTATCAAAAAAAAAATTTGATCTTTTGGTTTTTAGGCTAGGGGTGTCCAAATCATATTATTTCCTATAAATAGTTTATGGGTAGACATCCAATAGTTTGAATCATCAATGTGGGATTCCCATTCATCTAATACAGATTGACCGGATGTGGGTGGAGATCCACTTATCCAAGTCTAGCTATAACCTTATTACCCTCGTGACCCTTTAACCCTCTTCCCCCTCACTTCTTTTTTCTTTTTATATAAGAAAGATGGAAGTGAAGTCCCATCAGATTCTAAAATAGAGAAATAAAACTACAGAGCAAAGAGTCTACCCTAGAAGTGTCAAAATGACAACCTCACAAAAGTTAAGCATCATTCGGGCAAGAAACACAAAACACCAAACTTAAAGGACAAAAAAGAAGTTGCTAAATAGAAAACCTTATGAAACAAAGCATTAGATGGAAAGCTTCTGTAACAACCAAGGATTTGGCCCAAAAAAGCTAGCTGGAAAGTATTATTCGGATTCTTTGACCTTGTATAAGTGCCTAGAATTTATCCATTGCATAGTTAATGTGGGATTAAACACACATCTACATGGATTTTCACGTACTCTCCCTGTAACAGATACTGCCAATGCCAATTCCGAAAGTCAGGGAGGCCGCTAGTTAAGATTGACGTCTTAAAACCCTTCTGTTATATAATGTATGTATGTGTGTATGTATATAAAATCCTTCTGTTATATGTATACATACCCTTTAATTATATGAATGTATGTATATACAGCGATTTCTCCCTCAATTGATAGGGCTTCGTATGGCAACTTTCCACCTATTATTTATATAGCAAGCACAAATCTGAATGGCCTCCTCCATGATGGGGAGGTCTGTGTTGACTGAAATGCTTTCACAGTTGCACCTGTAATCTTTGCCTTTATGTGGTCACCTGTCTGTTCTCTCTTCCTCTTTCTCATGTACCAGAAAATAAGTATGCAGTGTTCGGTGGAATGCAAGATGGATATGTTGTTAAAGGATTTTAGGAGGAAATATGACAGAGAGAGAGGACATTGGAGAGAAAAAGGGGCAGGAGGGTGATATGTGGACTGGTGCTCTCACAGGGTGTGTGAGGAGAAAGAAACTAGATCTGAGACTCTACGGGTGGGGCTAGTTTAGGAATGAAATGCAGCGTACTCCACCAGTCTCCAGTCTAGCTATTGGCAGTCAAAGTCCATAGGAGATGAGGTTGGGAGGCTGAGCGTGGCACCTTATCTGCCCTCTATAAGTTGTAATGGTCAACTTTTTCTTGTTTTGGGTTTCTATGAGAGGAATTAGTCCTAGGCCACTCCAAGATAAATGATCTAAGGTTGATCTGGTGATTGGTGAAAATATATAGCTGACTTGTAAAATAATTCCAGATCTTTGACATTAAACCTTGCAGAAATATGTGTATTACATGGAAAATAAATATAGAACTGAAGGACTATCTATTCATGCCCAATAGGAACAATGTAAATTGCATATTTTGTAATGCAGAGAATCAGCAGGTAAGAGGAGTACAGTAAAAATAAGAAAGGATAAATTCATGGGAAGCGAAGAGGTAATAATACAAACAAGAGGGGAAGAAGGATCTAGATTGTGCACAAAACTTGTGCGAGTGCCTGGTTGGCCAGGCAACCAACTAACCTGGTGCACAAAAGTCCAAATTGGTCCCAAGAAATACACCTGTCCAGGCATGGTGTGCCTGAGAAAGCCTAACTGGTCTTTTGCAAATATTATTCCTACTGACACCTTTGTTTCTGTGCTGATTTTTTTTTTTAAAAAAAAAGAAAAATCACATTTTGTTATTGGTATTTTGTTGGTGATTCATTTAGAATCATGTTGGGTTCTCTCCATATGAGAGCAGTCAAAGCTGTAGTGCATGTTACATGTCTGTGTACGCAGGTCCCTGCACATGCATCCTCTAACACATGCTATTCCTTTTCTATCCTTGTGGTAGTCTTATTACTTCGTTTTAAAAGTGTCTTCATAAGGCCATATTGGTTGCCGTCCCCTGGCCACATTGAATTTTGTATATGCTGCTTATATGTGGCCGGGCTGCATATAGGCTGAAAGTAATTTGCCTGGCACTGTATAAGTGCATGCGGTAGGCTCAGCATTATACAACTGTACATGTAGCTCTCTTATATCATTATGTTATCTCATATGCATCCCTTGTAGCATTTATGACACATACATCGCCCCACTCTTATGCTGATCCATGTGGATGGAATAGTTTCATGGGCTGATGGTGGGGGGGTTATCTGTGGGTTTTAAAGGGGACAGATTCTTGTACATTAATAATTCCAACATTGTGTTATAAATAGTAAGCACTAATTTTTAGGTGTTATTGTTGTTAGTTTTGCTATTATTGATAAAAATATAGCTACTATTATTGGATTTGTTTGGTTCGTAGGAAGAACTTTTCTTTTTGGAAAGTTATTTTCTAAGAAGTTGTTTCCTAGGAATAGAATTTTGACATATTTGGTTGACCATAAGAAAGTAATTTATTGTAAAGTGGTTTATATTTGGTTGAGCATGCATTCTTCTAAAAAAAACTATGTAGAATACCTATACCCTTAATAGATATAAGGCCATATTTTTTTGCTCCTAAACTTTATATAAATAATAATATTATATTTATATTAATATAAATATAATATTATAATATAACATTAGATCATAATAATATATTATATTAATATAATGCTAATATATATTACTGTAAATACTATATTAATATTAATAAAGTATAAATATTAAATAATATTAAAATATAATAAATATTATAATATTAATATTAATATAAATATTATATTATATTCATATAAATATTAGGATAGTATTAACATAATAATATATTAATATTTATAAAGATAATATTTAAATGGTATTTATAAGGGTATGTATCACTATTCCATACTTCATCCTAACTATTCATTGATATTTTGTAAAATTTTAACAGTAGATCTTAAAAGAATATTTTTGAAAAAAAAAGGTACCATCAATTTTCATTTTATGAGAAGTTCTGAAATCTACCTCCTCCATGGGTTTCCACTTCCCACATTTCATGGGAAGTGTCTTCCCATGGAAAGAGGTTTTTCCATTATCTCTTCTCTTAAAACTCCAATTAAATAACAGGCCCTCTCTTCACTTTTCAGGAATTGCCTCTTCCCCCGTCTACTTCCCGTGCACCAAACGAGTCCATTGTTTCCAATATATTTCATATTTTAAATATAAAATACTAACTGCATATACACCTATATGTACAGACCGCATACCATTTATGTACCATGTAGTCCTATTGACCTCTGGAATGCCACAGCTGTTTTCTTAAAAAACATTGGTCTTATATGTTTTGCTGATAAGAAAAAGTTATTGTGTTTCTCTGTATGTAAGGGCATGATTTGCAATGCAAAAGCTTGAACAATTCCAGATAAGTGAAGCAATGACCAAAATAAAAATAAGCTGATATTTCTGTGACTTATAGGTTGATATTTCCAATGATTAGTGTCAATGGACATAAATATTAGGCCTTAATTTATTTTAAATGCAAGATTTCTAGAGGCCTGCTTCCATTTCATTCTTAATAATTTGTTGATTGAATTAGAAGCTTCTTGTTGAATTCTTGTTGACATCGATGTTATCAATTTTTGCTTTGTTAAGAGGGTTCTCCATGCAGTAGTAAAATGGATTTGTTTGGTGCTTTATAACGTATTATATTTATATTTTGCCAGGCCATTTTTTGCTACTGGATCACATCAAACCTTTTCTCCCTCATGTACGGACTTGGTGGGTTATTTTTCTTCTCTGTTTTGTGTAAAATCTAGCTTGTGTGGTGATGCTCGTTTTGTTTCTTTTGTTTGTCCGGTAGATAATTTTAATCATAACCTGATGAAAACTATATTGCTAACAGTAATTAAACGCCCTCCGGTAAGGAGATATCTGAATCTTCCCGACATAGTTCCTCAGCCTAACCCTGCACCACAGCCGAGTTTTTCTTTCTTTGGGGGGTCCAAGGCAGTTGCACCAGCAGCTTCTCCACTACCAGCTAAAGAGTCTGAGCGACCCAAATCTCCAGAGAGAAGGATATCTTCATCTGCTGTCATCAGTCAACGGATTAGAAATCTAGAGAAAACCGTGAAAGCTAGAAGTAAACCGAAGAAAAGGTGAGAAGTTTTGCAGGACATCTAGAGTTCTTCATTTTAAGGAGTGAATGAAGAAAAAGGATCAAATTTTCCCTCTTCAAAATGCAAAAATAAATCCAGAATGGAGGAGTTATATTAAGCTATTATATATGATGCAATTTATTTATGTTAAATGAGGTAATTGCCATTTTTTTGGGAAAATTATTTACTGTCATTGTTGACACATGTAAGATAGAACTCAGAATACAGTTATAATAGCGTAGGTTATCGCTTGAGGCTTGAGCCACGGTATGGAGATTTTCCGTTTCTTCCAATTTCATTCTAGCAGTTCAGTGCGGTAGACCATGGGCCAAATTTAGTTTGTGATAGACCTTGTGGTACTCGTACCAGCTGATCTCTTGTAAGCTTATCCTATCATAACATGCTTTGTTGATGAAAATGGAAGACTTTACCAACAGCTCGGCCATCGTTTGGAGATTATTAACCACCAAACAACATGATGGTTCTTGATGGAAGAGAGAAGTGGAAATTTCACATCATAGGAAAACATAGGATTTTGATTGCCATGTATATCAGCACATGTTATGAAGCTACATCTTTTCATTTTGTGTTTAAGTTATTGCTCCATGAGGTTTGTTTGACTAGGTCTGGATATTGTACTCTGACTTCTGATTAGAAACTGATTTGAGAATACCGTAAACCAGAAGAGTTAACTGCACGAATTTATTCCATTAACGAATTATTGTGCTGTAATATGGAATTCTGTATTATATTGTTTTGGCTATGATTTTGCTGGAGATTCTAAGGGTTCATACATGCCAAGCATCATATTGCATCATTGCTATTGATCTCATCGTGCCATCATGTCCCCGCATGATATTACTAAGCATTATGGGCTATTCAAAACTCAAAGATGACTTTGAGTAACCCAGGAGATATATTGTACCCGCTGAGAGGTTTCTTGTTTTTTTTTTATCCTGTTCCAATGCTAAACTTATCCTCCGCGCGTGCCATTAGATTAATGCTTGTCTCCATCTATTTAGCGTTTCAACGTTGCTCTTCCGAATGACTTTATTGCCAACAAAATCACATTTATTGCAGCTTTCAATCATGAAATTGCTGAAAGAACAAGTCACTCTGTCTAGAGAAATCTGCTTGATGAAGTCCATCTCTGTTAGAAAGAAAATTATGAAGATATGAAAATACTAAAAAATCGGGATGCCCTCGGCACGTGAGTGATTAAAATCTAGAGGGAACCTGAGAGTCCATTGGGTTCTTTCTGGTTTCAAATCTAACACGTTCTGTGAGGTGTCGTCCTGGCTTAGCCGGTGATTGTAATTTAAACTCAAGTCAACTTGCTAGTCTTTTATATATATATATATATATGATGGATTTCTTATTTTATCTTCTCTTTTAATATTAATATAAAAAAAATCAAAGACTTTTTTCACTAATACAGTCGTCAATCCCATGATTAAAAAAAAAAGATATATTCTTTTCTCCTTATTTTTATTACATATTTTTATTGATATATATTACAATATTGATGATATATAATAAACAAATTAATCATCAAATAAATCAAAATATTTTTAAATAAATTAATATATAATTTATAAAATATAAAATTTATTAATATACAGTTTGTAGATGGTACATAGTAAATTAGTTATCTAGCATTCTAGTACACATCTTTAAGTAAACTAATATATAATTTCTGGATCATATGCATTAGTATATACTGCATTACTAGATGATATGCACTCATCGATTTTCTTATATATACTGTTGGTGCAGAATTTGGTTGATGCCGGATTGAACTGAAGTTGAGGAAGATGAGATCGTTGTCGGTAACCTGTAAAATAAAGTTTCGTTCGAAATCGATGGTGGTGATTCCGGCAGGATCCTTCGACGATCAAGTCAGCTCTTCTGGTCAATAGAAATGGAGTGCTCAGGAAAGAGTTTCGTAAAGTTTTGAGAAGGAGAAGAGTTTAGAGAAAACGTATCTGAAGGGTACTTTTTTATAGACGGAGCCTATAGTAAATTGATAGTGACAACCGTAGCCATCTGGTAGCGGGTCGCTCGAGATCTGATGGAGTCTGTCACGGAGGGAGGCGCCGTCTGTCGCGCCGCCTGACGTCGCTTGTAGCGGACTGATAGTAACAGCTACAGCCATCTGGTAGTGGACTGCTCGGGACCATGTGGAGGGGTGAAAAATTTTG
The DNA here is from genome assembly GCA_006176705.1 of Cocos nucifera. NCBI lineage: Eukaryota > Viridiplantae > Streptophyta > Magnoliopsida > Arecales > Arecaceae > Cocos > Cocos nucifera. The sequence continues at coordinate 1,463,434 of QRFJ01000050.1, read as the reverse complement.
ACGTATATCAATTTCAGAGGAGTTCGGACTCCTAAAGAGAATACGGCTAGAGGAGGTCATTCGAAAGGAATGTTAGCTGAAATCTAGAAGTAATCCGCTGAGAGAATCCAACTGAAGGAGGAGTCCAAAAGAAGTTCGGCTCCTGGAGGAATCCGATTGAAGGAGAGATTCGGAAGGAGTTCGGCTCCTGTAGAAACTTGACTGAAGGAGGAGTCCAGAAGAAGTTTGGCTCATGTAAAAATTCGACTAAAGAAAAAATTCGAAGGAAGTTCAGCTCTTAGAGGAATCCGACTAAAGGAGGGATCCAGAAGGAGTTCGGCTCCTATAGAAATTTGACTGAAGGAGGAGTCCGAAAGAAGTTTGGCTCCTATAAAAATTCGACTGAGGGAGAAGTTCGGAAGGAGTTCGGCTCCTGTAGGTATCAGTTTGAAGGAGAGATCCGAAAGAAGTTTGGCTTCTAGAGGAGTCTGACTGAAGGAAAAGTTCGGAAGGAGTTCGGCTCCTATAGGCATCTATCTGAAGGAGAGATCCGGAAGAAGTTCGATCGGCTGAAGGAGTTCGACTAAGGTTTGGCCGTTGAAAGAGTTCGGCCGGCTGAAGGAGTTCGGCTAAGGTTTGGCCGCTGGAGGAGTTTGGTTGGGGTCCAGTCACTGGAAGAGAATTTTCGATTGAAGCTCTTCCATGATTATTGGTTACATTAGGCTAAGAATCAGGCTGGACTTCGATGGGAGCGAGGTTTATCCCCAACAATAGTCTCCCTCACTCTCAAATTCAAAATTCGAAGGAAGAAAGTACAAAAAAGATAACTGTCGAAGTCCTTTTTCAGGCTCTGCACCCGTTGAGGTTAAAGCTTGAAGGAGATCTTGTCTCTAGTCGAGGTTGATGTTGAAGTGGAAGCTTGAAGGAGATCTTGTCTCCAGTCGAGGTTGAAGTTGAAGCTCAGGAGAGATCTTCTCTCCAACCGAGATTGAAGGAGATCTTATCTCCTATTGATGCAGACGTTGGAGCTCGGGGGAGATCTTATCTCCAATCGAGGTTGAAGGAGATCTTATCTCCTATTGACATAGACGTTGAAGCTCGGGAGAGATCTTATCTCCAGCCGAGGTTGAAGGAGATCTTATCTCCTATTGACGTAGAAGCTCGGGGGAGATCTTATCTCCAGCCAAGATTGAAGAAGATCTTATCTCCTATTGACGTAGAATCTCGGGGAGATCTTATCTCCAGCCAAGATTGAAGGAGATCTTATCTCCTATTGACGTAGATGTTGAAGTTCGGGGAAGATCTTATCTCCAGTCGAGGTTAAAGGAGATCTTATCTCCTATTGATGAAGAAGCTCGGGGGAGATCTTATCTCCAGTCAAGGTTGAAGAAAAATCTTATCTCCTATTGACGTAGACGTTGAAGCTCGGAAGAGATCTTATCTCTAGTCGAGGTTGAAAAAGATCTTATCTCCTATTGACGTAGAAGCTCGAAGAAGATCTTATCTTCAGCCAAGGTTGAAGGAGATCTTATCTCCTATTGACGTAGACGTTAAAGCTCGGGGGTGATCTTATCTCCAGTCGAGATTGAAGAAGATCTTATCTCCTGTTGACGTAGAAGCTCGGGGGAGATCTTATCTCCAGCCAAGGTTGAAGGAGATCTCATCTCCTATTGATGTAGAAGCTCAGGGGAGATCTTATCTCCAACCAAGGTTAAAGGAGATCTTATCTTTGGTCGATGTAGAAGCTCGGGAGGGATCTTATTTTCGGTCGAGGTTGAAGGAGATCTTATCTTCTATTGACGTAGATATTGCAGCTCGGGGGAGATCTTATCTCCAGCCGAGGTTGAAGGAGATCTTATCTTCTATTGACGTAGACATTGAAGCTCGGAGAAGATCTTATCTCCAGCCGAGATTGAAGGAGATCTTATCTTCTGTTGACGTAGAAGCTCGAGGGAGATCTTATCTTCAGTCGAGGTTGAAGGACTTCAACTTGCTCATGTTAGGATGAGGTTCTCCTCCTACCTAACATGGCCACTATTGATTGCTTCTTCTCTATCATCACATAGTTTTTGCACTAAGAAACAATAATACTGAAATGGAGGAGTTTTATTGAAGAAAAATTACTGGTGGTACATCCTCAAATTTTTTAAATTTCGAGGTCGTGGGAGCGTTGTTCCTCTGAGCTCCTTCAGGTGATAAGTTCCGTGTCGAACGATCTCCTCTATTTCATACTAGCCTTCCCAATTTGGGGCAAGCTTCTCCTGACTTTGAGGCTGAGAGATGGCGGCTCGCCAAAGCACTAAGTCCCCCAGAGATAGTGTTGATGATGCTGAGAGGTGGTCGATCTCTTTATTGTTCCTCCCTTATTGATGGTTTTGGCTATGGCAGTGCCCTTGGTCGATCTTCTTTTGCTTCAGGCTGGCGTCTGAGGAATCGACCCAGTCGGCCTCTCCTGATGAGCTCCTCAATTTCATCTTGGAGCTAAATGCATTCTTCAGTATCATGACCGTGGTCACGATGGTAGAGGTAGTACTTGCTTTAATTGTGCTTGTTTGAGGAAGATCGTAATTTTTCTGATCTTAGTAGCTGATTCTTAATATCCATCAGAACTTGAGTTTTAGGAGCATTAAAGGGGGCATAGTTGTGGAACCTTTCGGGGGGAGAACTTCTTCGCGCCTTTCTATCGGAGCTTCTTCGATGATGAGCTCGAGAAGGGGTTCAGACTTGCTTGCACTCGGGGGAAGTCCGTGAACGTGGCTGAGCTTCATTCGGCCCTCCATCAGCGGTGGGTCTATTAGACTCATCCGTCCGTCACTCTCCTATGGTTTCTTCATCCTTCAACTTGAAGGCTTCTTTCATACGGGCATATCCCTCAACCCGAGCTAGGAGATCGACAAAATCTCTGAGGTACTTCTTCTCCAGAGAGAACAGCAAATTATTCTTCTGAAGGCCGTCCTTGAGTACGGCCATTGCAACAGACTAATCCATATTTTGGATCTATAATGCAACAGCATTAAATCGGGTGACGTAAGCTCGGATGGATTCTTCCTTCTTCTGCTTGACATTCATCAAGAAATTCAAACCTCGGTGCAGACGTCGACTGCTGACGAAGTGAGCCACAAACTGATAGCTCATCTGATCAAAAGAGAAGATCGTACCTAGCTTCAATGCTGAGTATCAGTTTTTTGCTACTTTCTTTAAGGTAGATGGAAAAGCTCGACATAATATGACGTCTGGTGCGCCATAGAGCAGCATCATGATCCGAAAGGCCTTCAAGTGATCGATCAGATCAGAGGTTCCATCGTAGCTTTCGAGTTGGAGAAGCTTGAAGTTCGACGGAACGGGCTCTTACATAATTCGGAAAGAGAAAGAAGGATCGATGCAAATATCATCATGGGAAGCCGGGACGACGTGGTAGAGTTCTTTAATCCGTCGGTCCATCTTTCACAATTTTTGATCGAGGACGTTATCTTGATTGCAGATTTTGGATGGCTTCCGACTGTAAATGGGAAAGATTTCTTTCAGAAGAGAATCATGATCCGAACATGGATCCTCTGCTCTCTGTTTTCTCTTTCTAGGGGCGACGGGTATGCTAGCCCAAGTGCTCCTCCTTGGGATCGATTTTTGATATTTCGATGGCCAGTTTCCTAATGGAACCATCACTGGAGGTTGACGCATGGCCTGCATCATTTCGGTGAGGTTCTGAACCCGCTGCATCAGTAGGTTAAACTGCTCTGGATCTACCATGGCCGTTGGTGGAGGTGGGGGTTGGAGCACCGACGATGGAGCAGAAACAAATGGATCTGGCTCAGACCTGATGGCAAAAGCGGTGGATCTTCGGATAGTCGTCTTCTTTAGAGGCATTTCTTAGGATTGAGGAAGAGGATGGAGATGAACCTTGAAGAAGAAGGTTGGTAGGATCGATCGAGCACTCCTTTAAGAACAAAGGTACCTCAGGAATAGAGGATCCTTCCTCTAGTGCCAATTTTGTTGGTACATAATCTGGTTGACATCGGATCGAGCTGGAGTCGAGAAAGATGAGATCACCATCGGTGATCTACAAAATAAAGTTTCATCCGGAGTCGATGGTGGTGGCTCCGGCAGGATCCTTCGATGATTTAGTCAGCTCTTCTTACCAACAAAAATGGAGTGCTCAGGAAAAAGTTTTGTAGAGTTTTGGAAAGAAGAAGAGAGCTTAGAAAAAACATATTTGAAGGATTCCTTTTTATAAACGGAGCCTATAGTAGATTGATAGTGACAACCATAGCCATCTGATAGCGGACCGCTCGAGGCCTGATGGAGTTTGTCATGGAGGGAGGCACCGCCTGTCGCACCGTCTGGTGCCATTTATAGTAGACTGATAGTGACAGGTGTACCCATCTGGTAGTGGACCGCTTGAGGCCACATGGAGGGATGAAGAACTTTGACGTATGTCAATTCCAGAGGAGTTCGAACTTCTAAAGGAAATACGGTTAGAGGGGGTCATCCGGGAGGAATGCTAGCTGAAATCTGAAAGTAATCCACTAGAAAAATCCGACTAAAAGAGGAGTCCAGAAGAAGTTCGGCTCCTGCAAGAATTTAATTGAATGAGAGATCCAAAAAAGTTCGGCTCCTATAGAAATCTGACTGAAGGAAGAGTTCGGAGGGAGTTCGACTCTTGGAGGAATTCGACTGAAGGAGGGATCCGGAAGAAATTTGGCTCATGTAGAAACTTGACTGAAGGAGGAGTTCAGCTTCTGTAGAAATCCGACTGAAGGAGGAGTCCGGAGGGAGTTCGGCTCTTGGAGGAATATGACTGAAGGAGGGATCCGAAAGGAGTTTGGCTCCTGTAGAAACTTGACTGAAGGAGTCCGAAAGAAGTTTGGCTCCTATAGAAATCCGACTGAGGGAGAAGTCTAGAAGAAGTTTGGCTCTTGTAGGCATCCGTCTGAAGAAATTCGAAAGAAGTTCGGCTCCTGTAGACATCTATCTGAAGGAGAGATCCGGAAGGAGTTCGACTGGCTGAAGAAGTTCGGCTAAGATTTGGCCGTTTGAAGGGTTCGATCGGTTGAAGAAGTTCGGCTAAGATTTAACCGCTGGAGGAGTTCGGCTGAGGTCCGACTGCTGGTGGAGAATTTTCGATCGAAGCTCTTTCGTGATTACCGATTATATTAGGCTAAGCATCAGATTAAACTTCGACAGAAATGGGGTTTATCCCCAATAATATATACTGTAATTTTTTTTAACATATATTTAGCAATGATCTAATACATATATCTGGATAAAATGCTTAGTTTAAAATTATATATCAATTTATCTGAATATATGCATTAGATTATTGTTGGATATGTATGATAGAAGCTTGTAATATGTATTAGAAAGTTAGATTAATATGTATCGATATAGTATGTACTGATGACATGATATTTCAAAAACTATGTATCAACTTTTTAAAAAATGTATATTAGACTGTTAGATAACTTATTTATTAAATATATATTATTTATTTATATACTATATATTGATGAATTTTATATTTTAAAAATTAATTATTAATTTATTAAAAATATATATTAATTTACTTGATATGTATCATTTGATCACTTAGTATCGTCGATAAAAAAAATATAATCTTGGAATAAAAAAATAAGTCATTTTTTAAAAAAAATCATGGGAGTGTTTATTTTGTTAGCTAAAAAGTTCTCCATATTTCTTTATTTACCGTCCGCCCCTTTCTAATCGGCTTGTTCTACTCGAGTTACGATAAGTAATATGTTTATCTATTTATATATATTAAAATAAAAATTTTTACCTACATCCATCATATGTTATCCCTCCATCCATCATGTCCTTCTAAGCTTCCTTGTTCCCGTCGCTCCAAGTCTGCCACCCGGTTGGGACTCCTAAGGATGGAAAAAAATGAGGAACGATTGTGGTCATCCAGGGATTTGGTGGGAGGAGCACCAGGTTGGGCCTCTCCGCCTTCGCCCAATTGTAAAGTAGAGATGGCTGCAAGAATACGAAAGTAGCGGGCCCATTGATGGACAGACACAGCAAGGGGTGCTCCACAGCGAGGGTGTGGTCGGTGTGGCTCATTGTGCTGATAAGATCGAAAAGTTGGTTCTCTGTGCTATGGTGGTGGCGGAGATCGAAGCGAAGAGGCTTGCAAACAGGCTCGTGTTGCTGTTGCTACTATTACCTCCACTACTGTTTGTGGTGCCGTTGCTGCCAATGGTGATGGAGGATGGTGGTGGCGCCAACACCAATGGGGGAGGAGGCATGTACTGGAGCACTACAGTGGCTGGGTTCTCTGGCTTTGGAAGGATCTTTGACCTCCTCCACCACTCCCGGTTAGAAAGAGGATGAAAAGAAGCATGGTTTGAGCGGTTGGGAGAAAGAAGAGAAGATTAACGGGTTTGGGCTCTGATCCAAAATCCGATTGATTCTTAGAACTTAAAAGCAAAACTTTTGTAATTTAGTTCCTGATAAAATAATTATTATATAAAGATCCATATAAAAGTATATTTTAGTCCATATAATAGAGTTTATTGTATAAAACTTCTTGTTTAGTTTTCATAATAAATTTTATTACATAAAGATTCTATGATAGTTATGATAAAATCGAATTATTTTTTTTATTTTTTTTATTTTATTATTTTTTTCAATGATCTATGGGAAAGGAGAGCACTTGAGAGAGGTTAGAGCAATTTCTTAGTGTTGGGGATAAATCCTGCTCCCGCCGAAGTCTAGTTCGATGCTCGGCCTAACGCAACCTGTAGCCGCAGAAGAGCTTCAGCAGCCCGGCCTTAGCCGAACTCAGCCGCCGAGCTTCTTTTTACTCCTCAGCTGCCGAGCTTCTTTGGACTCCCAGCGTCAGGACCGAACCGCTCCAGCCGGCCGAACTGCTTAGCGGCCGAGCTCCTCGAACTCCTAACGTCCGAGCTTCTACGGATCCATTCAGACGGTCGAACTACTCAGCGACCGAGCTCCTCGAACTCGTAGCAGCCGAGCTTATTGAACTCCTCAGCTGACGAGCCTCAGCCGAAGTCCAACATTCGGCCGAACTCTCCAACGGCCGAGCTTCGAATTTCCAACGGTCGAACTCCTCAGCAGACGAGCCTTAGCTGCATACCTCCAGACGCCTATGGGAGCCGAACTCCCTCCAAGCTAAGAGCCCGAGCTCCTCCGAAATGAGCACACGACGAAGGCCTTCAACCCTTCATCCGCCACAAGCTCTGCAGCCATCACCATCGGTCCATCGAGTGATAGCGACCCGCTATGAGGCGGCGATGGTTGTCACCATCCCGTGAGACTGGCTCTACTGAACCTCGAGCGGCCCGCCAGCACGCGGCTGCAGCTGTCACCATCAATCCGCCGCACATGGCACCTTTCCATGAGATTGGCTCCGCCGAACCTCGAGCGGCCCGCCAGCACGCGGCTGCAGCTATCACCATCAAGCTCCGCTATAAAAAGGACTCCTCCAGACATGCTAAGGCTAATCTCTCTGATCTCTAAGCTCTCCTTTTCTTCTCTAAGCTCCGAAACTCATTCCCGAGCACTCCAATCCTGTTGGCCAGAGCTGACTTGAGCGTCGGAGGGTCCTACCGGAGCCACCCCCCACCGGCTCCAGACGGGACTCTATTTTGTAGGTCCCCGACGACGACCTCAGCGGCCTCGACTCCAGCGACCTTCGGCGACGACCAGTTTCTGCACCAACAGATTGGCGCTAGAAGAAGGGCCCTCGAACCTCCGAGGTTTTCTTGTTCTTAAAGAAGTGCTCGACGACTCTTCTTTTCCCTCTCCGGAGATCTTTCCTTTCTCTCCCGAAGAGAAAATGCCCCCAGGAGAGCTTCGACGCGGCGATCGACGTCCTGCACGTCAGGTATGCCTACTCCCATTGCAGCCCCGGTAGCCCAGGCTCCATCCGAAGCCACCGCAGATATGGAGCAGTTCAACCTGTCGGATGGATTCGTGGCTCCATCAAGGTGATACAGGCCGTGCGACAACCTTCGACGGAGACTTTGCCAGAAAAATGTGAGGAACCGGCCTTAAGGAAGAGCATTTGGGCATACCAATCGCCCTTAGGAGAGAAACGGAGAGTAGAAGTTCTTCCGCAGAAGCAGAATGAAGTTTGATGCGAGGAAGGTTCCACGGGAAAGCGGAATGGAGTTTTTCGCGAGTAGGAAAGCGGAATGAAGTGCGGCGGCGGCAAGGCCGAACTTTTCCTGAAATCTCATCATCGAAATGAAGTTCGGCGCAAGTGAGGCTGAACTTCCGCTCGGGTATGACACCAAGGGAGCCACCTACGAAGAAGTCACAGGAGGAGGAATGAAGCTCGGGCAAGCGACGCCGAGCTCTTCCTTGAACTCGTCATCAAGGAAGTTCTCCCCCAGGTTTCAGAAGGAGACGGAATGAAGTTCGGATGTGCTCACGACCTCCCAGCGCAAGCAAGGCCGTACTCCCCCTCGAGCCCGTCATTGAGGAAGCCCCGACAAGGGGGTATGAAGTCCTCCCATGGAAGCTTCCACGGAAAAGCGGAACGAAGTTCGGCGCAAGTGAGGCCGAACTCACGCCCGAGTCTGACACCAAGGGAACCACCTACAAAGAATTCCCAGGAGGTGGAGTGAAGTTCGGGCAAGCAAAGCCAAGCTCCCCCTCGAGCTCATCGTCAAGGAGGTCCAGACAAAAGCAGCAAAGGAAGTTCTCCCACGGAGGGTCTCGCGGAAAAACGGAATAAAGTTTGACGCAAGTGAGGCCGAACTTCACCTCGAAGCCCGTCATCGAGGAAGGAACATTAGTCCTCCCATGAAGGCTTTCGCGGAAAGGCGGAATGAAGTTCAGTGCAAGTAAGGCGGAACTCCAGCCCGATTATGTCACCAAGAAAGCTCTCTACAAAGATTTCACACAAGGTGAGATGAAGTTCGGCCGAGCTCACAACCGCCTCAGGGCAAGCGAGGACTTCCTCTCGAGTATGACTCCAAGGAAGCTCCGACAACTGGGCATAAAGTTCTCCCACAGGTTTTACAATCCCTAACTCCTTGAGCTCGCCACCAAAGAAGCCCCGACAAAAGGATGCGAAGAAGCCCTCCCGAAAGGTTCCGCAACTACGCCCCGCTCTTCTAACTCGAATTCTCTGCGAAGTTAAGAGCCAGCTGCCAAGACCAGAAGATTTACGGTCTCCCCTAGATAAGCGTGGTTGTACTGCGTCTACCATCGCGACCACGGCCACGACGCTGAGAAATGCATCCGACTGTGAGACAAAATTGAGGAGCTCGTCAGGAAGGAGCGGCTGGAGAAAGTCGGCTAAGGGCGTTGTCGTAACCAAAAACTCCTAGGTCGATCGTCCTACAGCGTCATCAACATTACCCCTAGGGAGGAGCTTGGTACATCGGCGGTTCGTCGGCTCCCAGCGACAAAGCCAAGAGCTTGCTCCAAATCGAGAAGGCCAGCATAGGATAGAGGAGGTCGTCTGGACGGAACTTACTGCCCGAGGGAGGGAGCTCCGAGGAACAACGCCCCGACGACCCCTCAAACGGGGATGTACTGCCCGTAACTTCCCTTCGGGAAAATTCTTCCCTTCCAATAATGTTATTTCCTGGCGTAGAAACTGCGGTAACAGGGGATGGAATAGTCAAATAGTTGCCGTATTGGGAACTAACGGAGGACCTCATGCTAACGGAGGTAGGTCAGAAGCCTTAAAAGCCGACTGCAGGAGATAAGATCTACCCCGAGGAAAGCTCGGCTGCAGGAGATAAGATCTCCTCCGAGCGCGCACTTCGACCTCGGCTGCAGGAGATAAGATCTCCCCCGAGGAAGGCTCGGCTGCAGGAGATAAAGATCTCCCCCGAGAAAGCTCGGTCGTAGAAGATAAGATCTCCTCCGAGCGCGCACTTCGACCTCGACTGTAGGAGATAAGATCTTCCCCCGAGGAAGGCTCGACCGTAGAGATAAGATCTCGAGCGCGCACTTCGACCTCGACTGCAGGAGATAAGATCTCTCCCGAGGAAGGCTCGGCTGCTGGAGATAAGATCTCTCCTGAGGAAAGCTCGACCGTAGGAGATAAGATCTCTCCCGAGCGCCACTTCGGGACCTCTCCTAGGAGATAAGATCTCCCCCGAGGAAAGCTCGGCTGCAGGAGATAAAATCTCCCCGAGAAAGCTCGGCTGTAGGAGATAAGATCTCCCCCGAGGAAAGCTCAGCCGTAGGAGATCAGATCTCCCCCGAGCGCGCACTTCGACCTCGGCTGCAGAAGATAAGATCTCCCCGAGAAAGGCTCGACTGCAGGAGATAAGATCTCTCCCGAGGAAGGCTCGGCCGTAGGAGATAAGATATCCCCCGAGGAATGCTCGACTGCAGGAGATAAAAGATCTCCCTCGAGTGCGCACTTCAACCTCGATTGCAGGAGATAAGATCTCTCCCGAGAAAAAGTTCGACCGCAGGAGATAAGAATCTCCCCGAGCGCGTACTTCGATCTCAGCTGCAGGAGATTAAGATCTCTCCCGAGGAAGGCTCGGCTGTTGGAGATAAGAATCCCCCCCGCAAAGAAAGCTCGATCGTAGGAGATAAGATTCCTCCGAGCGCACACTTTGACCTCGACTGCAGGAGATAAGATCTCCCCCGAGAAAAGCTCGGCTGCAGGAGATAAGATCTCCCCCGAGGAAAGCTCGGCCGCAGGAGAAAGATCTCCCCAAGCGCGCACTTCGACCTCGGCTGCAGGAGATAAGATCTCCCCCGAGAAGCTCGGCTGTAGGAGATAAGATCTCCTCCGAGCACGCAGTCCGACCTCGGCTGTAGGAGATAAGATCTCCCCCGAGGAAAGCTCGGCCGCAGGAGATAAGATCTCCCCCGAGCGCGCACTTTGATCTCGACTGCAGGAGATAAGATCTCTCCCGAGGAAGGCTCGACTGCAGGAGATAACATCTCTCCCCCGAGCGCACAATCCGACCTCGGTTGCAAGAGAATGAGATCTCCCCCAAGGAAAGCTCGGCTGCAGAGAATAAGATCTCCCCCGAGGAAAGCTCGACCGTAGGAGATAAGATCTCCCCCCCCGAGTGCGCACTTCGACTCGACTGTAGGAGATAAGATCTCCCCGAGGAAGGCTCGACGGTAGGAGATAAGATCTCCCCCCGAGCACGCAGTTCGACCTCGACTGTAGGAGATAAGATCTCCCTTGAGGAAAGGCTCGGCTGCTGGAGATCAGATCTCCCTCGAGGAAAGCTCGACCGTAGGAGATAAGATCTCCCCCGAGCGCGCACTTCGACCTCGGCTGCAGGAGATAAGATCTCCCCCGAGGAAAGTTAGGCTGTAGAAGATAAGATCTCCCCCGAAGAAAGCTCGACCGTAGGAGATAAGATCTCCCCCGAGGCGTACTTCGACCTCAGCTGTAGGAGATTAGATCTCCTCCGAGGAAGGCTCGGCTGCAGGAGATAAGATCTCCCCAAGCGCGCAGTTCGACCTTGACTGCAGGAGATAAGATCTCTCTCGAGGAAAGTTCGGCTATAGGAGATAAGATCTCTCCCGAGGAAAGCTCGACCGTAGGAGATAAGATCTCCTCCGAGCGCGCACTTCGACCTTGGCTGCAGGAGATAAAATCTCCCTGAGGAATGCTCGACGGCAGAAGATAAGATCTCCCCGAGCGCGCAGTCCGACCTCGACTGCAGGAGATGAGATCTCCCCTGAGGAAAGCTCGACTGTAGGAGATAAGATCTCCCCGAGGAAAGCTCGGCTGCAGGAGATTAGATCTCCCCCGAGGAAAGCTCGATCGTAGGAGATAAGACTCCCCCGAGTGCGCACTTCGACCTCGGCTGCAGGAGATAAGATCTCCCCCGAGGAAGGCTTGGCGGCAGGAGATAAGATCTCCCCCGAGCGCGCAGTTCGACCTCGACTGTAGGAGATAAGATCTCCTCCGAAGAAAGCTCGACTGCAGGAGATAAGATCTCCTTCGAGGAAAGCTCGAACGTAGGAGATAAGATCTCCCCCGAATGCGCACTTCGACCTCGACTGCAGGAGATAAGATCTCCCCCGAGGAAGGCTCGGCTGCAGGAGATATAAGATCTCCTCCGAGAAAAGCTCGCCATAGGAGATAAGATCTTCCCCGAGCACGCATTTCGACCTCGGCTGCAGGAGATAAGATCTCCCCCAAGGAAGGCTCGGCTGCAGGAGATAAGATCTCCCCGAGCGCGCACTGCGACCTCGGCTGCAGGAGATAAGATCTCCCCCGAGGAAGGCTCGGCTGCTGGAGATAAGATCTCCCCTGAGGAAAGCTCGATCGTAGGAGATAAGATCTCCTCCGAGCGTGCACTTCGATCTTGGCTGCAGGAGATAAGATCTCCCCCGAGGAAAAGCTCGACCGCAGGAGATAAGATCTCCTCCGAGCGCGCACTTCGACCTCGACTGCAGGAGATAAGATCTCCCTCGAGGAAAGCTCGACTGCAGGAGATAAGATCTTCCCCGAGAAAAGCTCGGCCGCAGGAGATAAGATCTCCTCCGAGCGTGCACTTCGACCTCGACTCCCCCGAGCATGCACTTCGACCTCGGCTGCAGGAGATAAGATCTCCCCCAAGGAAGGCTCGGCTGCTGAAAATAAGATCTCCCCCAAGGAAAGCTCGACCGTAGGAGATAAGATCTCTCCCGAGGGCGCACTTCGACCTCGGTTGTAGGAGATAAGATCTTCCCCGAGGAAAGCTCGACTGCAGGAGATAAGATCTCCCTCGAGGAAAGCTCGACCGTAGGAGATAAGATCTCCTCCGAGCGCGCACTTCGACCTCGGCTGCAGGAGATAAGATCTCTCCTGAGGAAGGCTCGGCTGTAGGAGATAAGATCTCCCTTGAGCGCGCAGTCGACCTCAGTTGCAGGAGATAAGATCTCCCCCGAGGGAAGCTCGGCTGCAGGAGATAAGATCTCCCCCGAGCGTGCACTTCGACCTCGGCTGCAGGAGATAAGATCTCCCCCCAGGAAAGCTCGACAGCATGAGATAAATCTCTCCCGAGCGCGCACTTCGACCTTGGCTGTAGGAGATAAGATCTCCCCGAGGAAGGCTCAGCCGCAGGAGATAAGATCTCCCTCGAGGAAATCTCGACCGCAGAAGATAAGATCTCCCTCGAGCACGCACTTCGACCTCGGCTGCAGGAGATAAGATCTCTTCCGAGGCAACCTCGGCTAGAGATAAGATCTCTCCCGAGCGAACACGGACAACCTCGGCCGCAGGAGATGAGATCTCCCCCGGATGCCCGATACAACCTCGGCTAGGAAAAGCAACCGTGTCAACCTCGGCTGGAGAGCTTTAACTACCACCTACCACCTCGGTCAGAGATAAGATCGGAGACAGCCTTGCCCTGAGATCAGGTCTCTCCCAAGCGCCCGCATCGACCTCAGCGGTAGGAGATAATGTCGCCCCCGAGGAGCGCAACCTCCGGCTTTGATCGCAGCGGACGAAGCCCCCTCAACCTCCGACTTGGATCGATCGACCTCCCCGGTTTCAACTTCGATGTCAACTTCAAGCCTGGAGATGAGATCTCCCCTCGAGCTTCTACCTAGACCAGCACAGAGCTCAGAGGAAGACTTCGGCAGTCGCCTTTCCTGCACTCCCTTCCTTCGATTTTCGAACTCGAAAGTGGGGGGGCTAGTGTTGGGGATAAATCCCGCTCCAGCCGAAGCCTAGCTCGATGCCCAGCCTAATGCAACCAGTAGCCGCAGAAGAGCTTCGGCAGACGGGCTTCTAGCCAAACTTCTAGCGGCCTAGCTTCTTCCAACCCATTCAGTCGACCGAACTAGTTAGCTGCCGAGCTTTTCGGACTCCCAGCGTCAGGACCAAACCGCTCCAGCTGACCGAACTGCTTAGCGGCCGAGCTCCTGAACTCCTAGCGTCCGAGCTTCTACGGACGCATTCAGACGGTCGAACTACTTAGCGTCCGAGCTTCTACGGACCCGTTCAGACGATCGAACTGTTCAACAGTCGAGCTCCTCGAACTCCTCAACTGACGAGCCTCAGCTCGAAGTCCAACATTCGGCCAAACTCTTCAACGATCGAGTTTCGGATTCCCAACCGGTCGGACTCCTCAGCGGACGAGCCTTAGCTGCATACCTCAGACGCCTATGGGAGCCGAACTCCCTCCAAGCTAAGAGCCTGAGCTCCTCCGAAATGGGCACTCGACGAAGGCCAACTGTCATCATTTGCCGCAAGCTCTGCAAGCATCACCATCGATCGGTCCACCAAGTGATAGCGATCCGCTATGAGGCGGCGATGGCTGTCACCATCCCATGAGACTGGCTCCATTGAACCTCGAGCGGCCTGCCAGCATGCGGCTGCAGCTGTCACCATCAACCCGCCGCACACGGCACCTTCCCGTGAGACTGGCTCCGTCGAATCTCGAGCGGCCCACCAGCACGCGGCTGCAGCTATCACCATCAAGCTCCGCTATGAAAAGGACTCCTCCAGACACGCTAAGGCTAATCTCTCTGATCTCTAAGCTCTCATTTTCTTCTCTAAGCTTCGGAACTCATTTCCGAGCACTCCATTCCTGTTGGTCAGAGCTGACTTGAACGTCGGAGGGTCCTGCCGGAGCCACCCCCACCGGCTCCAGACGGGACTCTGTTTTGCAGGTCCCCGGTGGCGACCTCAGCGGCCTCGACTCTAGCGACCTCCGGCGATGATCAGTTTCTGCACCAACACTTAGGTTTCGATTGAGTTTTTTCTCAAGTACTCGAGATTCTATGCGAGTTGTGGTAGTGTGAGTTTGTTCCTTGAGGATTTGAGAGCTTAATCTTGATAGAAGCATGATATTTCGTAAGATTGGAGATTTTTTATCGAAGAAATTTTTCTTTGATCATCTAAGCTTTCTTATTCAACTGCTCTAAGCTAGCCATCTGGTTGGGACTTTTTTGAGGATGAAAAAAAAATTAAGAAAAAATGGAAGAAAATATAGAAAAAATCGATGATCATTTTTTTCTTTTCATTTTTTTTCTTTTTATTGCATCATTTTTTCAGAGATTTGTGGAAAAGGAGAATACTTGAGGGAGATTAGAGAGGTTTGTTACGTTCCAATTGGGTTTTTTCTCAAGTACACGAGATTCTATGCAAGTTATAGTGGTGTGAGTTGGTTCCTTAAGGTTTTAAGAGCTTAATCTTAGAAGAAGCATGATATTTTGTAGGATTGGGGATTTTTTGATCGAAAGGAATTTTCTTTGGTTATAAAATTTTCAAAATAGCACGGCCCTCCATAGCAGAGTCGAGGCCTAAGACATAGATGTGCGAGTGAGTGCCGACATATTCAATTCGGATAAGATCCTAGCTCTTCGAGAGCCTTTTGAGCTCTACCATGGCAATGAAAAGAGAGAAGAGAGAGTGAGATTCGAAAATGAAATATAAAGAAGAGCAAAATGAATGCTAATATTGCGAAGATGATGAAAATTTTACAAGAAACCTCATAAAAAATTTTAAATTAAAAAAAAATTTATAATCCATGCATAAAATATATTTTTTTTATTATTTTAATTTTTAAAAATATATATAATATAGATATTAATGGATTATTAAAATAAAAAAATATTTTTTTAAAAAAAATTACATTTTTATAAGCTAGTTTTATTTCTTTATTTATGGGAAGCGATCTCTCTTTGTTTCAGAGGAAGTTCCGCACTTTTTACATACGTTGTTTTTCTATCTCACCAATCCAACCCGGGTACGCAAAGACAAATGGCGTGGTAAACTGGTAACTATTGAATAAGAGCGTCCAAAATAGAGAATAAAAGTAGGTGGTGTGCACCCACCAACACCCGCGTCCCCTGCTCCGCCCAAGCACTTCACCTGCCGCGGTTCCTTTCTTTTCTCCTCCTCTCCCATCATCTCGGCAATCCAAGAAACCCCTCCCCCTCTCCCTCCCCAAGAAGAAAGAATAATGGCCACCGCCAATTCCATCAACAAGAAGCGAAAACCCTCGCCAAGTAAGCACTCCTTCCTCCATCGATCCCTCTCTCTATACATCTCGTATGTATTATACAGTCTCAGCTAGTACTGATCTAACTCCAGTCGTGGTTGCAGCGGGATGTTTCAAGGTTGCGATCGTGGTGGCACTGGTGATCGCGGCGGGGAGCTGCTTCTACGCGGCGATCCAGCCACCGATGCCGCGGCCGTGCGGGTCGGAGGGCGGCCCGGCCGTGACCGCGCCTAGGATCCGGCTGAGAGATGGTCGGTTCTTGGCCTACTCGGTGACGGGCGTTCCCAAAGAGAGGGCCAGGTACAAGATCATCTTCTGCCACGGATTTACCGGTTCCAGGCTCGACGGTCTCCGAACCTCCCCTGTAAGCACCGCATCCCAAATTAACTCTCTTTAAAAAAAAAAAAAAATTCTAATGACACATCGACTCGGCGGCCTTTGGCCCCCCACCCCACGTGTTTGCTAGACGGATGTAAACTTTTGTTCACCCACTCCCATTTAAATTTTTGAAATCAATTTGCACCGCATCATAACTCAAATTCGCCAAAAATCATTCACAAAAACACATTTGGATTGCCGCACTGACCACTAACTTGCTTGCTTCATTAATCCTGGTTGATAATGGTCGAATACTATATAAAAAGATTCATATATGATTGCATCTGAAAACTGCTAGTGATGATTTGGGTCATCCCTCTCTTAACATCCTAGGATATAGCAATAAATGATACTTTTATTCTAGCATATCGACTATGTGTCAGTCTAGATTTGGGATATGATTATATATTTGGATGCTAGGAACTGAGCATCTGAAGTAAAAATGTCGACAATTTCAATTACAATCAGTTGGCAATTATAACAACTTCTGTGAATATAAAGTTAGATTTGTTTAGTTTATAGCAAATAAAGATCAGATACTTTTGCAACTTGCTCTATGTTGTCTCCACTCAGTGTTTTGGACCGTGGATCCAAAACTGCGGGTGAGTTAGCATCATAACAAAATTAGCACATGAAAAGGGGCACTGGCAATAAATGGACCTGTATACAGGCAATTTATATCTAGCTGAACATGTAATGAATGCTTTAGGTGTCTCACAGCTGCTCCAGCTGTTGCACTGGAGCCAACTTTTGAAGCCGGAGTTCCATGTGATGGCATTTATAAACGAACGGTCATTTAAATTATGCAACTAAACTCGCAGTAAAGTAGTGATTCACTATAGCCGCCAACAATTAGTTATACCTACTCATGCTTGTCTGAAAGATCATGACCCCAAACTAGAATCTAGACCAGAATTTTGTAATCACATTGTATGATCATTATCTTGTACCTTTGCCTCCAAACTTTGTAAGAAATTTAGATTTACAAAAGCTAATAAAGAAAGTTATTAATCCTTGTGGTGAAAAACGAATGATTATCTCTTGCAAAAAAATGGAATGAAAGTACCATCACATAAGAGTAGTGGAGAGTACTAGAGACCGTTTTGAAATGCTAATCAAATCAACCTAACAATTAGCGCACTAGACCTAGGATCCGCATGTTTTGCATCGTAGAAAACAATACAATCTTGAATGGACGCCACGTCATTCGATCACGGACATAGATGGCTATAAAACAAGATGCAATATACAACACTTAAAATGCACATGTATGGCACCCAGCACCCACCGTATTTGATAACCATCCATCCGTAATTGGATGGCATGACAGCCATCTAAAGCTGTACTCTGCGGTGCAAAATATGCACGCCGAAAAGGATCCATGCTCTGGTGCTCTAATTGGCGATAGCCAAGTATCGTGGTTCAATTTTAGTGGCAGCTTTGGTAGGTCTCTATAGTCGTAAGGGCTTGTTTTCCTTCTTCCGTAGTTGGTGGAAATGTTGGTGGCCTTCATCATGCACATACGGAAAGTTCATCATACTCAAATTAAAATGCTGGTTTGGCAATTTAATAATCAAACGGCCCTCTGTACGTACTCCAACAAACCTAGCGGGTTGCGCCAATCGCCCTTCGCACCACGGGGCAAGAGAGCTATTTGTGATGTCCGTGCTCATATAATTGTAGCCCCATAGCGTTATTCTAGAAAAGCTTGGTCCGAAATAAACTCATTTGTCCTAATATTTTGTTAGGTCATGAGTGGAGGTTACTTTCGAAAAGAAAACTGGCTAACTACCACTCACCAACTCCCATCGACGGTCACGTCATCCTATGTCGGCTCTGCAAATCGCCTTCAGAAAAAAATAATTATTTAAAAGATTTTGAAGTTACACCCAGAGACGCCCAAGGATTCGGCGATACCAGTACTAAATATGAACAGTAATCGATCAGCAGCAGCCAAAAAAGAAAGGTGGCACAGTTAAATAACTTCTCCAGCTAGCGGATATGATCTGCAGCTGATTATAAAATATCTAATAACACAAAAAACTAGCTATAAGAAAAAAATATATCCAAATTAATAACGAGGAAGAAATGCAAAATGGAATGCTGTTGCACATTTTAGATGACCCTCTTCGGTACTCTTCGAAGTATGGTATTGCTTGTATGAATGATACCCACGTTTTATCAAAACGTCAAATATATGAAGTTCCAGTGCTAACTTTCCTGACAAAGCAAGCGAAATTCCTGGGTGCAGGAACTAGTTGAGGAGCTGGGCGTATACATGGTTGGGTATGACCGAGCTGGCTATGGTGAGAGTGATCCGAATCCAAGGCGGTCATTAAGGAGTGAGGCATTGGACATCGCAGAGCTTGCAGATAAGCTGGAGCTGGGGCCCAGATTTTACTTGCTTGGGTTCTCACTGGGATGTCATGCTGTTTGGGCATCCATCAAGTATATTCCTGGAAGGTAGGTCTTTTTTTTTTCTTGGTAAAATGAATAAATTAAATCATTCGAGTGTAAATATATCCGTGAGAATTAGCACATAGAATATTAAACAACGGATCAGAAAGATTTGTCGTAATCAGCCATATAAGATGCCACCTATCAATTAGTTTCCCTATAAATGTAAGAAACCTCAATAGAACATAATGTATGCATCAATCATCAGCAATTCTATAGGAAAGGGTGGAAACTGATTTCATCGTATGGTGAACCTGAAATCCATTGATAACTATCATAGAATCTCCCTACAAACGAATATGATCATCTAAATAATATTAATTCGGTCCTTCCTATGCGGCATGTAGTTTTATCATTGGAATAGTCGTGTCAAAAATCCTGACACCTCCTATAGCTACTAGGGCACCACTAGCCGACAATAGAACCTACACCACCGAAAGTTTAGGTAAGTTCCTTTGGTTTTCGATATCACTAAGGATCTGTTTGGATAATCTAATGTCGTGTAGGAAGATTCGTGCTGAGGACCAAGGTTCGATGAGAGTCGGGATTAAAGGATTGAAAACCGTAAGAATTTAAAAAATAAAAATTCTGTAGAGATAATTTTTTTTTTCTCCTTGTAGAGGACGAGAAATTACTAGGTAGACGTGGTCTATGATGTCATCCATAGACTAGTAATTTCTCACGCGGCCACAGAAGTTGGAGAAATTCTTCTAAGAGAGATTAGGTTTGGAGACTAAGTTGACAGCTGCTGTTGGCTGCGTTTTGAATTTTTATTGTAGATGTGGGCCAGGCTGGGCTTCGTATTTGCTAAATCCTATGGATCCAGCAAGATTATCCAAACAGGCCCTGGTATGAAACAGCAACCCACCTCCAGACCATCAAAAAAAAAAAAAAAAAAAAAAAAGGGAAAAAAGGAAATGCCTACCCGGACCTTCCTAACAACAAATTTGCTTCACTAAGATTGCAAATAAGCAGCAATGATTCATTCATGCACCGGTCGACCAGCTTACCGCACGACTACTTAGTAAGACTGAAAGTGCACAAATTCTTCCATGTAGGCTGGCTGGAGCTGCACTTCTAGCACCTGTGATAAACTACCGGTGGCCCGGGTTTCCAAAGAACCTCTCACAAGCGGCTTATAACAAGCAACAGCTGGGAGATCAGTGGGCTTTGAGGGTCTCATACTATGCCCCATGGTTGCTCCACTGGTGGATGAAGCAGTCCTGGCTACCTACCTCGACGGTCATCAAAGGCACCACTGACCTACCAAACCGCTTGGATGCTTGGATCCGTGATCAGTCCAAGTCAAATGGAAATTTGGAAAAGGTTGCTAGCTATTTCTCTTCTTCTTTTGACCCCTGCGAAATCTTAACTAGATGACCTCCTTTTCTTTCTTTTCTTTTTTTTTTCCCACTGATCGCTATATATGTTCATCGACCATTCATCAATTCCACGATATGACTCTCTCTCCTATATATGATGCAATTTATTCTCTCCCTCGATCCATTGACAGAGGATGAAACTGGCCACTCAGCAAGGTATCCAGGAGTCGTTTTACCAGGATATGAAGGTGATGTTCGGGAAGTGGGAGTTTGATCCGATGGAGCTCCTGCAGCCATCGTTTCAGGTCCATGTTTGGCAAGGTGATGAAGACGGGCTTGTCCCGGTCGCGCTGCAGCGATACATCCGCAGCCGCCTCAGCTGGATCGAGTACCACGAGCTGGCGGCGACAGGGCACTACCTCGCAGCTGTACCCGGCTTAGGTGATACTGTCCTTAAAACCCTTCTGGTTGATCCGTCTTCACCATGATTTGGATTCAGTTTGGAAGGGAAAGTTCACACCACCACCACCCCCCATCGGCCACAACTTTTACTGGAAAATAAAAAACATTGCTGTTGTCATTGCATGCTCATCAACTTTTGCAACTTATACCACAGGCTGTTGTCATGTACCGTTCAAAGTAAAGCCCGTTTCTTGTCTTTTTAGTGTCCTACTTTAAGAGCTTGCAGCCTCATCGTAAATTAAAAGCACTGCTGTCCTTGCTAGGATCACTTCTCTTAGATCTCTTTAATAAGGAAAACCGGGTCTTTTGATGGGAGAAATTGTATACATGTGAAAACTGAGAAGCGAAGCTGGTAATGCTAAAATAATTGCACAAAATTTGAATGATTAATTCTGAAGCCTTTAGCTTCGTATATATAGCAAAATTTGTAAGAAAACTAAAAGAATAAATTAATATAAGAATCAGTCTAGGACCCGTGCATTGTGTATAATAGATAATTATGGCATATAATTATTAAATTTTTTTAATAATAAATATTTATAATAAATATTTTTTTTAATTTTTTCATATTTTATTTTATTCTTTTGCTATTTATTTTTAATTTTTTTTATTAATAAAATCGATCACAAAATCAGTCACTAATTATTTTTAATTTTTTAATTAATATATGGATCAGAAAATTGATCGTTAATTTTGTTAAAATATTTTTATTAATAAAATCAATCATAAAATTGATCGCTAATTATTTTTAAATTTTTTTAATTAAAAAATTGATTGCAAAATTAATCACTATTTATTTTTAAATTTTTTATTAATAAATTCAATCATAAAATAGATCGCTAATTATTTTATATTTTAATTAATATATCGATCACAAAATTAGTCGCTAATTTTGTTAAAATATTTTTATTAATAAAATCAAATGCTAATTATTTTTTAAATTTTTTATTAAAAAATCAATCGTAAATTGATCACTATTTATTTTTAAATTTTTTATTAATATAATCATTTACAAAATCAATTGCTAATTATTTTTAATTTTTTAATTAACATATCGATCACAATATCGATCGCTAATTTTATTAAATATTTTTTATTAATAAAATTGATCGCTAATTATTTTTAAATTTTTAATTAAAAAATTGATCGCAAAATTGATCACTATTTATTCTTATAATGTTTAAATTTTCAAATTCGATTATAAAATCAATATTTAATTATTATTTTTATTTTTTTATAAAATAATAAATTATTAATATTTTTAATAAATTTTTAATATTTTATTTTTATTATTTTATTTATTTTTTTTGCCATCCTTCCACGTGCCTTTAGCAGTCGCCTCCATCGCTGCCCTCACCCGCCCGCATCACCACCCTCCGGTCCTCCGCACCCCACCCCCGTGCTGCCTCTTGGCCACCTGCAATGCCCATTCGACCATCTGCGCTATCCCTTGGCCACCCACACCGCCTCCAACTGCCCATGCAGTCCCGGCCATCCGCACCGCCCTCGATAGCTTCTCCGACTCTTAGGCACCACACCCTTCCGATGCGCTCCGTGCTTCTGCAGCATCTGGTTTTTCGCTACTGCGCCGTCCTCATTCCGAAGGCACCGCACGCCCTCGGCCACTGTCCATCCTCTGATACTATACCTCCAACACGCTCCGCACTTTTGTACGCACCCGATTTCACTCCTACGTCGTCCTATTCTTTAATGTGAAGATCGATATATGCAATAGGAAGAAGGGAAGGGGGCCTTCACGGCAGCTTGCGAAGAAAGGTCGGAGGAGAGAGGGAGAGCTATTGAGATCAGCTTTTTTTTTTTCCACTTGTTGGATTGGCCACAATAAAGAAGTGAGTTTTAATTCCACTGGTATAATAAAAAAAGTTAAATTAGACCAGAATATTATTTTTATATTAATAAAAAAAGTAAATTGCACACGAAGTATATTTTATATTATATTTTATATATTATATTCCATACGGATTCATCTAATCCTTTAAAAAAGGTATACTATATTTAATTTTTAATAAGAGTTATCATTACACATTCCGTTAACAACTGCCGTACAAGGATGAGCAGTACTTGACGTTGTAAAGAAGGGGCGCAATATTATGGATTCTTCGCACATACTTTTATGCAAAATGTCAAAAAAATATTAACTTTTGAGAATTTATTTGAATGATTAGATTCAAAATTTTATAAAATTTACAATCAGCCATCACAAGCATTGAATTATAGACTGCTAAGACTATATTTATAAATATCCTGGATCATCTTTTGAGCGGGATGCTCCGAATCCTATAAAAAAATATATATATATATATATATCAACAGATCATTTTTTATTTTCTATGAGATCCGAAGCAGCTCACTCAAAAAATATGCTATGATATTTATAAATATAAATTTAATAATTTTAGTGATTAAGTTGGTCTATAAAATCAATCTTTAATTATTATTTTATTTTTATAAATAATAATTTTTAATAGTTTATTTAACTTTTTATTAATATTGTTTAATAAATTTTAATTTTTATTTTTTATTTATTTATTTTTTTTGCCAAATCCTCCTACTGCCCTTTAGCAGTCGCCTCCATGCGCTGCCCTCACCCGCCCGTACCGGCCATCCCTCATGATCCCATGCCCCACCTCCGTGCTGCCCCTGTGGCCACCTACAATGCCCATCGGCGCCTGCGCTTATCCTTGGCAGCCGCACGCCCCCAACCGCCCATGCAGTCCGGCCACCACACCGCTCTCGACTGCTGCTCCGTAGTCTTAGGGCACCGGCACCCTTTTCGATGCTGCTGCCATGCTTTCTGGACTGCATCATAGGTTTCCTCGAGCTGCCTGTGCCGCCCTCATTCCTCGAAAGGCCACCCGCACTGCCTCTCGCCGGCTGCTCAATGCCTCTGACAGCCATCCCTCCAATCGCTGCTTTCCGTACTTCCGAACCGCATCCTGATCTTCCGACTACCTACGTCGCTCTAATTCCTATTAATGGTGGAGATCGGTGATAAGTGGCAATAGAGAAGAAGGAGAAGAGGAAGGGGTGCCTCACGGCAAGCCTACGAAGGAATGCCGGAGGGAGGGGGGAGGATTATTGAGATCAGCTTCTTTTTTTTTCTGCACTATTTGGATTGGACAATAAAGAAGCTGAGTTTAATTCGCACGTGTATAAATAAAAAAATTAAATTGGTCACCAGTGAACATATATTATATATATATATATATATATATATATATATGTATATATATATATATGTATGTATGTATGTATGTATGTTTCCATTCATCTTCAACCCTTAAAAAAGGAAAACTATATTTAATTTTTAATAAGAGTTATCATTACACATTCCGTTAACAACTGCGGTACAAGGATGAGCAGTACTTGACGTTGTAAAGAAGGGGCGCAATATTATGGATTCTTCGCACATACTTTTATGCAAAATGTCAAAAAAATATTAACTTTTGAGAATTTATTTGAATGATTAGATTCAAAATTTTATAAAATTTACAATCCAGCCATCACAATTATAGACTGCTAAGACTATATTTATAAATATCCTGGATCATCTTTTGAGCGGGATGCTCCGAATCCTGTAAAACAAAAATATATATCAACAGGTCTTTTTTTTTTTCTATGAGATCCGAAGCAGCTCACTTAAAAAATATGCTATGATATTTATAAATATAAGTTTAATAATTTTAGTGATTAAGTTGGTCTATATAATAATTTTCGGTCTAACCATCCAAATAGATTCTTAATATTTATATACAAATAGCATTCAAAGCAAACTAATTTTCATAAAATAAGAATCGAACATAATGAATCTAGAGTCTGGAATTTTTTATTTTCTTGGGATCCCATGATAGCCCTGCTTGTGCAGATCACCTTGATGGAGAATATGATATTTCATAGAACTTTAGATTTCAAAACTTTCCACACCGACAGAACTCTTCAACGCATTGATCCCGACCATCCCCACGTGATTTTTTTGCTAGCGATGCCACTCATCTCAAAGTTTCGGCGGAGCTCCCAAAATAAATTGCTTTTTATTCACTTAGTTTGTACTTTAGCTACAGGATTATGCATGTGTATGTATGTTTCTTATTATTTTATTAAAAATATGGTTAGCAAACTAATATTCCAAAAGAAAAGGTCTTTGATAAACATGGCAGCTGACCATGAGCGCTTGCTCGAGTAGTATTATCTCTTGCCCATGGCAGCTGCCCATGACCGCCAGCCCTTACATCGATCCAAGATTGGTTGTTCCATAAGCTCAGGCTGGGCCAAATGAACTCTGCCTAGGTGTGACGGGGGAGGTAAGAGAGCTGGATAGGTTCAAGTATGCCGTTCTTTTTTCTTTTTTCCTTTTTCTGTTTTTTTTCTCCCCCTTTTAATAGTGGGTTGGAGGGTCCGCCTGCTCGAGCGGATCCCGTGCTGCCCTCAAAAAATTTAATAAAAATAAGAAGAAGAAACATGGCATACTTTAATCAATTTCTGTCAAACTCATACGAGCTACCACGTTGGTCAACCTCGTTATCATATTCATAGGCTGCTTTAGCCCATTTGAAAGTAACAAGCTTTCCAACGCTTTATGTATTAAGCATTTATTGACCATTGTCAGCTTGCTAATGCCCGACCGACCAATCAGCATCGGTAATTCTTTTAGTAATCTTTATGCAGTTTTGCTTATGCTGAATTAAATTCCAGGGTTTCACATCTTCGGCCATCTAATCTATCATCTAATTCTCAATTGACAGAGGGGAATTGCTATATTCAGGGATTTTTATCTCACAATTTCTATCGAGAAGAAATCCAGAAATGTTATTGGAGGAAACTCAGTATCTGGCATGTATTTTAGAATGCAAAATTTGCCAAAATTTCATCCGTGACAGTGAAAAAAAAGACCAATCCATCATGAACAAGCCCAATTCATTACAATGACACATATTTCCCAACACATTCTGTATATCATCGTTATGGAAAAACATTTTTAACAAACACAGGATATGAATTCGAAAACTAGAGTGCTGCAGAACTATTCCATACACACATATGCCTAGATATTCACTACCCAATTATGCTGACACTGGCACCAGTGAAATCTTATGAAAACATGGATCAAGTCAACCTGAATATGTTCAAACCTCGTTAATAGACCATCTACACCTCCTCTCTCCCATGGTTGCTGCTCTTTATAATATTGAATTTGCAGAGGGGACACGTGGCATTGATGAAAAGCCACTTATCAATGCAGGTACAGTGAAAATGGTGACCACAGGGAAGTTGACGCAGCTCGACTCCATCATCGTATGCTGAGAGGCAGATGCAACATTCCTAAATGTCCATCAACATTTTGTCAGATGATAAAACTACAAAAAGGTTTTTTAGGTCATTCTCTTGCTGTGATTATCATTTCTGTTTGGTTGTGCAGTTCCATGGCTGGATTTAATGTCCGATCTGTATTTTTTTTTTCTCAAAAAAAAAAAGCATAAAAATATAACTTATTGTTTTGTTGCATGACAGGAAGAGTACAATAATGTCACCACGGCTCCAATAAACACCATACACTTTATACAAATCATAGCAGATGTCCATTCAGTTCTTGATGTAAGTTAATTCCAATTTCCGTATTATAAGATTTCGTTGGAAATCTGAACTTTATCAAAAGCCTTTTCCCGTATTACCAAGCCAAGACTGGAGAAAAATAAAGGTTTATAACTTAGGACCTGTTTCACAAGATCCTGAGGATAGGGCTGGTAGAAAACATGGGAGGGAAGGAGCAAGCGAACAAGCGCACGCAACAACACCAAGCCAAGACTGGAGAAAAACAAAGGCATATAATTTAGGACCTGTTTCACAAAATCCTGTGGATAGGGCTGGGAGAAAACATGGGAGGGAAAGAGCAAGCGAATAAGTGCACACACGATGCATACATACATAGGGCTGGGAGAAAACATGGGAGGGAAGGAGCAAGCGAACGTGGGAGGGAAGGAGCAAGTGAACAAGAGTGCACATACAAGGATTTGAGTATGGGTGCTTACCGGCCCACATTAGGTGTACTAGATCGTATCAATAACGTCCTCAAGTATCAGCATCAATCAAACATAGGGCCTTTGGATGCTTCAGGAAGTTACCAAAAAATCATAAGATAATATAAAAGTGTTGCTGCAGCAAGATCCCAAAAGTAAAGATCATTTTGAAATTGTTTTAAAATTGCTATTTGGGTAGCTACAGAAAATTCAGGATTTGGGTTCTAACAAATTGAAATACAGTAAGGATCCATTTGGTTGGGGTATGCCAAATTATGGGATAATCTGATAATTCATGGAAATCATTTACCTGAAAAAATGATTGCGGAGGAAAAAAAATTTTTACTATGTTTGGTTGATAGGAAAATTACTCCAAAAAATGATTATTACGTTTGGTTGGAGGTAATCGTACACGGAAATATGACAAAATTTACAAATATATCCTTCAATATAAAATAATTTTTTAATACTAAAATAGTATTATCATCTTCAATTAGTTTTTATATGATGACTATAATCACATAACCCTTTGCATAATGCCATTTCCATCTTAATTTTTTTATAAAAAATTTTTATTAAATAAAATTTGAAAAATATTAAAATAAAGTCAATGATTATATATGCAGCTTTATTGAGGATATTTTTGTCAAACATGAATTATCACTACTCGAAAATTTGCCAAATACCAACCCTCCATGGTATTTATTTTACCATCTCTCTCTCTGAAAAATAAGCATGGGATCCATCAATTTTTTTACCATCTCTCTCTTCAACTTTTCATACCAAACATGGTAATCTAACATGGGAATCATTTTCACATGCCAAATTACCCCCAACCAAAACGACCCCTAAGTGCATTTCTAACTCCATTCATTCCTCTCCAATTTCATAATTCAAATCCATGGAGTTCTCATTATGTTTTCATGTTGGATCTCCCTATAAGAACAGAATGATTGAATATGAAACTCCAGTATCTGGCTTGAAAGAATAAAGTCCAAAAGTATGGAGCTTTCAACTTCCCAGGGCCACGCCATGTGTCTGACAACCTCAGAAAGGAAGGCCCACCACATGATCTCCTCAATCTATCTTCTCTTGCTTCATCTTGCCTTCTATCCTTCAAATCCTTGGTAGAGGCCAAAAAGGAGGATAATAGGGAACCAAGGGCAACAACCACTGCATAGGCTACATTTAGGAACCTAATGTTGTTCCATGGAGCGGGAAAGGAAGGACAAAGATGCCCTGGAGTCATTCACATTTTGAAGAAGCATGTAGAATTGGGGGTGGAAGGGGTGATACTGTGAACAATGGGGAACTCACGAAGAAAAGCTCCACATGAAAAATGTACGAAAAGAAAAATACAATCAGAGTGGATTTTCTTTTATTTCTCATGGAATAATGTCTTTTCCATCATTATCATAAACTACAAGTTGCAATCTAAACAACCTTCAAGAAAAATTTGTTTGATCACTAGAATTCCTTTGGAATTCATGATTCCAAATACCATGGGTTTGAAGTGTATCCAAATAGGCGCCTAAGGATATTTAGTTTGCAATGAAATAAAGGTTACCATATGATTCAGCAGCTTAAGAAAGCTAGCGATATTAGCTACTGTCTTGCTAGAGAAGGAGCATTCTTGGTTTCAACTCTTAGAGTGATTGCTTGATGCTACTTGCAATCATAGCGAGCCGTTCCCATTTCTACATACTTATGGTAAAACATTAACCATAAAGAAAGCAAAAAATTTGGTATAATTAAAATAAAATATAAGATTAGAAGACGTACAGCATCCTCCCCTGAGAGGACATGCTCCATGGGTGGATTGCTACCACATTCCATCATTATTCCACCAAAGGATCCTGATATCTCACCCGCAAGTTTCTCAGAGTCACCAATCTTACAGAATTTGTATTTTGGAAGCTGGCGGATGTCTTCTTCGGATGCACCTTCCTGCTTTTGGAAAGTAAAATGGATACAAGAAGTTATTTAGTCCTGTACACCAAATATCTAAAGTCATCATAGGTCACCTAAAGCAAACAAGCTTTTAGGGTGGGTGGAAAAAAAAAAAATTTTGGGGGGGGGGGTATGAAAAATTAAAATAAATGCAAGAGACATATCATTATGAGAGGACCAACCAATCTACACATCATGCCATCATTAATAAATTTAGATGAAATGGCAGATGATACATACATACACTGCAAAAAGACACTATACACATTACTGAGCGGATCAGTCCCTGTAATGCTCAATCCATGTAAATCAGCCATTACACGGACTGATCCAACCAGATCAAACATGCAAAACACTGATGTTGCATTAAAGTATTTGTTTCAAAAGTATGATATTTAGCAATCCATAGACAACTAAAGAAACTAATAAAGAACAGGAAGCATTTTTGTTTATTGAAGGTGAAGATAAAGTAGGATCTATCCTATACAACTGGGAAGTTTTTTGAGGTTTCAGAATTTAACATGCTCTTGTTGTCTGAAAAGCATATTTATCAAAGATTTGGACCCAATGCTTCAGGGCCGCAGGGCTGACTAATAAGTTCTGTAGACTGACAAGTTTATATCATGTGAAGGGTAAAAAAAAATGTTGCTGTTGTGGTTGAACCTAGCATCTTTCAGAGCTGAAGCTATCTAAGTATGTATATTCAAGTCTTCGCAATTTCTAAAGTCATTGTCAAGTGCTAAGAAACGTGAATTAGTCAAAATATAATATGTTAAATATCAGCTTGTGATAGTGCCCTTTCGTCATGAATTAAAAAGATAACTCTAGCATGCTTTATTTTATCCTGCAAATCTATGGAATAACACATGTTATGCATGAGCCACATTCATGTCCCAAATAAATAAATAAATAAAGATCTGTAACATCCTTCATCATGGAAGCCACTTCCAATCTGTCAACTTTGATGACCCCCTATCAAATCAAGAACTTCAGTATCGCATGCTAGCAGCATGCCAATCTGGCACTGGCACGAGTTGTAATAGCGCTTGACATACACTGGCATGGCAGCATGTTAAATACTAACACAACCTATATCATGTCAATGCTGATACCCATAAGGCACTGGCATGGTACATATCATGTATGCCATGTCATGTCAACCAACAATCCATGCATAAAATTCATTAGTGCAATTGTACAAATGTTGCATGCTTACATATGTGTGTGTTTGGAAAGAGAAGCTACTGGCAGTCAGTTGCTCTGCTCCTGAGTTTGACATCAACAGTCTACAAACTTACCAAGATTATCTCTTGCACTTAGTAACAGATCTGTTGTGTACATTATATAATAATAAAGGAGAGATTAATATTGGCAAAAATGAAGAATTCATGTTCAACAGATGGCTTCAAAGAACAGTTTCATCAAGAAAGAATGAAATTTTGGCTAACGGTAATATTTTCCTGAAGCATATAATATTCCATAAGGTAGCTAATATCAGTAATTAACCCGACTAACCTGATCTGCCACAGCATATAAGATTGCAATGATGCAAGGCAGACAGCAGCAGACTGCAATACCAATGACACATGCCAGAGCAACACAAAAGACGACAAAGAACACATCAAATGCGAGAAAAACTATACAAAGCCTGCAAAACAAGTGCAGAGCAGGAATTAATGATAACACTGTAAAAACAGGATCAATCCCAATTCATAGATATAATATTGGTGCAATACCAGTAAAGTTGAGGTGCATCACGGGTCAGAACTTGGCCTCCAGCAGAAACCCAATAGAATCCAATAATCCACCATACAAAGGAAAACATTGTGTTTGCAGATTCCAGATGTTTTGCAATGCTGCCCAAAAGAATAAATAAATAAAATGAAAGCCAAAAAAATATTTGGGGGAGAAACATATTTACAAACTAAAAGTTGAGATCTTTCAAGATATTGAATTGAAGTAGAGGACTAGCATCTAAACATAGAGAAACAGTAGAAACAATTAGCATGTTTCTTCCTAGAGACATCATAATGTCCTCCTTCAGAGCTGCTCTCGCTTTAGAATACGAAATAGACCTGGCCCTATGTCATAAGACTCAGCATTTTTCATAATGACATATAAAACCAAGCTGAAAATTAAAACGTGCATCTTGATGCAAAATGCAACATTTATAATTGTTTTCTTTATAAATACTAACTTTCTGGGGGAAAAGACTAACCAAATATCTCAAAAATATAAAGTGCTTTCCACAAGGCCTCCGTGCTATATATCCACAGGGCTTTGCAACAGTAACCTAGGACATTCAAGCACAAGTATCACTCACATAATTTGGGAATGAAATGAATGCCATAAGTTGATTAACAAATGGAAAACTAAAAGTTTCTAAACATGGCAAGGGGCGCCATATTTGTAATGCTTGTTGTTTATAATTAGTTCTCAACAAAAGACAATGCTATGTTGAAACTTCAAATTTGGTGTTTGCTACCATATGAAACACACTTCATGACACTTGAGTGTTAAGCCATATTCGTGCAAAGGGCACATGCACCTCCTCCCTATTACTTTTGTTTATCAACAACTAGCCAACAGTCATGACCCTCCTGCCTTTTGGATTCTAAGCTAATATGCCAACTGGTCCCACTTAATTAGCCAGACATGCTTCTCCATTTAAGAAAACCAAGAATTAAAAATTCAAGAATATATGACCAACACAATGCTATAATCACATGTATTCCTCGTTCAGCGGTTATGTTGAGTCAACCTATAACCTAAGATTGGGAGACCTGATAAGCACCATGGGTTCATACACTAGCAGCTCAGGTAGAATCTAAAGGAGGTCACACGGTCTTTTGGTTTTTTTCTTAAGAAATTGGAAAAAATCACAGAACCATCTGGGAGTCAGAAGAGAAGGGATCTGATTTCCTTATCTTCTTCCTACTCCATCTACAGGAGAAAAATAATAGAAGACATTAAAAGAAAGAGGAAGGGCCTGTTTCCTTTTACATAAACAGGCATTCTGGAACTTATTGATGCTGCCATAGTTTTTCCATGAGAATATTTGCTAAAAGAGTATCATAAACAGCTAGCAGCCCTTATTCATTTTCATATTCATGGTACACGGATATAGGCAAGAATTCAGGTCCCAGTGGGACGTCCCGCAGGACACCAGTATGGGGTACCATCCCATATGTTGGGATAGGGCCGTCCCGCTGATATCCTAGCATCCCGATCGGAACATCTTGGGATATCCTCTATCCCAACTGTCGGGACGGGGTGGACGGCGGCACATCTCGTTCCATGAAAAAATCTGGACAATCTTGTCCTATGGGATTTAAAACCTTGGATACATGACTTTTTGAATAGTATAATCTAACAACAATATTTCAGAAAATAAGATTAGAATAATATCTGAATCAAACTTGCTCACAATAACTAAAAGTGCACAAGTTTATGACTTTTTCAGGGATTTAGTTTTGGGGTAAAAATTCAGATGCTAGACATATAGTTCAAACCTTTAAAATTTAAAGGGAAGGCAGATCATTTGCAAGCAACTTATTAAATCACTTAAATGTTAGAAACAACACAATAATGTTTGACTGATGGCAAGAGAATCTTTGGCTTTATTTGTAAACTTTTGCCATATAGCAATTTCTTTCTTGACCTCAAATCCTCTGTCTTCACAGACTCCTAGTGCCACCCCCATGGAGTAACTTGTGACAAGTCTATACTTAAGAAATGATCTGTTAATAAGATTAATTGTTGACCAATGTCCTTTATAATTTAGAATTTACATTATTATAAAATAAGATTATTATGTGGTTTCAGTTCCATGATCATTTATTAGATAATATTGGAATCCTCCTGCATGAAAATCTTGCCCCTAATTACTACTCTTGACATGTTAAGTCATTAATTAGTGACTCACATCATTAAGCATATAATTATTTGCGCTTCAACATAAAAGTTGCCTAGTATAACATATACTGAGAACAAGTTGCCAATTTTTTGAAATTAACAAGCAACACAGGTAGCTGATTATTTATTTTATACATAAAAATGTAAGACATACATATGCCTCTCGATGTCAGATTTCTTAAAGGTTCTTGTATCAGATTCTACTGGACACCTTTATACCTGACACCTGCATCATGTAACCGAGCAAAAGCTCATGTTCCCCCACGGGGCTGGGTGGGTGGGGACTGGGGGGTGGTGGGGTGCGGTGGTGAACATTCACGTAGATTGGCAGTCCTCAAGGATTAGAAGAGGGCAAAAAATGCATACAAATAGATATTCTTTGATATCCCTAAACCACGAGACTGCTTCTAGTCCAGGTTCGTGTAGAACCAATATTTCACGTTCAGTCACCATTTTCAAAAAGCAATATTTATTATAATCCAGTGATTGCATCTTCGATCCCATCTTAGAATCAAGCAGGGGGGAGAACAGAAACTTAAAGCCATGGATAAAGCAATACAATTGCAAAGAATAAGACCTGGCAAGCTTCGATAAACTAAAAAGACTGCTTGATTCAACCATAAGAAGAAAAGAAAATAAAGGAAAATTAGCATCAGAAAATTGATCAAATAATCGTATATTATACAGATAATTAACAAGAAATTATATTTCTTGCTAAATATCAATGAAGTAGCTCTGAATACCAGGTTTCTCTCTCACCTTGTCCTGTCTTCGTCCTGACCCTGCTCAGCATCAGCGGCTTCTTCCTCCTCTCGCGGTGAACTCGACCCCGAGCTCCTTCCGCTCCAGCTCCCCCCCTCATCCACATCCATCACTTCCCCTTGGGGGTGCTGCCTCCGCCGGTACTCGATACACACACAGATCATATGAAGCACGCACTGGAGAGCATACCCCACAATCCAGAGTCTCAGCGGCATCGACGGCTTCTCGTCCCGGCTCAGGACCAAGACCCCGGCGGCGACGCTCACGAATGCCAGGTTCCACAGGATGTCGAGGAACACCACAGGCCTCGAGTACGCCCAGTCGCTCTGCCGCTCCTCCAGCTGCTCCGCCGCCGTCTCCCGCACCAACATCGATGGCTCCCGCATCATCCGCCGGCTGCTTGCCCGGCGGAGGAACCGAGCGGCGCCGCGGAGGCTGGGCCGCCGGGGGAGGCGGCGGTCGCCGCCGCGGGTGCTGAGGAGCGGGGCCGGGTCAACCGCGGCGTCCCCGGCCGAGTTCGGAGACCTCGCCGTCGCCATCTCCAAGCTCGTAAGAGACGAGATCGAATGAGGGGATACCCTTGCCCTCGCCCTAATTCCTTCCGAGCATTGTTCCAAACCCTAGAAATCTCGATCGAAACCCTAGATGGACAAACCCTGGAAGGAGTTGATAGAAGCGCTTCGAAACCGAGAAAGAACGCGAAATCTTCCACTTCTCTTTTCGTCGATAGCGGGGAACGGGCACGAGAAGTGAAAAACAAAAGGTAAACGAGAAGGAGATGGATCGGCTGCATCATATGTAACCGAGAAATGTGTAGAGGAGCAAACAATATACTGAAACGTGTACTTAAAGATCCGGGCACCTGAGCATCTGGTATCTTCGACCGCTTGGTTTCGGGTCATGACACGACAAAAATGTTCTGGTTTGATAGGCAGGTTTTTCGGGTGGGACGCGTTCGTACCTTGTGCTTCAAAATCAATGGTGAGGGCTTTTGCAAGGAACCCTGTTGATCCATTCGTTGGCCGACGAATGTAATCCAGTGAAACGATGGAATGGTAGGCTAAATGCTGATAGGTTGTGTACTTTTATTTGACGTTTAGATGCTCGTATGAGATCCCAGAAGACCTGGTGAATTGAGGCGGTGTATCACGAGACCGGGCGCGATGGCGGAGACCTAACGGCCACTGTGGTTGCTTTTGTTTACTACGGTGGAGTGACATTAACAAGATAAGGTACGAACATGACAAGATATTCTACCAATTCGCTTAGAAAAGAACCAATTACCGGTCCATCATTCTGTAAATTACTTCTAGGCGATCAAAGGCATGAGAATGTCACTGCCTGTCCAACGGTACAATGAAAAAAAAAACGATGCAATGACCTGTGAAGCGGCCCACAGCGTAATGTACCTTAAATAGATCCGCCTTCTCTTTTTTCCTTGTAAGTATCGGCGTCCAAGCCTGCGTGGTTGGAGTGCTTAATATAAATTTAAAAATTATTTATATAAATAATATAAATTTTAATTTTTTATTAAATTAATATAAAATGGTATAACATCATTTAAAACGATAATTTTTCTGGTATGACATGCCATTTTGAATGGCATTTCTCTGGCCCAATTAACATCCACGTGAAAATCAGTTAAAAAAAAATTAAAATACCATTTCACATGATGCTTTTAAAAATAATTTTTTTTTTTTTTATTTGCTGGCTGTGTCACGTGTGGGGTGGAGGGAGGGCTGCTTGCAAGTAGAGATGGGCACCGAGTCGGACCGCCCATGGGCAGGCCCGACCCGACATGAACTGGGCCATGCCAAGCACGGCCCACTTAGCACTGTAGCAGGCCATATTGGGCCGGGCGGCCTGGCCCGACACGAATTGGGCCGTGCAAGGCACGGCCCACTTAGCACTGTAGTGGGTCGTGCCCAGGCCCGACACGGCCCTCCAGGGCCTGGACTGGCACGACTCAAGCACGACACGGCCCTCCAAGGCCTGGGCTGGCACGGTCCGTCGGACCAGGCACGGCACGGCATGCACCTAGGCCCAACACGGTCCGCACGCCAGCCCATAAGGGTCGTGCCATGGCACGGCCCATATGGGCCTTGGCACGGCCCATTTGGCACGCTATAGCCTCTTTAAAATTTTTATTTTAAAAAATAATTTTTATAAAATAAATTAAGTTAGTGGATAAATAAAAAAATATAAGATATTAAAATTTTTTTGTAAAAATAAAAATCACTTTGTAATGGTGGAGGATTTGGCATGGACCCCTACCAATTTATTAATATAAATCAAAATTATACAAAAGATGGAGGGGGGCTAGGCCTAACTTCCATAATACAAAAAGAGAGAACTGATAAGAAAATAGAGATGACTCATCTCAATAAATAAAAAGTAAAAATATATAATTTTTAAAAATTAAGAATTAAAAATAAATTTTATTAATTATCTATTGTATTTGTGTCGTCCTCATCATCAGATCCAGTATCATGTCCTTCTTTGTCCTGAAGTTTTGCCTCCGTATCTAGTCAATCTTTGAAGCATAGCAGCATCTCAATAGTCTTGCTCGTCATCCTACTCCTCTTTTTATCCAAAATGCGATGACCTGCACTGAAAGCTGATTTCCATGCTACTATGGATATCAGCACAGCTAAAATATCACGTAAAATTACAGACATGACAGGGTATTAATTTTTTACATTCTTCCATCAGGCCAACACATCAAGATTTTCTATTTGATTTTCATCTAATGCAAAAGATATATCATTTCTAATTCATTACTTAAAAATGAAGAAGATACAGATAAAGAAGATGCATGTGAATGTCTTCTATATGGCAAGAAATGAAAAAATAGATGATGAATGAGAGATACTAAAAGTTGATTGTGAAGATGATATGGACTGTCTAGATACACGAAGCTTTTCATCATATAATGCAAAAATATCATGAAGTAGCTGAGTTACCTCAGCTTTAAATTCTTCAAAATCATGATTCATATATCTACCAATTTCATCAAATAAAATATGTACGCTACTTAATTTGATCCATAGATCAAATACAACAGCTAAGTTATGAATGGGACATACCATATCCCAATACTGATTCCATTTGCTTTTCATTTCATAAATAATAGGCATTAAAACATCATCAAATCTATATTGTGCAAATTGATCATAAATTATATATGCTTGTTGTAAAAATGCACAAGAGGTTGGAAAATAAATATCAGAAAGAGTATTTATAGCATTATAAAAACAAACTAAAAAATCTTCTAAATTTTTTTTTAAAATCATTTTCAATCAAAATAAATCCTAATCCATGATCATTTATATATATATTTAATAAATTTTTATATGGATATGCATCATGAATCATCATATATGTAGAGTTCCAACGGATAACTACATCAAGTTTAAATTTTTTAAAATATTTACCATGGTCTAAACATAATTATTTAAATTCTTGCAATCGTGCTCTTGAAGCATGAATAAAAGATACTGCATTCTTAATTTTTATAATTATATCTTGAACCATGCTCATTCCAGCTTGAATAGAAAGATTCAAAATATGACATGCACATCTAATATAAAATAATTTTTCATTAATAATGAGACAAAAAGAGTCTTTCAATAATTGGATAGCTATATTATTATTAGATGTATTATCAAATATAACAGATATAATTTTGTTACTAATATCATATGCAATTGCAGTTTGATAAATAACATTAGAAATTTATTGGCTAGAATGGGAATAATCAAAAGAATGAAAAGTAAGAATACGCTTATTTAATTGCCAATCATTATCTATGTAATGAGCAGTAATAGAAATAAAATACATACTACCTATAGATGCAGTCCATATATTAAAAGTTAATGATACTTTTGCATTTAAAGCAGAAAGATTACTAATTAAATCATGCTTCATTGCTAAATAATTTATCATAGCTACTCTTCTAAATGTACGTCTACTGGTTCTTCTATAAGTGGGTTGTAAAGCTAATTGAACATATTCTTCAAAATTGAAAGATTTACATAAGCTAAAGGGTAATTTATTTCTAACTATCTATTTTATAAGTAATTTTTATTTTATTTTCATGATTATAGGCAAATATTCCAATAAGAGCATCCTTTTGTGTATTAAAAGTGCTTTGAAGACGAGAATCACTTATCCTATGAAATTCTTGATATCTTTTTAAATGTCCAGTTCCTTTAGTACTGGCATAACTATATAATTTGACATATTTTTTATATTTTGTCTTATAGACTTCATTTATCAAAATTCTATCGAAATCATTCCACATAGTGCTAGTCCTCTTACGGAAAGAGAATCCAACTTTTTCAGAAGGAGCTTCAGAGGGAGCAGGAAGAGTTTCTTCCTCCTCCAAAATAGGAAGAGAAATATCGGCATGCTCAGTGGCATCGGCTATACTCTCATCATTATAACTTGCCATCTAAACTAAGTAAACATAAAAAAATAAAAACTAACTAGTAACCAGCAAAAGAAAATTAAATTATAGAGCTAAAGAGGAAGAAGAAGTGGAGCTGAGACTAGAGAATTGGAAAGCTGAAGGAGGAGGGCCGGGCCACTGGAGGTCGGATAGCCGAAGAGATGGAGAGTCAGATTTATGGAGCTACCTTTGAACTACGACCTCCAAAAGAGAGATGCTTCCTCCTCTTGTATGACTCTTGAATTACTAAACTATAATTGCTACGAACTAAATATTTAATGAAAGAGAGAATAATTGCTAGAAGAGAGAACAAATAGAAGTAGAGAGATTAAAGAGAGAGATAATTGATTTGATGAATTGATATGGTGAGAATGAAAGAGGAAGGCTCTATTTATAGAAGTCTTAAATTTTTATTTTTTCAAAATATTCCTCAATCTAGTCATTTTTTGGCCGTTGAAAGAGTTAAAATGGTAAAAATAAAAAAACTAGCCATTTTAACCCTTAAAAAAAAAACTAATTT
Organism: Cocos nucifera; assembly: GCA_006176705.1. Classification (NCBI taxonomy): domain Eukaryota; kingdom Viridiplantae; phylum Streptophyta; class Magnoliopsida; order Arecales; family Arecaceae; genus Cocos; species Cocos nucifera. Next base: position 1,425,290 of record QRFJ01000050.1, on the reverse strand, counting down.
TAGTCGTTACATGCTGGCCTGGCCCGTTTGGCCCGCAATGGCTCCAAACGGGTCATGCCTGGCACATCCCATTAAGGCTAAAAAAAAAAAAAATTGAGCTTGACGGGCCAATGGGTCGTGCCAGGCTTAGTCCGCCAATTTTTAGGCCTAGGGCCATGCCGGGCGGGGGTTTTATATTTACCGTGCTGTACCGGCACGGCCCGTTTATGAGATGGGTCATGCTTGGCTTGGCCCGCTACAGTGGCCCATTGGGCCTGGGGTGGGCTAGGCCAGGCATGGCCCGATGCCCATCTATACTTGCAGGGGCACGAGCTGGTGGACGGAAGAGGGCCACCTGGATCGAGAGAGGGGGGGTTGGTGGTTGCCTGTAGAGGGGGCATGGAGGTGTGGGCTGATGGACAGAGAGGAGGATGCCGCCCGTAAGGCCAAGGAGTGTGGCGTGGGGACGGGCGGGGTTGGGGGGCACCTACGTCGAAGGGGAAGTGTCGCCTATGGGAGGGGGAGGGCCACCTGCACCGGAGGGGGTGTTGCCTGTGGGGTGGGGGTCCTCTTACACTGGAGGAGGGTGTCACCTGATGGGGGGAGAGGAGGGCCGCCTACGCCAAGAGGGAGGGGTGAGGGGGGCTGTGGGCATGAGAAAGAGGGGATGGAGCCACATGGCATCTGTTGGTGTAGAATTTGGTTAACGTCGGATCGAGCTGAAGTCGAGGAAGACAAGATCGCTGTCGGTGATCTGCAAAATAAAGTTTCATCTAGAGTTGGTGGTGGTGGCTCCGGTAGGATGCTCCGACGGTCAAGTTAGCTCTTCTGGCTAATGGAAATGGAGTACTCAGAGAGGAGTTCAGCAGAGTTTTCAGAAGAAAAAGAAGCTTAGAGAAAACATATCTGAAGGATCCTTTTTATAGACGGAGCTTGTTGTAACTGTTCTGATAAATGACCGTCATAACCATCCTGATAAATGACCATCGTAACGGTCCTGATAAATGACAATCGTAATTATCCTGATAAATGGCAATCATAATTATCCTGATAAATGATAATCGTAATCGTTCAATAGTGGGATCGCCTGTAGGAATCCATCTGAAGGAACAATCTAGAAAGAGTTTGACTCCGGTAGGAATATGACTGCTGGAGGAATTCGGAAGGAGTTCAGCTCCCATAGAAGTTTGACTGAAGAAGAAATTCGGAAGGAGTTCGGCTCCCATAGAAGTCCGACTGCTGGAGGAGTTCGACTCTCGTAGAAGTCCGACTAAAGGAGAAATCCAGAAGGAGTTCGGCTTTCGTAGAAGCCCAACTGCTGGAGGAGTCTGGAAGGAGTTCGACTTTCGTAGAAGCCTGACTGAAGGAGGAATCCAAAAGGAGTTCGACTTCCGTAGAAGTTCAACTGCTGGAGGAGTCCGGAAGGAGTTTGGCTTCCATAGAAGTTCGACTGAAGAAGGAATCCAAAAGAAGTTCGACTTCCATAGAAGCCCGATTGAAGGAGGAATCCGAAAGGAGTTTGGCTCCCATAGAAGCCCGACTGAAGGAGGAATCCGAAAGAAGTTTGGCTCCTGTAGAAGCCCAACTACTAGAGGAGTCTAAAAGGAGTTCAGCTCTCGTAGAAGTCCGACTGAAGGAGAAATCCGGAAGGAGTTCGACTTCCGTAGAAGTCTGACTGCTGGAGGAGCCTGAAAGAAGTTTGGCTCCTGTAGAAGCCCTTCAGAAGGAGGAATTCAGAAGGAGTTCGACCGATGAAAAAGTTTGATTTGGTTCGGAGTCCAACTGGAGGAGTTCGGCCACTGAATGAGTTCGATCGTTAGAAAAGTTTGACTGCTGGAGAGAGAATTTTCAATCGAAGCTTTTCTATGATTACCAGCTACATTAGGCTAAGTATCAGACTGAACTTCGATGGAAGTAGAATTTATCCCCAATAATAGTCCCCCTACTTTCAAGTTCGAAACTCGAAGAAAGAAAGTACAGAAAGGGTGACTGTCAAAGTCCTCTTCAGGATTCTACGCCAGTTCAGATTGAAGTTCGGTGGAGATCTTATCTCCAGCCAAGGTTGACGTCGAAGTTGAGGCTCGGGTATAATAGGGCCATTGTTGGAGCCTCTCCTCTCACCTCGTCTAAATTGAATGAAACCTTCAACTTTGTTCACGTTAGGACAAGGTTCTCCTCCTATTTCTAACGGGCTATGGGGGCACATAAGGGCCATTATCAGGGCTTCTCTCCCCATCTCGTCTAAAATGAATGAGGTTTTCAACTTTGCTCACGTTAGGATGAGTTCTCCTCCTATCCTAATGGCCCTGGGGCACATAAGGCTATTATCAGGACTTCTTCCTCCATCTCATCTAAAATGAACGAGGTCTTCAACTTTGCTCACGTTAGGATGAGGTTCTTCTCCTATTTCTAACGGACTATGGGAGCACATAAGGGCCATTGTCAGGATTTTTTCCTCCATCTCGTCTAAAATGAACGAGATCTTCGATTTTTCTCACGTTAGGATGAGGTTCTTCTCCTATTTTTAACGGACTGTGGGAGCATATAAGGGTCATTGTTAGGACTTCTCCTCCCATCTCGTCTAAAATGAATGAGGTCTTCGACTTTGCTCATGTTAGGACGAGATCTTCCTCCTATTCCTAACACAGCCACTTCTATTTTTTTTTTCTGTCATCACATAATTTTTGCACTAAAAAATAACAACATTAAAATTAATGAGTTTTATTATAGAAAAAATACTGGTAGTACATCCTCAAATTTTCTGAGTTTCAAGGTCATAGGAGCGTTGTTCCTCTGAGCTCCTTCAGATGATAAGTTCTGGGCCAAATGATCTCCACCACCTCATACGGATCTTTCTAATTTGGGGCAAGCTTCTCCTGACTTTGAGGCTGAGAGACGGTGACTCACCGAAGCACTAAGACTCCCACTCTGAATGTTTTACTTCTGACTTTGAAGTTATAGTACCGGGCCACCTTTCGTCTGTAGGCCACCATCCGAATCTGGACTTTCTTCCTCTTTTTTTTTTCAGTAGGTCAAGGTTGACTCTGAGGTCCTATGGGTTATGCTGCTCGTTGAAGGCCACGACCCGTGCTGACGGAAGTTTAAGTTCAACCAGGATGACTACCTCTATTCCAAAGACCAAGGCGAATGGTGTTTCCCCAATTGGCAGCTTTTGAGTAGTTTGGTATGCCCAAAGGATGTGGTAGACTTCATCCACCCAGGTCCCCTTTGCTCTATTGAGTCTTATCTTGATGCCTTATAGCAGAGTCCAGTTGGTTACTTCAGCTTTTCCATTTGCCTGTGGGTGAGCTACCGATGTAAAGTGGTGAAAGATGTTTAGGTCTTTACAGAATTCGACAAATCTCGTCTTAGCGAATTATTGCCTATTATCGATTATGAGGGTTTGGGGCAGACTGAATCAACAGACTATTGACTTTCAAATGAAGTCTTGTACTTTAGCCTCGGTAATTTTGGCTAGAGGTTTGACTTCGATCCATTTGGTGAAGTAGTCGATCGCAACCAGGAGAAACTTTCGTTGCCCAAAAGCCATTAGGAAAGAATCAAGTATGTCCATTCTCCACTGCACAAATGGTCAGGATGCATTTAGCAGAGTAAGCTCGAAGGCCGGCCATCTTTGTATGCTCGTATTCTTCTGACAGCGGTCATATTTTCTGACGTACTCCATAAAATCATAATATAAGGTCGGCCAATAGTACCCTTACCAAAGTGGCTTTTGCGATAGGGACCTAGCTCCTACATGACTTTCATAGATTTTCTCATGCACTTTCCATAATGCGAAGTCGGCTTCTGAAGATCGGAGACATCTTAACAGCGATAATGAATACGATCTTTTATACAACCTGCCCTCATACAAAATGTATCGGAAGACTTGATTCTTAAGTTTTTGAGCTTCTTTCGGATTATGAGGAAGGACTCCCTCCTTAAGGTAGGCAACCAATGGATCGATCCAGCATGGCTCGAGTTCTGTCTATAAAATGACCTACGATTCCTTTGAGCTTGAGCACTTTAGGGTCTCAAAAAATACTTCTTTGGGCAGTTCAGCTGGAGCTGAAGTGGCCAACTTAGAAAGAAGGTCAGCTCTTATATTTTCTGCTCTCGAAATCTGTCGAATGTCGAAACAATTGAAGGCTGGAGTTAAGTCCTTTACTTTCTTAAGATATTTTAACATACTTTTCTCTCGTGTTTCATAGCTGTCACTAACTTGGCTGACCACTAATTGAAAATCACTATAGACTTGAAGCCAATCTACTCTTAATTCTCTTGCAATTTTTAATCCGATGATCAGCGCTTCATACTCGGCCCCATTATTAGTCATAGAAAATTCAAAGTGCAGCGCATACTCGACGACGACTCCCTCGGGGCTGACTAAGATCGATCTCGCACCCGCTCCAGCAGAGTTGGATGAACAATTCACGTACAGAGCCCAAAAACCTTCGTAAAGATCAGCTATCTCTTCAGGAAGGTTCGGTTGCGATAGCAGAGCGCCAGTCTCATTCCGCTCAAGCTCGGCATCATCGAAAATGGTACACTCCACCATAAAATCTGCTAATATCTGAATTTTGATCGATGGTCGGTATCGATAATTGATATCAAATTTGATGAGCTCGATTGCCCATTTTGCGATTCTCCCGAAAGCATCCATTCGCTGAAAGACTATCTTTATTGGTTGATTCATGAGGACCGTTATGGTGTGCCCCTAGAAGTAAGGTTGGAGCCTCCTGGTAATAATTAGAAGAGAGTAAACTGATTTCTCTAGCTTAGAATATATGGTCTCTGCATTCCTTAGAATCCGACTTATGTAGTAGATCGACTGCTATATCTTTGCTTCCTCCTTGACTAGGACTACTGTCAAAGCTGCTGGGGAGACTGCTAGGTATAAGAATAATTCTTCTTCAGGTTCAGACTTTGCCAGCAATGAGGGTGAGTTGAGGTAGTTTTTGAGCTCCTCAAACGTCCGTTGGCACTCCATCATCTAGCAAAAATTCTTTGATTGCTTGAGAACTTGAAAGAAGGGTATGCATCGCTCGGTCGATCTTGAGACGAAACAATTTAGGGATGCCACTTTTTCAGTCAAGTGTTGAACTTCTTTGATTATCTTTGGAGCAGTCATCTCTTGAATGGCTCAAATTTTCTCTGAATTTGCTTCAATCCTGCGCTTCGACACCATAAACCTTAGAAACTTTTCAGAGGTCATACCAAAGGCATACTTAGTTGGGTTCAGCTTTATCTTATGCTTCCTGAGTGCACTGAAGATCTCTTTAAGATCGGCAAGATGATTTATAGAAGCTTGGCTTTTGACGAGCATGTCATCCACATACACCTCTATATTATGGCCGATCTGCTACTTAAAAATTTTATTGACCAGGCGCTGGTACGTTGCTCCTGCATTCTTGAGCCCAAAGGGCATAATCCTGTAACAGTAAAGACTACGGTCAGTAACAAAAGTAGTTTTCTCATCATCCTCTGGCGCCATCCATATCTAGTTATAGTCGGAGAAGGCGTCCATGAAGATGAGGAGCTCATGGTTTGAGGTTACATCTACCAGTTGATCAATCTTGGAAAGAGGATAGTTGTCCTTTGGGCAGACTTTATTCAGCTTTTTGAAGTCTATACACATTCTCCACTTATTGTTTGTCTTTTTGATGAGGACCATATTTGTGACCCAAGTCGGATTGTTAACTTTTCGGATGAACCCAGCTTTGAGGAGCTTGCCTACTTCTTCCATAATTACTTTCTGCCTCTCTGGGGCGTGGCTGCGCAGTTTCTCTTTTATCGATCGATACTTCGGATCAATGGCCAGCTGATGTTTCATAACTTCGGCATCAATTTCTAGCATATCCACTGGGGCTCAGGTGAAGACATCTGCATTCTTCTTGAGGAAGATGATGAGTTGCTCCTGAACCTCATCCCCCAAGTTGGAGTCGATCTGTACAGCATGCTCCGTATTTTCGTCATTTAAGGGCATAGATACGAGGTCCTCCATAGGCTCGCCCCGCTCCTTGGTAAGGTCATCACGGACATCCAGTCCATCAACAAGATAAGGATCGAACTGTTCTTCCTTATGCAGGACGATTAAATAGTAGTGCCTTATCAGAACTTGATCTCTCCTAACCTCTCCAATCCCGTAACTCGTCGAAAACTTCATCTTCAAATAATAAGTTGATATCACTGTTCGAAGTGCATTTAGACCAAGTTGACCGAGAATAACATTATAGGCAGATGAAGTCCTTACGACTAAAAAGTCAACCTATGCCTTAGCCAATTTCGGGCGTTGCCCCGCAGCCACAGCCAAAGTTATTATGCCCTCAATTGGTACGGCATCACCAGTGAAGCCCATCAATGAAAAGTTCATAGGTTCCAAGTGGTTATTGAGTAAGAACATTTTTGAGAAGGCATCATAAAATAATATATCGATCGAGCTTTCATTATCTACTAAAATATGGCATATATCGTAATCGATAATATTTAAAGAGATTACAATCGCATCATTGTGAGAAAATTGGACCCCCTGAGCATCTACCTTAATGAATATTATGGGTTCTTCAGTCCTCCGTCTCTTCATCGATCCCTCAGATCTGCTGGCCTCTCCTTGCCGAAGTTCCCCCAAGATCGTATTGATGATATTGAGAGGCGGTCGATCTCCTTGTTGATCCTCCTCCCTTGGTGGCTCAGGCTACGGCAATGCCCTCGATCGATCTTTCCGTCCTTCAGGTCGTCGCTGCAGGAATCGGCCTAATCTGCCTCGCCTGGTGAGCTCCTCGATTTCATTCAGGAGTTGGATACACTCCTCAGTGTCATGACCACGATCACGATGATGAAGGCAGAACTTGTTAGAATTTTATTTGCTGGGGTGAGAGCGCATCCTTTCCGACCTCGATAGTTGCTCTGATTTCCATCAGCACTTAAATTTTTGGAGCATTGAGGGGGGCGTAGTTGTGAAATCTTCATTGGAGAGAACCTCACCGCACCCTTCTGTCTGGGTTTCCCTACCTTCAAGCTCGGGGGAGAGTTCGGACTTGCTTTCACTTAGAGGGAGTTCAGGAGCACAGCCTAGCTTCGCTTAGCTTTCCTTCCTCGGTGGGTCCACCCAGCTCATCGATTCGCCACTTACCAAAGGCTTCATCATCCCTGACCTTAAAGGCCTCTTCAGCTCAGGCGTAACATTCAGTCCGAGCTAGCGGATCGACAAATTCCCTAGGATACTTCTTCTTTAGGGAGAATAGCAAATCATTCTTCTGAAGGCCACTCTTGAGTGTGGCCATTGTGACTGATTGATCCAGATTCTGGACCTCCAATGCAGCGGCATTAAATCGGATAATATAAGCCCGAATGAATTTTTCCTCCTTCTGCTTGATGTTCATTAGGGAATCCGAATCTCAGCACGAACGTCGGCTGCTGATGAAGTGAGCCGCGAACTGATGGCTCATCTGATCAAAGAAAAAGATGATAACTAGCTTAAGTGTCGAGTACCAGTTTCTGATGGCTCTCTTGAGGATGGACGGAAAAGTCTGGCACAAAATAGCATCTGACGCACCGTGGAGTAACATCATTGTCCGAAAGGCCTTCAGATGATCGACCGGATCGGAGGTTCCATCGTAACTCTCAAACTATGGAAGCTTGAAGTTCGGCGGGATTGATTCCTGCATGATCCTCTAAGAAAAAGGGGGGTCAATGCGAATATCATTATCATGTGAGGGAGTATGATGGAGCTCCTTGATTCGTCGGCTCATTTTTAGGAGCCTTTGATCTAAGAGATCTTCACGATCGTTAATCTTCAAGATTTTTTGATGGAACGGGTGCGAAGCTTTTCATGGGTCGGGTCGTGGTCCGAGCATGGGTCTTCCATCCTCTGCTTCTTCTTTTTGGAGACCAAAGGCCGGATAGCCGAGGTCGGCCATTCTTAAATAGGATCATGAGGCTCCGGAGAAGCTTGCTCTGATCGAACTGGTACTGAGGCTTGCCGATGTATGGCCTACATCGCATCGACGAGGCCACGAATCTACTGGACCAGCAGGTTGAATTGCTCCGCATCCACCATGGCTGTAGGTGGTGCTTGAGTTACCAGAGTTAAAATGGTTATATCTGAATGAGATCTGACTGCAAAGGCCATTGATCGTCGGGTCGAAGCTTTCTTAGAAGGCATTTTTTTTGGAAAGAACTCTAGAGAGAAATAAAAAAGATCGCTGCTGAACACTCCTTTAAGATCAAAAGAACCTAAGGAACAAAGGTCCTCATTCTAGCGCAAATTCTGTTGGTGCAGAATTTGATTGACGTCAGATCGAGCTGGAGTCGAGAAAGATGAGGTTGCTGTCGGTGATCTGCAAAATAAAGTTCCATCCATAGTTGGTGGTAGTGGCTCCGGTAGAATCCTCCGATGGTCAAGTTAACTCTTCTAGCCAACAAAAATGGAGTGCTCAAAGAGGAGTTCAGCAGAGTTTCTGGAAGGAAAAGAAAGCTTAGAAAAAACATATCTAAAGGATCCCTTTTTATAGACGGAGCTTGTTGTAACTGTTTTGATAAATGACCGTCATAATCATCCTGATAAATACCAATCATAATCATCCTGATAAATGACAATCATAATTATCCTGATAAATGACAATCGTAATTATCCTGATAAATGATAATTGTAATCATTCAGTAGTGGGATCGCTTGTAGGAATTCGTCTGAAGAAATAATGCGGAAGGAGTTTAGCTTCTGTAGGAATCTGACTGCTGGAAGAAGTTTGGCTCTCATAGAAGTCCGACTGAAAAAAAAATTCGAAAGGAGTTTGGCTTCCATAGAAGTCCGACTGCTAGAAGGAGTTCGGCTCTCATAGAAATCCGACTGAAGGAGAAATCTGAAAGAAGTTTGGCTCCGTAGAAATCCGACTGTTGAAGAAGTTCGGAAGGAGTTCGACTTCCATAGAAGTCCGACTGAAGGAGAAAAAGGAGTTCGACTCTCATAGAATCCCAACTGAAGGAGAAATCTGAAAGAAGTTTGGTTTCCGTAGAAGCCCGACTGCTGAAGGAGTTCGGAAGAAATTTGGCTTTCGTAGAAGCTCGATTGAAGGAAAAATCTGAAAGAAGTTCGGCTCCCATAGAAGTCTGACTGAAAGAAAAATTTGAAAGAAGTTCGATTCCCGTAGAAGTCCAACTGCTAAAGGAGTCCGAAAGAAGTTCGACTCCCATAGAAGCCCGACTGAAGAAGAAATTTGGAAGGAGTTTGACTCCCATAGAAGCCCGACTGCTGGAGAAGTGCAGAAGGAGTTTGGCTCCCATAGAAGTCCGACTGAAAGAAAAATCTGAAAGAAGTTCGGCTCTCATAGAAATCTGACTGCTGGAGGAGTCCGGCTCTCATAGAAGCTCGACTGAAGGAGAAATTTGGAAGAAGTTCGGCCGTTAGGGAAATTCGATTGAGTTTGGAGTTCGGCTGGAGGAGTTCGGCCACTGAATAAGTTCGACTGTTGGAAAAGTTTGACTGCTGAAGAGAGAATTCTCGATCGAAGCTTTTTTGTGATTACTAGCTGCATTAGGCTAAGTACCAAACTGAACTTCGATGGAAGCGAAGTTTATTTTCAACAATATTAAATATATATATATATATAATGATATTTTTAAAAGCACCATTTCGAGACGCATTTTTCTCTTCTCTCATCTCGCCACATAGAATAGGACTAGGCAAGAAATGCCATTACAAATATCATTTTATTCGATAAAAAATTACATTCAAAATGATATTTTTTTTACATCAATTTCATAAATAAATTAAGATTTATATTATTTTAATAAATAAATTTTTTATTTATATTAATATGGTAAAGCACTACCTATTTTCTTTTCATCTTCCAAAAATAATAATTTTTTATTTCAATTTTTTGTCTTGCAACCCTATAAACAAAGTTTCTTGCACCAGAAGACTATTTGTTTTTAGTAACGAAATAGCCAAAAATCTTTAACTTACACTAAAGATTTTTTGCAAATATCTTCTCATTTAGCAAAAGTAATATTATTCATGCACATGGTGTACAGGTATAAAGAAGTCTATACACATGGTAAAACAAAAGCATACAACCACCATGAAAGGGACAGAGTAATCTATATAAAAGGTCCTTTAAAAAAAGAAAAAAAGCTTATTTATTCCATCTAAGATTTATTGGTGGTCGAAGGAAAAGAAATAGAAATATGCACTAGTGTAATTGGATAAAGGATAGGAGATCAAACATTTTAAGATAATATAAATAAATGATATCCAAGAGATCTTGGGCTGGAGACCATGAAGCATAATGATTATCTTACTTGTCAATATGCTATAACGATGTTGGGTTCTGCATTACATATATCCATGATTTTAACCTCCACACACATAATGAGTTAGGTACTATTGGTGGAGAATTTGATTGATGCCGGATCGAACTAGAGTTGAGGAAGTCGAGGTCATCGCCGATGACCTGCAAAACAAAGTTTCATTCAGAGTCGATGGTGGTGGCTCCGACAGAATCCTCCAACGATCAAGTCAGCTCTTCTAGCCAACAGAAATAAAGTGTTCAGAAAATAATTCAACAGAGTTTTGGAGAAGGAGAAGAGAGCTTAGAGAGAACGTATCTGGAGGATTCCTTTTTATAGACGGAGTTTGATTGATAGTAACGGCCATATCGTCCGATAGCGAGTCACTCGGGGCCACGTAAGATTTGATTCGAAAAAAAAGATGTCGTCAGATTGGTAGTGACAGCCATAACCGTCCGATAGTGGACCGCTCGAGGCTGCATGGTGTTTGCTATAGAGAGACGAGCGTCGTCAGACTGATAGCGATCATTCGTCGAGATTTAATAATCGTAGTTCGGAGGAAGCAGGTATTGGTTGGTAAAAAACTTTGACATATATCAATTCTAAAAAAATTTGGACTCTTGAAGGGAATACGTCTAGAGGGGATCATGCAGAAGGAATGCTAACTGAAATCAGGAAGCAATCCACTGAAGAAATTTGACTGAAAGAGAAGTCTGGAAGGAGTTCGGCTCCTAGAGAAGTTCGGTTGAAGGAGAAGTCTGAAAGAAGTTTGGCTTCTGGAGGAGTTCGTCTGAAGGAGGAGTCCAAAAAAAGTCCGACTCTTGGAGGAATCCGTCTGAAGGAGGAGTCTAAAAAAATTCGGCTCATGTAGAAATCCAACTGAAGAAGAAGTCCGAAAGAAGTTTGGCTGCTGAAGAAATCCGACTGAAGGAGGAGTTTGGTAAAAGTTCGGCTGTTGGAGAGAGTTCAGGTGCTTAAAGAAGTTCGGTTGGGGTTCGGTCATTGGAGTGAGTCCAGGATAGGTTCGATCGCTGAAGGAGAATTTTTGATCGAAGCTCTTCCATGATTATCGGTTGCATTAGGCTAAGCATCAGATTGGACTTCGATGGGAGTGAAATTTATCTCCAACAATAGTCCTCCCACTCTCGAGTTCAAAATTTGAAGGAAGGAAGTACAAAAAAGGCAACCGCTGAAGTCTCTTTCTGAGCTCTATATCCATTGGGGTTGAAGCTTGGGAGAGACCTTATCTCTAGCCAAGGTTGACATCGAAGTTGAAGCTCGGAGGAGATCTTATCTCTAGCCGAGGTTGAAGTTGAAGTTGAGGCTCAAGAGAGATCTTGCCTCCAACCGAGATTATCGTTGAAGGAAAGCTTGGGGGAGATCTTATCTCCAATCGAAGTTGAAGAAGATTTTATCTCCTGTTGTTGTCGAGCACATTGGAGCCGTTGTCCGGGCCTTTTCTCTCATTTCATCTAAAATGAACGAGGCCTTCAGCTTTGCTCACGTTAGGATGAGGTTCTTCTTCTATTTCTAAGGGGCTGTGGGGGTACATAAGAGCCGTTGTCAGGACCTCTTCCTCCATCTCGTCTAAAATGAATGAGGCCTTCGACTTTGCTCACATTAGGACGAGGTTCTTCTCCTATTCCTAACGGACTGTAGGGGCATATAAGGGCCATTGTAAGGGCCTCTTCTCCATCTCATCTAAAATGAACGAGGCCTTCGACTTTGCTCACGTTAGGACGAGATTCTCCTCCTATTCCTAATGGACTGTGGGGGCACATAAGAGCCGTTGTTAGGGCTCTCCCTCCATCTCGTCTAAAATGAATGGGGCCTTCGAGTTTGCACATGTTAGGACGAGATTCTCCTCCTATTCCTAACGGATTGTGGGGGCACATAAGGACCGTTGTAAGAACTTCTCCCCCATCTCGTCTAAAATGAACGAGGCCTTCGATTTTGCTCCCATTAGGACGAGGTTCTCCTCCTATTCCTAACGGACTGTTGGGGTACATAAGAGTCATTGTTAGGGCCTCTCCTCCTATTTCGTCTAAAATGAACGAGGCCTTCGACTTTGCTCACATTAGGATGAGATTCTCCTCCTATTTCTAATGGATTGTAGAGGCATATAAGGGCCATTGTCATGGCCTCTTCCCTCATTTAGTCTAAAATGAACGAGACCTTTGACTTTGCTCACGTTAAGACGAGGTTCTCCTCCTATTTCTAACGGACTGTAAGGACGCACAAAGACTGTTGTCAGGATCTCTTCCCTCATCTCATGTAAAATAAATGAGGCCTTTGACTTGCTCATATTAGAACGAGATTCTCCTCTTGTTCCTAACATGGCCACTATTGATTTTTTCTTTCCTGTCATCACATAGTTTTTGCACCAAGAAAATATAATATTGAAATGGAGGAGTTTTATTGAAAAAAAATTACTGATAGTACATTCTCAGATTTTCTGAATTTCAAGATCATGGGAGCGTTATTCCTCCGAGTTTCTTCAGGCCATAAGTTTCGGACCGGACGACCTCCTTTATTTCATACGGACCTTCTCAATTTGGGATAAGCTTCCTTGACTCTAAGGCTGAGAGATGGCAGCTCACCGAAGCATTAAGTCTCCTAGAGATAGTGTTGATGATATCGAGAGGCGGTCGATCTCCTTATTGTTCCTCCTTTCTTGATGGTTCTGGCTACGGTAATGCCCTCGGCCGATCTTCTCTTACTTCAGATCGATGTCTGAGGAATCGACCTAGCCGATCTCTTCTGATGAGCTCCTCAATCTCGTTTTAGAGTTGAATGCATTCTTCAGTATCGTGGCCGTGGTCACGATGGTAGAGATAATATTGGTTAGGATTGCACTTACCGAGGTGAGTACGCATCCTTTCTGGCTTCGATAGTTGCTCCTTAATCTCCATCAATACTTGCATTTTTGGAGCATTGAGGGTGGTGTAGTTGTGAAACCTTCTGAGGAGAGAACTTTATCATGCTCTTCTATCGGAGCTTCTTTGACGATGAGCTCGAGGAGGAGTTTGGGCTTGCTTGCACTCGGAAGGAGTTCGTGAGCACGATCGAACTTCATTCGGCCCACTATCAACTATGAGTTTATTAAATTCGTCCATCTGTCGCTCTTCTATGGCTTTTTCATACTTCAATTTGAAGGTTTTCTCTGCTCGGGCTTATCCTTCAGCCCGAGCTAGTAGATCGACAAAGTTGCTGAGATACTTCTTCTTCAAGAAGAATAATAAATCATTTTTCTTAAGGCCATCCTTGAGTACAGCCATTGCAACAGACTGATCCAGATTTCAGACCTCCAATGTAGCAGCATTAAATCGGATAACATAAGTCTGGATAGATTCTCTCTCCTTCTACTTGATATGCATTAGAAAATCCGAACATCGATGCGGACATCGGCTGCTGACGAAGTGAGCCGCAAACTGATGGCTCATCTGATCAAATGAGAAGATCGTACTTGGCTTTAATGCCGAGTACCAATTTTTTGCTGCTCCCTTTAAGATGGATGAAAAAGCTCGACATAAGATAGCATCTGGTGTGCCATGAAGCAGCATCATGGTTCGAAAGGCCTCAAGGTGATCGACTGAATCAGAGGTTCCGTCGTAGCTTTTAAACTGAAAAAGTTTAAAGTTCGATGGAACGAACTCTTGCATAATCCTCTGAGAAAAAGGAGGGTTAGCATAAATATTATTATTGTGTGTGGTGGGAATATGACGGAGCTCTTCGATCCATCGGCTCATTTTCTGGAGCCTTTGATTGAGGAGATTTTCATGACCGTTGATCTCTAAAGTTTTCTAGTGGGATGGAGGCAAAGCTGATCCAGTGTCGAATCATGATTCGAGCAATGGCTCTCCACCCTCTATTTTTTCTTTTCGAAGGTCATTAGTCGGCTAACCCAAATCGATCGTTCTTCGATGGGATCATGGAGCTCCAAAAAAGTCTGCTCCAGCCAAATTTATGCCGAAACTTATCGATGTATGGCCTGCACCGCCTCCGTGAGACCGTGGATTTATTGGACCAGCAAGTTGAACTATTCCACATCCACCATGGTTGTAGGTGGAGCTTGAGTTATCAGAGCTAGAGCGGAAATGGATGTATCCGGACGAAATCTGACTGCAGAGGTCGTTGATCGTCGAGTCGAAGCTTTTCTGAGAGGCATTTTTTCTGAGAAGAACTCTAGAAAGAAAGAAGAGAGATTGCTGCTGAGCACTCCTTTAAGATCAAAAAAATCTCAGGAACAGAGGGTCCTCTTTCTAGCGTCAATTCTGTTGGTGCAAAATTTGGTTGACGCTGGATCGAGCTAGAGTCAAGAAAGCCGAGGTCACCGTCGATGATCTGCAAAATAAAGTTCCATCCGAAGTCGGTAGTGGTAGCTCCAACAGGACCCTCCAACGATCAATTCAGCTCTTCTGACCAACAGAAATGGAGTGCTCAGAAAATAGTTCAGCAGAGTTTTGAAAAAGAAGAAGAGAGCTTAAAGATAACGTATATGGAGGGTCTCTTTTTATAGACGGAGTTTGGTTGATAGTGACGGCCATATCATCCGGTAGCCAGTCGCATGGGTTCAGTACGGAGAGAAAGATATCGTCAGACTGATAGTGACAGCCATAACCATCCGATAGTGGACCGCTCGGGGCCGCATGATGTTTACTATGGAGAGAGGGGCGTCGTTAGACTGATAGCGACCGTTCGTTGAGATTTAATAACCGTAGTTCGGAGGAAGCAGGCGTTGGTTGGTGAAGAATTTTGACATATATCAATTTCAGAGGAGTTTGAATTTCTGAAGGAAATACGTCTGTTGGGGATCATCCAAAAGAAATCCTAGCTGAAATCAGGAAGCAATCCACTGGAGGAATTTGACTAAAGGAGAAGTCCGAAAGGAGTTCGGCTCCTTAAGGAGTTCGTCTGAAGGAGGAGTTTGAAAGGAGTTCGGCTCCTGAAGGAATCCGTCTGAAGAAGGTGTCCGAAAGAAGGAGGAGTTTGAAAGAAGTTCGGCTCCTATAGAAATCCAACTGAAGGAGGAGTTCGAAAGAAGTTCGGCTCCTATAGAAATCCAACTGAAGGAGGAGTTCGAAAGAAGTTCGGCTCCTGGAGGAATTCGACTATAGGAGAAATTTGGAAAGAGTTCGGCTCCTGAAGAAATCTGAGTAAAGGAGGAGTTTGATAAAAGTTCGACCGCTGGAGAAAGTTTGGATGCTTAAAGAAGTTCGGCTGAGGTTCGATCACTGGAGTGAGTTCGGGATAGGCTCGACCGTTGGAGGAGAATTTTTGATCGAAGCTCTTCTATGATTACCGGTTGCATTAGGCTAAGCATCATATTGGACTTCGACGGAAGCGAGATTTATCCCCAATTGGTACTTATCCCATTTCCATGCATTTTCATGCTACTTCAATTTTTAAAGCATCGTAGTATATTTTTTGATTCATATCAATTTCATGATTCTTTATTTTCAAAATATCAAAGCATATTTATTAAACCGCATAACTAATAAAAAAAGATTATCATGGATAACAAAAAAATCATTCATAATGCTATTTACAAACACTGAATATGCAAAATACTAATAAGAAGTAAAATCTTTTGGATTCTTATGGTTCGTGGGAAGTGGAGGGGGAAGGTATGATCAATGAAAAATAAAAAAAAAATTACTCTTATTTCATTAGAGTTTTAAAAAATAAAATTGAAAAAAAATATTTTCATGAAAAAATAATTTTTATATTTTATATAAAAAAAATTCATGTTGGCTTTTCTTATAAATAAAAATTTGAGGTTCTATTTTTTCTTCAAAAATATCATTTTAAGCCATCAAAAGAGAAATGAATATTTTGTCTATTATATTACCCATAATCTATGATCAAAAAATATCTTTAACCATTATAGTTTTCTATTTATAAATAATAGTAATATATATATAATAAAAAAAAATTTATATATATAAAGAGTATAATATATATTTTTTATAGGTTTTATAGAAAAATAGATGCTTAACTTAAGATAAGTTATTTGGAAAAAAGCTACTTTCATGTGGTCGAATAAACATGCTAAAATCACTTTCCAAGATATCATATTTCCAAAATTTGAAAGGCAAAAATTTCTTCTCACGAACCCCTCCATCCTCTTATCTCATCATCTAGAAAGCACTCTTCATCCTTCTCCATTTCATATGAGCAAAATTTAATAGAAGAAAAATTTAGAAAATCTTATATTTTCCTACTGCCCTTGGCACAGATCTATGGTATCCTTTATAGTTTGTTGTATTCTCTGAATGCTTCTTTATGCATGCGCCTGACTGGATGATGGTGTTGTATCTAGCTCACCTGTTCCAGCCATTAATCATACCATGTTTTAATATGTCTTAGCTGATGCTACTTTGTGTAATGGCACCCTTCCATGGTCTTTGGGTCATTGGCGGATGCATGTAAGGAAATTGAGGTCAATTGATCTCACAAAAAAATTAACCCTATGTGTATATACTAGTAGGAAAAATCATATTGACTAATGAAAAAGGCTAAAATTAATTTCACAACATTAGAAAAATGCGCGGGCGCGCGCACGTACTAATAAAAAAAGTCAAAATTGACCCTATTAATTTTATAAATTTATTTTATATCTCATATAAAATTTTAAAGAAGTAAAGAATAAAAAGACTACATTAAAAGAATAATTATGATCACCAATCTGGTGGTAGCGTGAAGGTGATTCGGATTCAAAATGCATGGGCATCAATTAAATACGGGATCGAATGTCCAATGTCTTGTTCGCTCCACGAAAGCGGTATCTAACCCATCTGGTATCCGATTTGGCACCAAAATGACGTACTCATCTTTGAATGGAGAAGGTACATGGTAGCGCACACATTGAATATTTTTTGATGGGAGGGGTCTCAATGGTCGAGGATTGCTATGCGGAGTAGAATTAGATCTTCATCTTCCTCCTCCATTTTTTTATATTAAAAAAAAAGTAATTATGATTTACATTCTTTCTCTTTAATGACTTATATATTCTACCTCTCTCTTCTTCTTTTCCTTTCTCACACCACTTTGACTTGTCTCCCTCTATTTTCTTCTTTTTTTTTTTATTAATTATTTTTTTATTTATCTTTTAATACCCATCTGTTTACTCTTATATTTAAATTTTACATTAATTTATTTTTTTATATTTTATAAGGACCATCAAAAGATGAAAATGATAATTATGATATACATTCTCTCTTTAATGACTCACTTATTCTACCTTTCTCTTCCTCTCTCATACGATTTTGTCCTCTCTCTCCTCCTCTCTCATTTTCTCTTTGCTTATTTATTATTTTTTTATTTATCTTTTAAATGCCCCACCCCAACTCTATGATTCCTATCCATCCATTCCTTACATTTAAACCCATATTAATTTATTTATTATACTCTAATCAATCTAAATGTAATTAAAAATCATATATTTTTCTTGTCTCTCTTCTCAATCTAAATTATGTATTTCTCTTTTAGTTTTTTTATTATAACATTTTTTTAGTTTTTTTTGCCTTCTACATTTTTTTTACTCATATCAAATATATATAATTAGAATAATTTATCATTAGTCCTTATAATTTTAAATATTTAATAATATCTAAGATTTTGCTATGATACTCTTTTTATAATATTTTATTATAAAAATATTTAAGATATTATATATTATTATTTTAAATATATTTTATTTTTTAAAAATATATTTTTTTTTCTTCCTTCTTTCTCTACAGCTCCTTCATATTTTTTATTATATTAATCTCATATAGTAAAATTTCTAGATCCGCTACTGTTTGGGCCTCCAATTTTTTTTTGTTGCTGCTCTATTATTTATAAGTAGAAAAAAAAGGGATCTTCTTAGTATGTATCCGGACGTTTTGATCAATAAAGTAAGAAGAAAGTCATGCACACTTTCTCATGGCATGGCATTAACTCTTTTTATTAACGGGTGGTCAAATTAGCACCTTGCTATCATGCTAAATACATATTTTTTAAATACATATAGATGATCACACCATTTTAATATAAGTACAATCTAAAAGATTAGGAAATAAAATATCTTACAGAGCCCATGGGCAAGTATCATCCTATTGTTAGGTCTAGTCTCTAATATGCTTAGCAATAAATGATGCAATCTAGTCTACTATACTATTCATCTTTCAAAAAATATGCTGAATAAACATTACGACGAAATGATTAAGGGAACTCCAGTTGTTGAGTGGATAAGTCTTCAAATGTTTTATCTTATCTTGGATCTGATCAAAGATTGTAGTGAAATCATCATCAATAAAAATCCTCTATGTTCTTATAAAAAAAAAAATCCTCTCCGTTTGTAACTCTTGGATGACATAGATGATATTCGCTCAAGCAGCATGAAAGCTCAGTTTCCGAGATGGAAAGCTCAAAAAGATGTGAGCCTTCTACCACCAGCAGCCTGACATCTGAATCCCAGATGATATGGCTATGACCATCTCTACCATTCCTAATATTACCATCAAAATTAATCTTAACAAACTCTAGAAAACGAAGCTCCCAAAAAATGAAAAAAACTTTTATGGTAGCTATAGGCATAGCATGGGAGTCTCAAAAATCCAGAATATCAAGAGAAAAACTAGTAGCATCAAAATGACTGTACTCCATAGCTAATAGGCATAATCTTAGCTTTAAATACTAGATTGTTTCTTGAAAGTTAATTGGTGATATACATCATTCTGTCTATTGAGTAGGTTGAATCCTCATCCATGCTCTAATGGATCACATTCAGAAAGAAATTCAACCAAGCCCATTGCTAGTCCTGACAATTCATATTTTAATTAGGAAAAAACTTTTCTATACTGTAGATGGTGTAGCTCCGTGGACACTGCCCACGGTGATTGGCTCCTCGCATGGGATTGGAGCGCGGTGCTTAAATTTTTTTTCGCTCCGATCTTGTGAGAGAGCGAATCACCACAGGCGATGTCCGTGGAGCTACACCGCTCGTGATATAGTAAGTATTTTCTTTAAGAGCCTATTCTTTTATAAGTAAATATCATGAAAAAGTTGATCTACTTTTTCATTGACCAACTTGCTCATATTCTCATATTTTTCAAGATGAAAAAATTACTTTCCCATGAATAGCATTCATTTATGAAATAGAAAAAAAGTTTTACCCACCTAGGAGGTGGCTAAATCATTTTTCCATGAGTCAGTAAAGTATGCATTTAATTTTATATCTAAAATATTCCATCCTCATTTTCAATATTTTCATCATTTAATACTCAATAACTCAGCCATTCACTTTCTTAAAATCTAAAAAATATAAGGGATATTATGAAAAATATAAATAAATTTTAATAATAGAAAATTAGTAATGTAAAAAAATATAGATAATAAATTTTAGAGTAATTTACCTATGCATAAAAGAACATAGGTAAATCATTTTTCTATCTAAATATTATCTAAAAAATATTTACCTAAGAAAATATAGTTTCCTAGGTAAGTATTTTACCTGCAAAAGAATGGATTGTTAGGGCTCGTTCTTTTATGGATAAATATCATAGAAAAGTTGATCTATTTTTTTATTGATCAACTTATCTATGTTCTCATATTTTTTAAAGTGAAAAGTTATTTTTTTCTAGATAGCATTTACCCATGAAATGGAGGAAAATTTTATCCAACTAGGAGATGACTAAATCATTTTTCCATGAGCCAGTAAAGTAGATATTTAATTTTATATCTAAAATATACTATTCTTATTTTCAATATCTTCATCATTTAATGCTCAATAACTCAGCCATCCATTTTCTTAAAATCTAAAAAGCACAAAATATATTATTAAAAATATAAATAAATTTTAATAATTTATTTTAAAAGATAATAATATAAAAAAATATGGATAAAAAATTTTAAAATAACTTATCTATACATAAAAAAATATAAATAAATTATTTTTTTATCTAAATATTATTTAAAAATATTTATTTAAAAAAATATAGATGCCCAGATAAATATTTTACAACGACGCCTAAATTAGATGTCGGTTATCTCCTCAGTTCGGCCCGTATTTAAATTAGATATTTTCATCTTATTTTAATCTTAAACTTTTCCATCAACCCAACGCTCTTCCTCTGTATATCACGCGTATGGCACGTGCCGTGTTTTTAGTGCAGACGCGGCTTTTTCCCTCGCTTCTTCGTTTCCCTCGCTCCATAACTCGAGGGTTTCTTCTTCCCGATAAATCTACTTTCCCTTCCCCGCAACCAAGTTCTTCTTCTGTCTAAAACAACCCATGGCCTCCTCCTCCTCCTCTACCGGCCTCTACGACATACCGTGGGTCGAGAAGTACCGGCCCACCAAAGTCTCCGACGTCGTCGGCAACTCCGACGCCGTCTCCCGCCTTGAAATCATCGCCCGCGATGGCAACATGCCCAATCTCGTCCTCTCGGTGAGCTCCCCAAAAGTCCCTTCCAAGAAAACAAAAAACCCACACCCCATTCTTGTTTTTTCTCGAAGAAACCGTTTTAGGATTTTCCAAAGAAACACTTCTACACACCCACAAATCGACACCTGGATTTCCAGCTATAAAATTTCAAATTTCTTCCTCCATTTTCCAATTTTCAGGGTCCTCCTGGCACCGGGAAGACCACGAGCATACTCGCTCTCGCCCACGAGCTCTTGGGCCCCAATTGCCGAGAGGCCGTTCTCGAGCTGAACGCATCTGACGATAGGTAGCGTCCTACCAATTTCCAATCTTTTTTTTTTTTGGTTTGAAGTCTCTATGTAATATCTCATTACTATGTCATGAGGACTCCTATAGTTCCGATTCAAATCTTGCAGGGGTATCGATGTGGTGAGGAACAAGATCAAGATGTTCGCCCAGAAGAAAGTAACACTTCCACCAGGCTGCCACAAGATTATAATCTTAGATGAGGCCGACAGGTAATTCCGATGGTGTGGTTTGGTGTTAGATGGTCGCATTGGTATTTGCTTGCCCAAATTTATTGTTTCGATGCTGGAATTTTCTAGTATGACATCTGGTGCACAACAAGCGTTGAGGAGGACAATGGAGATCTATTCAAACACCACGCGGTTTGCTCTTGCCTGCAATATATCATCTAAAATCATCGAGCCAATTCAGAGTAGATGCGCACTTGTTCGCTTCTCAAGGCTGTCTGATCAGGAGATTCTCGGCCGCCTTATGGTAGTGGTGGAAGCCGAGAAGGTTAATTTTCCTCTCTCTCTCTCTTACACACGCACGCACACAATACGTAAGTCTGGTTGTTACAGTTGTAACAGAGATCCTGACAAACAGTCAGCTAAAGCAATTACTAGTGAATGAATGAATCACTGCTGCTAATTCTGTAAAATTTTTAGATAAGATTTCTTCAAATCTGCGGGATTGGACTTGATAGGTACAATATGATTGAAATTGTTGGTTTGTTTGGAAGTGCTTCTCAAAAGGGTGGTAGGAAATCTTTAAACTTGGTTGTAGTGCTTTGGTATTTCTTTTACGCCTCATATTTGATGTTAACATGATAGGAATTCATATTTTTACCTACCAACAAATTTGTATATTGTATGTTAATCATAGAATCTTGTTTATTGCTTCTTTCTACAAGATCTATATTGAGTCCTAATGGCCATTTTCAAAATCTTCCTATCAATTTTTCTGCATTGCTATATTTCTATTGGGATGCTCCCATGCTTTGTAATTTTATAGTCTTCTTTGCTGTCAAGCTTAACTTCTTCAACTTCTCTGTTTATATGATCATGTAATTTCAACACTTAGACCCAAATAGCAAGATTTTAATAAAGTTTCATGTGGTTACATTCATATTGCTCCAATAGCAAATGCCACTGATTTGGATGCACTTTCATGCAATGTCCTAAAAGCTGGTCTATGCCACTTCATAAGCATACATGATGCCTTGCTGCCTTGCATAGGGCCCAAGTGCCATCGATATTTGATTGGGTCACATAAGGATTTCTTAGGCACATGTATAGGTTATGTCACCATATGCAATCAGGTGGCATGCTTTCTGGGCAAAGAATCTAGGTCAGATGGGCTAATTTGGTTTAGGCAAACTATATAAGCCGCTTCACCCTTAACTAGGAGTGTAATTGAGTTGATCCTGATGGAGCTTGGGTATGCTCAAGCTTGGTTTTAAATTATTTTTGATCTTGAAAGCTGAGATCAAGCTTGATTATTTACCAATATTTCAAGCTCGATTCAATCATAATTTTAGAACAAGTTGAACACAATCCTAATTGGTCAGCTTGAAAATCCAAAATTGAGATAGAAATCAATTCAGGTTTCAAACAAGCTTGCTTCATGCTTGAATTAAAGCTTGATTTCAAGCTTTATTCGAATCAAATTAATAGTTAATGGATTCTTTACTTAAAAAAAATATTTAATGAATTCAAAAAATTAAATAAACATTCAAGCTTGAAACGATCCTAATACTATGGACCATTATATCCAACAATCACTCTTTGAACTTATAATTTACTATATACATGCATACATAAATATATTTTTGAGCATAATCAAGCTGATTAAGCCAGGTCTAATTTTGGCTCGGGTTGAAATTAATTTTGAGCCTGGATTGCTGATTCAAGCTTGGTTTGTTTAGCTTCAATGTTCAAATTGTTTGCCACCCATACCGATAACCTTCCATCTCCAGAACTAAATGTGAGTTGAAGAATGAAATTGAGAAGGGATTGAAAGATAGAATGGTGGCAGCTGGCAACAGCTAGCATATCATGGGACTTTGTTGAATAGCATGATTGCTGATTGCTACTAGAGGTTGGTAGCAATGCTTTATGTTTATTTTGTTTTTTCCCTTCGTTCTCTTTCACCTTCTTTCCTCTTCTGCATCCATTCCTCATCTCTTACCTATCCTCTTTCTCCTATTTATCCTTTCCCTCTTCCGCCTCCCATTCTCATTCTCCTTCTCCTCCACCCTCCCCTACCTTCTCCACCTCTCCTCCTCACCATGCTCCTTTTACTTCTTTTACTCCCACTATCCCAGCCACCTCTTTTTCCTCTCCTCTCTTCTTCCTCTTCCACCTATACACCTGTAGAGGTGCCTCCAGACTACAGGTGCTTGTCTTAGCTGATTGATGAACTGATGCAAACTATTCTTGGTCTAAAATAGTATAAATCTCAGTTCAAAATTGGACATTTGGACGAAAACATTTATAAAAAGAGTGAGTTATGCTCATGCAACATTTACAAAATGTTTGCACAATATGACCCCTAAAATATATGTCATAGCTCAGATAGTTCTATCGAGTTCTTACAAAATAAGGGCAAGAAAAACATGAAAGTTATAATCACTTTACTATAAGCTTTACCATGTTAGAAAAGGATATATGGGAGATATCTGTGAGTACTCTTTACTGCTGCATGGTTAAGGTGACTTGAAATGATTTTGTCATCACAACTGTCTCCATGTCCATGATACCTAGGGCTAGGAAATAAACTGAAATCACAATTGATGAAAAGGTTTTAATGTGATTGCTCCAATGCATGATACTTTAAATTATGATAAGCTTGGTGATTATTTTCAATACCAAGATTGAAATATCAGCCCAAAAAAAAAAACAAGAAGATTAATAGGGCAATATGTCTGCCATCAATTTGGTCATCATCACCATTAACACTTTCACATCATTATCTTCCCTACCTCTATTTCTAACTCATCTCCATTCTCATCTGCTTTGTCTGTCTAAATGGGCTTTTCATCAAATCCATGCCCTCATCAAACATTTTGTCTCTTGGCCTTTGAAGATTGCATGTTCTTTCTTATTTAGCAACATTTAATGGATCACATTTAGTCTTACAATACCCATACTCGGTAGCCACCCTTCATCTTTCTCACTGCTCAAGTTTCTTTGCATTATCTCACATAATATGATGGCAGTTGACTTATTGATCCATCCTCATGGATGTCAGTCTTATTTTAGAGGTTTTACCATCCTTCTCAAGTGTATATATTCCTATGATAATGCTGGATGGTTAGGGACTGAAACACTAGTGTACATGTGAAAACTCTCTCTAGCCCCCCTCTCTCTCAAAATTGAGAGAGTGAGAGGTTAAATTTCTGTGATGGCATCTGTGTTGCTAAATTGGACATAAATATAAAGTGCAACTATCAAACTGATGGCATGAGGTGCACAATGGAAAAGCACTAATTCTGTAATGTTTATTTCATTCCAATGTTAACTAGCTGGTTTTCTTGGAATATTTCTTTTCCGGTTACAATTGATATCAGCACTGGAGGAACTCAAACCTCTTTGATTGCAAATTTGCATTGACTACCTTGTCTCTCTGATCATCCTGGAAATCAAGAATAGACTGTATAAATATTAGTTTTTTTTATCAATATTGTGATACAATCTGAATTTGAGTATTATGACTTACTGAATGCAAAGTTGAATAGATTATTGTTGTTATTTTATATGCCTGTTAGCAACTTCAGACAGCCATTTGTTTTTCTGTCACAAGATGGCACCCTAACGGCCAACAACGATATTTTAAAGAGTTGTCAATGATGGTCTTGTTTCTGCTAATGACAAGCCTTAGACCTCTGAACATTATGCTTTTAAACTTCAAGCAGAGCAGTCTTTCTGCATAACTGGGGAGCAAGTCAATTGCAGGCATGGTTAAGATGCTATGAGCTACACTTCTCCTGTCTTGTAGTAACCCAGTTTGAATATAACAAAGTCAGTGACCTCATCAATGGCCTGACGGGATGATTGAAGTTACTGATATGGTGCACCGATAAATTTGCAAACATTGCAGACCTCATCCACATCTACCTGGCTGATCCAGGCCGTATAATCCATGCACCTCATCTTGTAGCAGAAATATCTGAAAAGACTACATTTCTTGGATTTTTTCAGTCTCAGAAATGATCTCTAAACTACCCCCTTCTTTTAGACAGTTTGCAATTGAAGGACGTGTCCAGAAAAGGTCTGTCACCAGGATTCTGTATCTATGGTTTTCAGTAACCTTCTCTTTTCCAGTAGTGTTGAAGCATTGGTTACGCCAGTCTTCATAAATTTACTACAGATCCTTCACACGGATATTTGTTCAAATCATCTGGTATCAAATATGCATGTGCTCATCATATGAGAAAAAGCATAGAGTTGAGTGAACATACTTCCTGAATGCTCAATGGTGTTTTATCATCCATTCACCATTTTTCACAGTTTTGCTACCGCATCAGTGAATTTCTCATGGGTGAGCAGAAATGGTAGAGTGATTCCTGCAATTTACTGCTGCTTTTATGAACACACACCATGTCATGTAATGGAAACATTGTCTACCTTGCTTCCTTCACCATATCCACCTAGGTCTGTACATATTTTGACATTGCTAAACAGCACAGACATGTCAGGCTGGTGAAGAGGTGGAATAAATGGATTCATAGCTTCCTGTGGATTAGTATTCTATTTTTGATTCATTTTTTTGTGAGTTTGCATGTGCGCTTACTATAGGACTAAAAATTCATAGGAAGCTGCACCAGCTGATAGTTGCTGTATCTTGTTCTAATCTGGAACTAACACCATAGTCTCTGGTAGGAAGCAGTGAATCACTTACGAAATTGTCCGAGACATTTAGGTCCGCAAGCATCGAGTCCAGACTATTCATGATCAAGCCTTCTTATACTGCATTACAGCTGATAAGATCCTATTAGCTATATCATACACTTCATCATGCATGGTAAAGTTCAAGGTATGTATCTAATCTGTTGATTGTCCATCAAATCATTGGTAGGTTCCTTATGTGCCAGAAGGCCTTGAGGCCATTATATTCACTGCTGATGGTGACATGAGGCAGGCTTTGAACAATTTGCAAGCGACATTCAGTGGGTTCCGGTTTGTCAATCAGGAGAATGTGTTCAAGGTTGAATTTTAGAGATTTAAAGTTTCCTGATCTTTAACATCACTTTTTTTATCCACTAATGGAGGGTTCTTCGTAATACTAATGCAGGTTTGTGATCAGCCTCACCCTTTGCATGTTAAGAATATGATCCGCAATGTGCTTGAGGGGAAGTTTGATGATGCCTGTGCTGGTCTGAAGCAGCTCTATGATTTGGGCTATTCTCCTACTGACATAATCACCACTCTCTTTCGAATTATTAAAAATTATGACATGGCTGAATATCTGAAGCTGGAATTCTTGAAGGTAGTCAGCTGTTCCTGATAATCTTCTATCCTATATTTCGTCCAGCTTTCATATTTGACCTTTGTCGTCATGTTTCTCTGAGTTCAGGAAACAGGATTTGCCCACATGAGAATCTGTGATGGAGTAGGCTCACTTCTTCAGCTCTCAGGTCTCTTAGCTAAGCTTGCATTGGTTCGGGAAACAGCGAAAGCTCCGTAAATATTTATTGTTGCTAATGATAGCTTGTCTTCTTTGTCTGAAATTTTGAGAACTCTGACTTGTTGAGCTAATCATAATACTCATGCTTCACTAGTTTTCAGTTATTTGTCAAGTGCTTAACTTGATTACATTTGTTATCAGTCTAACAAATTGGAAGTCTAGGAAATTCCCATCAGTCTTAGATACATGTTCTAGTTTTAAATTTTATTTGACACTAAAATTTAGGTCCTGGAAGAAAAACCCTATGCTATGCTAGAATGTGATTTTGTTGGCATACCAAATAATATGTAGTCAAAAGTTTCATGACTGTTCGACCAACTTATGCAGTGATAGGTGGAAATTTACTTGAAAATTGGTTGGATGTTTGGCTATATGGTAGTGTTGGCCTAGCACTGTCTAGTTTGTGACGGCGAATAACATCTTCCAAGTTTAACAGTGTTGTGATCTGTGGGACACCCTCTGCATGCTCTTTATCATAGCTTGACAAGCGTTGTCAGATAGACTATCCTGGGGAAATGAACTTACCGGTCCTAGATGCTGATGCTTAACTTGTTGAAGCCTATGCAACTATAGGTGGAAATTTACTTGAAAATTTGTTGGATGTTTAGCTATGTGGTCGTTTTGGCCCTAACAGTCTAGTTTGTGACATCGAGCAACATCTTCCAAGTTTAACAATGTTGTGGTCTGTGGGACATCCTCTGCATGCGCTTTATCATAGCTTGACAGGCATTGTCAGATGGATTATCAGGGGGAAATGAACTTACTGGTACTGGATGCCGATGCTTAACTTGTTTAAGCCTATGCAACGATAGGTGGAAGTTTACTTGAAAATCTGTTGGATGTTTAGCTATGTGGTCGTGTTGGCCCTGTCACCGTCTAGTTTGTGAAAACGAGCGACATCTTCCAAGTTTAACAATGTTGTGATCTGTGGGACACCCCCTGCATGCTACTAGATGCCGATGCTTAACTTGTTTAAGCCAATGCAACGATAGGTGGAAGTTTACTTGAAAATTTGTTGATGTTAGCTACGTGGTAGTGTTGGCCTAGCACTGCCTAGTTTGTGACAGCGAACAACGTCTTCCAAGTTAAACAATGTTGTGATCTGTGGGACACCCTCTGCATGCTCTTTATCATAGCTTGACAGGCATTGTCAGATAGACCATCAAGAAAAAATGAACCTACCGGTACTAGGTGCCGATGCCTAACTTGTTTAAGCCTATGCAACGATAGGTGGAAATTTACTTGAAAATTTGTTGATGTTAGCTATGTGGTAGTGTTGGCCTAGCACTGCCTAGTTTGTGACAGCGAATAACATCTTCCAAGTTAAACAATGTTGTGATCTGTGGGACACCTTCTGCCTGCTTTTTATCATAGCTCGACAAGCATTGTCAGATAGATTATCAGGGGGAAATGAACTTACTGGTAGTAGATGCCGATCCTTAACTTGTTTAAGCAAGCCTTTGCAACGATAGGTGGAAATTTACTTGAAAATTTGTTGGATGTTTAGCTATGTGGCAGTGTTGGCCCAGCATTGTCTGATTTGTGACAGCGAACAACATCTTCCAAGTTAAACAATGTTGTGATCTGTGGGACACCCTCTGCATGCTCTTTATTGTAGCTTGACAAGCGTTGTCAGATAGACTATCCATCGGGGGGAATGAACTTACTGGTACTGGATGCTGATCCTTAACTTGTTTAAGCCTTCACTGGAACATTGGTGGTCTAGTGGTGGCACCATCCTTTTCCATTTTTGTTCCTGACTTGCCAAGGTATCAATCATACTACAGAACAAGCCATCTCCTCTTAATTAACCATATCGCTTTATTTAGCTCCCCATAAATATAATCAAGCCTAGAGGCCATATCATCTTGGATTTCCCCAACCAGACCTGGTTTCACGAAAGGCTTTTTCCAACTTTTTTGCTGCTTAAAGGCCAATCCATTTGCCCCATGAGGAGTCTTAAAGAGCTCCATCATCTGCTTTCCCATCTTTCAGTGTCATAATATACTTCTCTCTTATAACCAATAGCTAGTGTCATGATTTCTTCAGCAAGTCGAGGTTCTCTAGATATTGTCTCTGCAGAATTTTCCTTTTGGAAGGTCATCATTTGGGTGACTCTTCTGAAACCGGGGCCATGAAGTATGAGTTGGAAAGCCTCCTATTTCCGGCTGTCAGAGCGATGTTATGTCCCGTTGCAGCCGAAATTTTATTTATATTTGCTGTAAAGGAAGCTTTTATATTGGTTATTAATCATTAATGAGGAATAATATAAACCTAAAAGCATTCGGTTGATATTTTGCTTTTATTTATTTATTTTTAATGCCTCTCCCATTGGGATGGATTCTATATGGTGGGACCTCTCCTATGTATTAAGTACCTCCGCTAGTTTCTGACTCGAACCTGAGATTTTCACACGGGGGATTCCCATCCGTTCATGAGCCAGATTCTTCTGCTTAAGATCGGAACCCAGCACCTCTGACTTATGAGAAGAGTGGTATGAACACTTTTGATACTGTTAGGGTTTGTACAAATGCAAAGTAGTAGTCAGCAACAAGGAAGCATAAGGTTTATTTAGATGGGCACAAGTTAGCACCCTCTGATTCAAGCATTTGTGGCTTGGTGTACTTGAGGTTTAATGCATGCTGGATCTGGATGGCATACATGGTGTGATTTGTCATGGTCTACAGCCACTAAAGTGTGATCTGGCACATCAGACCAAGAGTGGTCAAGTTTATACCCAAGAGAATATAGTATATAAAAGCAAATTATTCTTTTTATAAAATAATTATTAAAAAAAAAAAAAAAACTAATTTGTGGAAGTTCTTACGTACTACATAGTGGGGATGATTTCCATCCAGAAAATATTATTACACCCAAATCATTTTTACCAAATTGGTCCCAATCAAGCATGAACAGCAAGGAACATTTGTAAGTGATTGGCGTCACATTGGATCAAGAATCAGTTTGGGGGCCGACCCCTTGCGAGTGGCAGCAGCACCTCCCTGAAGTGCAATAATACCCTCTTGCCAGCATGGGGAACAGATGCGAGTACGAGTGGAGCACCATATTTCTAGCCCCTGGAGCCATGTAATCCACTTACTCCTCCATAATCCATACTTTTTCGACCAAACACTTATTTGAGAACTTGAATTAAATAACTTTTCAAAAAAGAAAAATTAATAATTCAATGAACACTTCACCTTTTATCTTCCTAATTTATTTATCTTATTTAATTCAAAAATAATTTGTATTACTTTCACGAAAAGCTTCAATGGTTTGGCTATCTTTAACTGTCAACTCATTCATTTAACCTAGCTAATCCAAACCTTTTATTCTCAAGCAAAACGCGGTCACAGGGGAGGGCACACCGTGGCTGGTTGCCAGACGTCGGAAACCTATGGCTGAATCCGGTTTCTTGTCGAACGAGCAGCATCATTTATCAGTCAACCAATCCAGTGCTGACAAACTACCAACCACGCTATCTTTGCGATGCAGATGAGCAAATAACCCTCTTTGTATTGACGCCATGTCAAAGCATTACTTCCTCTGTACGTGGGGATCTTCTCTGTCAGTGTTGAGCGTTTAAGGTTGCCGCTCGCACTTCTTTGAATAATTCAGCCCCGATGCACGATGATTTCGTCTGAGAAAGGAAAAAATGTAGCAGTCGGCTACCGGCAATTTGGTTGGCATAATTATTTTTTAGAGTGAATTTTCTCTCCAGACACGGGTTTGAAGCAGGATGGCTCGATCAAAGAGGCGGCCGCTTTGCCTCCTCACTGTATGTCTCAAGGTTCTGCTTCAAAGATCTATTTCAGGAGGTCGTTATCTTCTCAACGGATGAAATTGAGCAATTTTCTCACTGTTAAGTTCTTTTTGGTCGATTTTCTGAAAAAGGAGTCGAGGGCTCCGTGGAACCATCCAAGGTTTTGCTTCTCTTTGAATTTCCGGCTGAGGAAATCAAGGATCGTGTGTTGGAGAAGGAACCTTGGTCCTCGCGGGCCAGCTACCGGCCCTTGAACCATGGAGGCCTAACTTGCATCCTGGAAAGGAGGAGCTTCGTTTTGCTAAGATTTGGTTATGCCTCCCTAACTTACCTTTGGAGCTTTGGCAACCTAATAAAATTTTCAAAATTGCATCGGCAGCTGGGTCCCCCTTGCTTTTTGATGCTTGGATGGATGGTTCGCTTTGGATGGATTTTGCAAGGATTTATAGACGTCTTGACATAACCAAACTAATCTGTTCTGGTACTAGGGTGAGTGTTGCTGATTCTCTTTTCTGGCAGCAATTTACTTACGAAGATTTATCGGAGATGCATTCTCATGTGGAAGGTTGGAGTATCTACTAGAGTCTTGTGGAGGGCCGGAGGTTGTGATGCTAGATGCAAAACCTATTTATGGACCTCGAATCAAGGCTGCAAGGTGTTGGTTCGACAAGCATCTTCAAATCCATTGTCCAGTACACCTAAAGGACCGATCGAGTTTAGCCAAAGAAGTTAGCAAAACAATCTCTTCCTCGTAGACAAACTGTCTTGGATCAGCAAAATAATAAATTTAAAAATTTATATTTATATACGTATGGCATAGTAATTTAATTATAATAATTATAATATTTTGGATCAGCAAAATGATAAATTAAAATATTTAAGTTATGGCATAGTAATTTATTTATAGCATATTTGAGTATAAATTGTGACTATCTCTCATTTGGATTCTGAAAACTTTTTAAGTAAGAAAAGTATGGAAGCTATATAAATTATGAATTTTCTTAAAATTAAAATTAATGATAAATGATCCTTAGATGTTGGTGAGTCATAGAGTGATTTTTAATAAATTTTGAGATCCTTTAATATATTCATTCTGAAGGAGGAAAGTTTTAAAAGTCCCAAATTTCGAAAATTTAAATTAAAATCTAAGTTTTGGTTTCTTATTCTTGAGGATTTTGATTTTTTTAATATTTTTATTGATTTCAAATAGGAGGATGTTCCTTATTTATATTTATATTTTAAAATTAATGGAGAGTAAAATAAATGAGGATATTAACTTAAAAAAAATATAAATAGGAGTAATATTCAGTAAAGCAGTGAAGAGAGTATCAAAATCAAAGTTTTTGAAACTCAGGATTGAGAAGTTTAAGTCTGAACTTGAGATAACTCGAGTTTTAGATGATAGAAACCAAGTTTCTATTTTTCTAAGAGCAAGATATCTCAATTTAGAATCGAAAGATCTCGGTTGTGTCGAGACGTCTTGATCTGAAAGTAAGATATCTCGATTTACGAAAATTTATTGAAGCAGGTTATAGCCGAGAGGGTGTTAAGTTATAATTTTAAAATAATTTTTTATGGGATGAAGGAGCAGCTTGAGGATGTAAACTAAGAGTTGAAAATTCATCAGAATAACACTTGTTAAGTGGGAAACTTAGGTGGATTCTTGTTGAAGTGACACCTAGAAAGGTTCTTTATAATTTATATTTTTCAAACCTTAAAACCACCGGTTCCTTCACTGTGTGTCCAGTTCCTAAGTTTTTCAGAGAAGTTAGTGAAGGAAAGAGACCTGAGAGGGTTTGCTTTTAGTTAGTAATCAAAGAAAATTAATTATTAAAGGGAGAAGTGATTGAGAAATCGAGATGAGCAGGAAAAGTTGCTGAAATTATAGGAAAAAAATCTGTACAGCAGATTTTTAACCGCTTGAAAAAAAGAAAAGTATTGGAAAGGTGCGTTGAATAAGCCAATCAATTAGTCGCCAGTTGAGGTGAGTAAATTCCATCTATTCATGATGTTTTAAACATACTTTAATATATAAAAAGATTTATTTGAAAAGCAAGATGGTCACTTGATACTTTGCAGTTTGTGTTGCTTCTATATATGGTTTGAGAAACATCAAAATAGGAAAGGTTTTGTATAGATGCTGTATATTTCATAAGTAAATAAATATGCACATGTTCTAAACAAACATGGGTAAAAGTATGATTTCTGAATAGCATTTGCATATAGTACACGTAAATAATTATGCATATAGTATAGATAGCATGGTTTTGAAAAGTTTAAATGAGTTGTATAGTGATATCTCATGTGATTTCATCTCTTACATGATTTACTCTATTTATGAGCCATTAGGACTTATTGATGTTTGTGAGTATGGACAGGCCGCTCATAGGAATGGTAAACCCTATGAGAGTGTGTTGCTCCGATATCACTGAGACAAGCCGCTTATAGGGGTAGTATACTTATGAGAGTATGTTATTTTTTTTGTGATAAGACAAGCCGTTCATAAGAAATCCTATGAAAGTATGTTGTTCTTGATAAATGCAATACTTATGAGAGTGTATTGTCCTTTTGGTGATAAGACAAGCCGCTCATAAGAAATCTTATGAGAGTGTGTTGTCCTTCTGGTGAGAATATAGGCCGCTCATAAGGAACCCTGTGGGAGAGTATTGTCCTTTGGTGATAAGGCAAGCTGTCCATAAGATTGGTTCAGTTGTGGTAGTGTATTACTGTGGTATGCTGATTGCTCCATATGAGAGGATGTCAGTACTTGAGACTGCTTATATGTAGATGTGATTATGATTGTGGTACAGTTGCTCGTAAGAAATTCTATGGTGGTACTATGGTATGGTGATATTATTAGTATTAAGTAAAGACATGTGCTTTTTTTAAAGAAAAGCTGTTATGTGATTTATTTATATTAGTATGCATATATTTGAAAGTTTATTAGCAGCAAGTTATGTATGATGTTATAAGAATTATTGTCTTCTTGTTTTACTCGTTGATATTTAGATACACACTTATTGAGACTTTCCCAAGATCCCTCATTTTTTCTACTTACAGTTCTGGAAGTTGCATAGCTCAGGGATATGTTTCAGTCTATATATCATATATATCAGTACATTTAGTGGAAGAAGTATTTTTGATAATATTAGCTTGTAAAAGAGATGTATTTTAAGAAGTATTGTATAGCTGAGTTAGTTAAATCAGAAACTATTATTTATGTATATTATAGTTTGTTCTAGAAAGGTGTGTATCAAAAAAATGGTTTAATGACTAAATTGTATAAATGGGGCATGGTTTTGTAAATTGAAGATCCTGAGGTTGATTTTGTGTATGGAGCCTTGAATTAGCTTATATAAATTGTTGAGTTAAATTGAGCTATGTGCTTTAGTAGATTAAGAGGTTAAATTAAATTATATATGTTGATTGGGGAAGTATTTGATATAATTGTGTTGAGCAGGTTTAAATGATATTGTAGTTCAGCTATAGTTTAAATTTTTTTTTAATCTTTAGATAAGGATGTAGTGTGGCACCGTCACCCAGATTTAGAGGTGGGATATTACACAAACCATTGATGTTCCCTCTTTGGGACAAAGTAGTGGTTCTAGGTTTGAGGCCTTATCTATTGCTACTTTGATGCAAGGCCCTGGGAGTCTAGTTCAGGAGGAAGATTCAATGGCAATTGTGAGTAGCCAGCCTTTCAAAGAAAAATGAAAACGATCTCCACCAACACACTCGAAGCAGAGTTCTTCGCTTAGTTTGGATTCTCCCCAACAAACTAAGGTAGTTATTTTGGATGAACCAAGGGCCTCTAATATTTCTCCAGCTAAACAGAAGGTGGTGGCATCGAGGGCTTCTAAAGGGATTTGGTGGCCTATGGACTTTGATGCACATGATCCTGAGCTGACTCCTTCCTAGGGTGCTGATCCCATCTTTTTCCAAGCTTTGGCCGGTAATAAGCTTCCTTCCCATGACTCTTGTGTTTAGTAATTAACTATTTTACTTGGTGAGTCAAACCAACCTATCGTGTCATGGTCAGATCATGCTCACCCATTGCCTAAGGATCTTGGGGGGTCTGAAGTTTTCACTTCCACATATAGATGCAGATTTTGGTTTAAAACTACTGAGGGCCAGCAAAACCCTCCTTGGTTAATTATGCTAAGTTGTTAATTAGGAGTCATAGTCCATTTATTATTTGTTTCCTCGAAACCAGGTTGTCTATGGATGCTCTACCTAGAGTTAAGTGGCTATTGGGTCCTGGTTGGGCGATTTATTTAAGCCCCGCCATTGGACTTTCTGGCGGCACTATTATTGCTTGGCTCGTGCATTTTGATCGGCATCTTGTTATTGGTGTTGTTACGGAATCTTCCGAGACTACTTAGTTGCTAGGGAACTTGTTTTGGGATCAACTTATTGTTACCTTGTTTATGGGCCTTTCTTTTCTACTTGTTGGTGACTTTAATCATCTCTCGACTGCTTAGGATAAAAAAGATGCAAGGCTTTTTTTTGTGAACCATGCTATTCATGAGTTTCGATCTTGTCTTCACACAATTGGATTAGTTGATTTGGGTTATAAAGGTCTAAAGTTTATTTAGTGTAATAATCAATTCAGGTGTTTTAGAGTTTTGGAGCATTTGGATAGGGCTTTTGCATCTCATTTGTGGATCGATCTATATCCCAAGTCTTTTATTAATACTCATCTTACTCGATATGCATCGGACCATTGTCCCATCTTGGTATCGCTTTTCAAAGATATCGCTCATGGTCATTCTCGCTTTAGGTTTAAAAAATTTTGGCTCGCTTGTCCGAGTCTACGTCAGCTTGTTCAAACTGTTTGGTCTGGTTATGATCACTCCCCTCCTATTCGTCTTTCTATGCTTTTGCATCGAACTACATATGCAATCTGGTAGTGAAAGTGGGGTATCAAAAATTTATTCTTCCAAAAATGCATGTTGAATAACACTACAAACGAACTCCAAACTTTTCAGGCTCAGCACGATGGCTTGTCCGATCACGATCATTTTCATCTGTTGGCCCGCCTTCATGTTTATCATAGAATTTGCATCAACAAGAACTTTTGGGGCGTTAAAAGTCTGGTGCTTTGTGGTTAAAAGAAGAGGATGCAAGTACTAAAATTTTTCATCGATCTACCCTTCTTAGGCATCGTTAAAATCGGATCACCCAACTTTGCTCTCCTTAAGGTGATATTGTTGACAACTCATCTATTGTTCATCATGTTTTGGTTGATTATTTCAAGGATCGATGGTCCTTGCAGCCAGGTGTCCAAATTTCGGAGGTTCCTACAGTATCTTCTGATGTTACATCCATGATTAATGATGAGTTGCTTGGGGAACATACAGATGAGGAAATAACTCAAGTTGTTTCTAGCATGCATCCTAATAAGGCCCCGGGTTTTGACATGTTCCCCCCTTTCTTTTTATGTCTTTTTGAGACATTGTTGTCCCGGATCTTATTTGTTTTGTGCGGTATGCTATCAATACCATCGAGGTGCCTCTTGATTGGAAGCGAAGGTACATTATATTAATTTCTAGAACTAATTCACCTCTTTCACCTTAGGAATATCGCCCTATTAGCCTTTGTCATATAATGTATAAGGTTTTGGCCAAGGTCCTTGTTAATCGTCTAAAACCTATTTTGTCTTCTCTCATCTTCTTGATGCATTTATGTAGGAGGTATCACCAATCAAATATTACTAAGTCAAGAATTTTACCGTTCTTTGATGCATGCCCTTCCCTCTAATAGTCTTATGATGATCAAATCAGATATGAAAAAAAGCTTATGATTAGATTGCTTGGTCCTTCTTGTTCGAAGTATTGGAACAATTTGGGTTTCACCCTTGATTTATTGCCTTGTTATGTTGAAGATTCCCGCTTTGCTTTGTTGATTAGTGGTTTGCATGCCGATTCTCCATATTTATTTATCATTTGTTCTGAAGTGCTCTCTCGATTTTTGCATTTTGCGGTTAACCATCATTTGGTTTGAGGTTATCAATCTCCTCGGGGTGGACCTTACATTTCACACCTCTTTTTTGGTAATGACTGCTTGGTGGTAATCCATGCTACTTTGGTTGACGCTATATGTCTTCTTGTTATCCTCGATCCATATGGTTCTATATCTGAACAACACAAGTCCTAGTTAACTTTCAGTCTATCCACTTCGTCCAAGGTTAAGTGTCAATTATGGACTCTATTTCAATTTTGGAAAGAGCTAGGGGGGTGTTTGGGTGTGCCTATTGCCAGTAATGCTTTGAGGTCTTCTGATTCAGCTAGCTTCCTTTTGGATAAAATACATGGTAAGCTTGCATCTTGGAAGTGGAAGGCCTTATCCTTGGTCGGGTGGGCTACTGTTGTCGAACATGTCTTGACATCCATTTCTATGTTTACTACGTCCTCGACTCTGATCCCTATCTCCATTCTTCATAATCTCGAGAAGAAGTTTCATGCTTTTTTGTGAGGACGTGATTTTGATGTTCGTAGATTCCATCCTTTATCTGGGTCTGTTGTGTGTTTACCTCAGGCTAAGGGTGGTCCTGAAATTAGTAATCTCCCTGATAATCACTGCCAAGCTTTTCTTGGTAAACTTGTGGCTCAATTAGTTTTGTATCCATCTTCTATTTGGGCTCATGTTGCATCAGCTAAATACAAATTTTTTGGCACTTGGTATAATTATCATAAAACTCATTCCTTGTCTGTAATATGGAGCCAAATTGCTGCTATTGGAGGATTAATTCAAGATTAGTTCCGGTGGATGATAAGGGAAGGCTCTCACATTAACATGCTTATGGATCCATGGCTGTTTAACATTCCTCTTAGGTTCTATTTGGCTGAGCTTTTGGAGGCCCTTCAAAAGTACTTTTAGATGATACAGTGATGTTTGATAAAAAATTAAAAAGTTGTTTTGACTTTGCCAGAAAGAAAGCTGAAAAGGTCTATTTGAAAAAAGCTTCATTTTGAAGTTTTCTCTAAAAATGCTTTCTAATTAATGTCGGAAAGCTATTTTGATTTAAATACATTTTTTTAATGACTAAAATATCCACTATCTTTTATCATATCATATTACATCATTATACTATATAATATAATAATAAATTAATATTATCATATATTAAAAATATATAACATAATCTATCATAGTATTATTATATTATAAACATATAATTTGATATAACAATAACTAATAATATAATGTGTTATATTATAATTTAATATTAGATTAGATTATAATGCATCATATTATCTAACATTATATATTACATCATAATTATAATATTAAAATATTATAATATATTATTATAGTATAATAATATTATAATAAATTATATTATATTTATAACTTTAATATTATTATATTTTAAAGTATTATTTTATTTAATATAATAATATTAGTATTATATCATAATATTATATCATATCATATTATATTATATATATTATTATATAATATTCTAATAGATTATATTATGTTTATAACTTAAATATTATTATATTTTAAAAATTATTTTGTTATATAATATTATTATCATATATTGTAATACAATATTGTAATATAATATAATATAATATAAAAAATTATAATTATGGTTATAATATAATATTATTATAAATTATGAATGTAATATATAATATTATATAATATAATAGATTATAATCTAATATAATAATAAATTATAATATATCATATTATATTATATTAATATAATATAATATTATTATTATATTATTAGTTATTATTATATCAAATTATATTTTTGTAATATAATAATAGTATAATAGATTATGTTATATATTTATATAGTATAATATAATATAATATTATATTATATTATAATATTATAATATTATATAGTATAATCTATTATTAGATTGAATTATAACCAATATATTATATTATATTATAATTATAATAATATAATATAATATTATATTATAATTATAATAATATAATATAATATTATATTATTCTTTATTATACCATATTATGCAATATTTTTTGTTGTCATTTTATCATATCAAAAGCAATTTTTTATTGTCAAACATATATTAAAGTTTCAAAGCACTTTATAAATATGGTTACCAAACAGCAAATAGCTTTTTGTAAAAACTTTACTTCCAAAAGCTCTATTTCTCAAAAACTCTATTTCCAAAAGCTCTACTGCCAACAGCAATCCCAAATAGAATCTTAGTCGCCGACCAACTTATCTTAATATTCACTCTTGCTCACCATCATTACTTATGAAAAAATTAATATCTAAAAATAGGATTTGGAATATTGAAAGGTTGATAGCTTTGCTTTCTCGATTTGGCTGCTATTGTTACCCATACCCCGATTCTAGCTGGCATGTGGACCGACTAGTTATGTTGGGCTGCTACAGGGCATAGTTCTATTTCTTTGCATGATGTATTAGCCATTCTCTTTCACCACTCCATCTCCTCTATTGATATTAACTTTGTCTGAGTTTGAAAATTGAAAGTTCTCTTAATAGTTAGATTTTTTTGGTGGGAAGTGCTTTGGCAGTCTTTGCCTTAAGGGTCAATTTGGTTAGGATATGTCAGAGTATGGAATAATTTAATAATTTATAAAAATTATTTATCTAAAAAAATAATTATGGAGGAAATTTTTTTTTTACTATATTTAGTTGGTAAAAAAATTACTTCAAAAAATAATACCGAAAAAAAATTATTATATTTGGTTGAAGATAATCCTACATAGAAATATGATAAAATTTATCAATATACCATTCAATATAAAATAATTTTATAATACTAAAATAGTATTATCATTTTCAATGAGTTTTTATATGATGACCATAATCACATAATTATTTTCATAATGCCATCTTAATCTTAATTTTTTTACAAAAATTTTTTATTGAATAAAATTTGAAGGATATTAAAATAAAGTCAACGATTATATATGCAGCTTTATTGGAGGTATTTTTGTCAAATATGGATTACCATCATTCGAAAATTTATCAAATACCAATTCTTCATGGTATTTATTTTACTATCTTTCTTTGAAAAATAAGCATGGAGTCCACCAATTTTTTTATCATCTCTTTCTTTTATTTTTCATACCAAATATGATAATCTAACATGAAAATTATTTTTTCATACCAAATTACCTCCAACCAAACAGCCTCTAATTGTAAATTTTTTTTGTATTATAGATATTTGACGTCTGTTGCATGGTAGCACTACGATCTTTGTGCTGGCTATCCGAAGGACCAGAATCATGCTCTCGTTGCTTGTCCGTTTACTAGCTAGGAGCTGTTAGCTCTTTCTTTATGATGGGGCTGGCTTGCTTTTTTAGTCCATGGACTTTGCTAAGCCTTATTGATCATCTCTCAAGCCCTCGAGTAGAGCCTGGACAATAGGCGATCGATGCCACTATTACTTGGCTCATTTGGGCAGCACGGAATGAGTGGATATTTTACCATACTTCTCCTACTCCAACACAATTGCTGCGGCAATTGTACTTTTATAGTTTTGATTATTCTGATGCAGCTAATGTCTCTTCTTCCGTAGCTCCGGAATTGGGGTGATACCTCCTCTACTGTTGCTTTTCCTTCTCCATGTGTGGTCTCATGGTCACCCTCTTCCATAGGAGTTTTCAAACTAAATTTTG
This sequence comes from Cocos nucifera, assembly GCA_006176705.1. Classification (NCBI taxonomy): domain Eukaryota; kingdom Viridiplantae; phylum Streptophyta; class Magnoliopsida; order Arecales; family Arecaceae; genus Cocos; species Cocos nucifera. Next base: position 1,385,235 of record QRFJ01000050.1, on the reverse strand, counting down.
ATACTACGGTATATTAGTCAAAGATGGCTGTTGGTTTTTGTGTTATGCGATCACCGCGGAAGACTTATCGAAGGGGTAGGTAAACAGGTTAACTTGTGCTCTGTATTACTTGCTGCTTGGTTCAAACTTCGGGGGGCACTCACTCGTCTTCACTTATCTTATATATGGTTAGAAGGGGACTCAACTGTTATACGCTGGCTCTCCGACATCTCTACTTCAGTTACATCCTCTTCTCCTTTTCTTTCAGATATCAAGCAATGGTTTTCTAATTTACAGTTCTTAAAGATCTCCCATGTTGTTGTGAAGGCAACCAAGTAGCTGATTTCATTACCAATTTAGCTTTTGAACAGGATGTTGTGTTTGCATAGAGAGAAGCCTTGCTAGTTCACTTATCTCTTATAGGTTGATGCAGCTAGATTGCGTTTTTGCGGGACAATTGACCATATTGCTTGCCTTTTTCGGAAAATCGGTTCTTAGGTTGACACAACGTCCAACACATTTGTTTGATTGCTGGACTCGATCCTGTTGGGTTACTGTCATGGTTCTACTTTAAATTTGTCTATTGGTGCAGCTTCAAATGGTTTGGCTTCTAGCAGGCGCTCCACTCTCTTACCATCTTCTTCTATATTTTCATGTTTTATCTTCCAAAGCCACATGTCGCTGATGCTTTGGCCTTTTAAGGTTCATACTTACATATGTATTGCTGCTGCGGAGCCTTCATTACAGATATTTTTTCACAGCATCCACATGATACAAGGATTATTTTTTGGTTCTTTTGTGGTATTAATCTTCAAACCTCTCGTCAGTTGTTTGGTGTGCTTTCACCATACCTCTTCTGCCTATACAACAAAGTTAAATTGCTGGTCTTCTCAGGGTAATAGCCTATTATATTTATCAAGCCTTTCTATTCAGGTTTTAATCCTAGTTTATAAGGATCAATGCATACTTGTTCATGGATACTCTTCAGTATACTCAACAAACAGGACATTTAGCTCTTACCATGGCACATCATCACGCTGTTCAACTGTCTGTTTCAACAGTCTTGGCGTCAGCGTGGAGCTTCATATTTTATTTGCTTATATCAGCCATTTCATCATGGGTCAGCACTGATGATTATATGCCTTGGTAGAGTAGTTATGATAATATATCCTTCTACAAACTGCATATTCTGCATCGTGGGCTCCTCTTCAATGTTATACAGTATATATATGTATCACTTTCTTTTCCATCTATTTTGGAGTTATTGTCTACAGTTCACAAACTCATCCAACAACAGGTGTTGATACTCTTTGTATACTATGCTTTTATCCAACTTCAGCTCAAACAAGGTGAAAAGACTCTGTAGTCTTTGTACCCCATGTATAGTTATCTTCCTCCTTTTGCTGTATTACAGGCATTACTTGTAATTAAACTGCACAATATTCTTTTGGCTTAAATGAAGTTACATATTCTACCTCCCCCCACCCGAACCAAAAAAAAAAAAAAAGGGGGGGGGGGGGGGGTAGCCGCTCAACTTCCCTCATGTCTTAGGTTTCTCCTTCCTCGAGTTTTGTAGCCTTTTGCATTAGATAGTGTCCAAATCCTCGACGTTCGCAACTGAGAGTGTCAGCTCCCACCTTTTGGACAGATTGATCTCATTGTTGGAACTATATAACCTTTTCACGAACCTTGACCTTGTATCTAATCTTCTAGAGATTCAGCCAGCAAATGAAATACAAGAGTTCTTGGGGCTCTTAATTGCCTTATATTTTAGTATTGGGATTATTTGATGTATTTTGATAGGTTAGCATGCTTGCGCATCACAAGCTTTGCTTACGCGTTTGATGTGAATGTACTGAAACTTAGTTGAAATGAAGTTATTTAGGTCGTAGGATTATATGAAAACAGTTCATGACGTAGTAAGTGAGTTCAGAAGAATATAAATATAAATATATATATGATGCTGCCACACCTGTCTATATATATCTTCACGTGCTGCTAGTAATTACTTAACCTGTAAGTTGCCCGCACGTGAAAATGTCGTACGAACAGGTGCATGACGCGTCCATCACATAAACTATATCCAATTCTAGTTGACATGAACATGAATGTTACACAACGGATGGAGAAGCCACATGCATGTGCTACGGTTTCAGTTTCATGCCGCTTGGATTCAAAATGGTAGATTATTTTGGGGGGAAAAAATCTCAAACTTCAGTTTCTACTCAAAAGTTCATAAGTTGATGATTCCACATGGAAGTTGTCTTGGAAACTATATTAGTGTGCCTAAACAAAAGATAAGATGAAGAGATGCATGCATGTCGAGTGAAGATGAGAATTGATGAGTTGGTAGATGACCAATTACTGATCAAGAACTATCAAGTTGAACGCGATCTGGTTACAAATAGCTCATTTAATTGATAAGATTTGCTTATGTCTTAGTGGATAACCCACAACTAGAGATAGTATTTTTGATATTGCATGAACATACATACATACATACATACATACATACATATATATATATATATATATATATATATATATATATATATATATATATATATATATATATATATATATATATATATATATAGAGAGAGAGAGAGAGAGAGAGAGAGAGAGAGAGAGAGAGAGAGAGAAAGATAGATTGAATTCTGATCGATCGAATTTCAGTCTATATCCGATCGGATCTTCAACCATTGGATCAGCGCCTATCTCTAAAACACCGGCCCGTTAATTAAAAAAAAAATGCATGGAGCATGAAGGTGCCTTATTTATTTATTTTTTTTAGATGGGAGTTTGAAGGTATCTTCAGAGAGCCTAAAGGTGACTTCAAGCTCTCTCCTAGAAAAAAAAAAATTTTTTTTAGTTAAAAGGGAGTCTGTTAACTAAAAAAGAAATTTAGGCTTCCTAAAGAGAGTCTATTAACTAAAAAAAATTCAGGCTCTTGAAGCCTGCTAATTATTTTTTTTTTTCAGGTCCAAGAATGAAGGCATCTTTAGGAAAAAAAAAAAGTGCCTTCAAAAGATGTCTTTTTTTTTTTTTTGATTAATGAGTAAATATTTTAAAGATGCATGTTGATTTAGTCGTCGAAGATTCGATCCAATCAATCAGAACCTAATATATATATATATATATATATATATATATATATATATATATATATATATATATATATATATATATATATATATATATATATATATATATATATATATATCTTGAAACCTTACATGGATTGTTGATGAGCTTGGATCCTTTGCGGCGCCTGTTTTGCACTAAAGAAACCGATGATAGACATATATATTGCTCGTTTCAGGGATGGATGGCTGTTGCCCATTAATTGTGTTGGTGTGCTAAATACGGTGGATTGGAAGATAGCCATCCATCTCCAAGATATATATGTCACCCATCTAAACATGCATGCATCGGCCGCTGTGGTGCAACACATGCATGTATGGTAGATGATCTGGACTCGTTGCTGATTTATCTTACCGCCCAAGAAAAAGAAGTCTTATCCAGGAATAAAGTAGAAAAAGCCTTTATTACTATCTCCAGAAAGAACGATTCTTAGTAATTTTAACTCTCTTTACATGCACCGGCCTGGTCATCTGCGATGCAAAAACATGTACCGCAGAAGGTCTGGACTCATTGCCAAGCGATGTTGCTGAGAAAGGAGAAGTCATTCAGGAATAAAGCAGACAAAAGCTATCTTTTTTGAGGAAAAGCAGACAAAAGATATCGTACACTAAAAATTAATTAATTCACATTTTCCTACGAGATCTTTTAACTTTATGGAGGATACTCTCAAAATTACCACACAAATGTATGGTACTGCCTAACCCCATATTCCCGTTGTTTAATGGACGAAATGTCATGTGACGGGAAGGAAGAAGCACATTGAAAGATGAGAAGCCATTCGCCCAAAGATATTGTTAACAATTGCAAAAGCCGTATTCCCACTGAACCATGCATCGAGAGTTCGTGAAAATATTATCAAAATAGCTGCATGTTTTCAAGAAAAGGCTACCATTTCCAATGGTCCCCCTTCCCCACGTCTCTCCGCTTGACACCTTGGCAAGAACTTCCAAAGCATCCTGCCCAAAATGGAAGTCCTTCATTATTCCAGAATTTGCGAATCCTTTTAGGTCTGTGGCCAGCTTGCACCACTTCTTCCCTATATAAAACACATTCCTGTCCGGAGCTATCAGCAAGCTTAGAAGCCACAATTTGCACTCTTTCTACCCTACACAAATCCATCCCTTCTCCAAAGTTCTATATGACCTTTAGAAGTTGGAAAGCTTAGATCTCTCTCTCTCTCTCTCTCTCTCTCTCTACCTTCATGACTAGCATGGCAGAGCCACTAGCAGTGGGAAGAGTCATAGGAGATGTCTTGGATGCCTTCAACCCAAGTGTTAAATTTCAAGTTATTTACAGTACCAACAAGCAGGTGTACAATGGCCATGAGTTCATGCCATCTGCTGTATCAGCAAAACCTAGGGTCGAGATCGGCGGTGACGACATGAGAGCTTGTTATACATTAGTATGTAACACTAACTTGCACCATAGTACCGTAAATGACAAATTTGATCTCTCTCTCTCTCTCTCGCTCGCTCTCTTAGTTACTCACTCATATTGTCCTTTTGCCTTACTAATCGTGTGAACATTTCTATTTCTAGATCATGACAGATCCAGACGCCCCAAGCCCTAGTAATCCACACTTAAGAGAGCACCTTCACTGGTTGGTAGCTTCCAAATCCCTAGTCTTGTTTTCTTAATTAACGTAGATTTGTTATGGTGTATTTCTATTATTTCAAGTGGTCATCGTTTGGTTTCAGGATTGTAACGGACATTCCCGGTACTACCAACGCATCTTTTGGTGAGTACTAATTTTAGTGAAATACAGCAAAGGTTTATCAGAACATTTATTATTATTTTTAGCGCCATCCTGCTTATGTTAGGCCTTTTAGAAATGGCAAAAGCAATCCAAAAAAAAAAAAAGGCCTTCTTATTAAATTTAAAGGGTTGAAATTTTTGGTCGCGGGGCCTTCTCAATACATATAGGATTCCAGGATTCCTAAAAGATTCTGAGACTGAAACAAAGATTTTAATTTCTAATATTGTTAAGCAAACAAATAAAAGGCAAATATTAGAGTTGTACTATAGTTAAGAAATTAATATAGAGACTTTCAGCATGCTAAAAAATATTAATTAGTAAGGGACTTCTTAAATATTGTGTTTCATTTTTTACCGTAAAACTACATGTTATAATTCACTATAATACCAAAATAAAACTTAAAAATTCCTTAATGCCTATTCAGCGATCTATTTACTTTCAACAGGGTACTGAAAGCTTTTAATTAGCAAGTTCACTACTAAAACGTATACGATTATGTTGGGCATTATGCACCACAAACCTATCGTTGGAATTCAGCTGCAAATTTACAATAGAAGATAACGACCACAATGAAATATTAAAACATTGCAACTGTAAAACAAGGGAAATAAGGCCACCATATGGAACTCCATGCACCTTGTAATCACATGAAACACTACGGCTTTTTGCTTGTTTGATGAAACAAAGGATATGTTTAGTTAAGTGCTGAACGTTCTTTATTTTATTGCAGGAAGGGAACTAATCAGCTACGAGGCCCCCAAGCCTTTCATGGGCATCCACAGGTATGTGTTCGTTCTTTTCAAGCAGAAAGGCAGGCAGACCGTGCGCACTCCGAGTTCAAGGGATCACTTCAACACAAGAAACTTCGCGGAGGAAAACGGCCTTGGCCTCCCCGTTGCTGCAGTCTACTTCAACGCTCAGAGAGAAACAGCTGCCAGAAGGCGATGATATTAATTAGCAAAAATAAATGAGTAATGGAGTTCGGATTGCGTATGTTTTGATCGGTAGCATGCTAGTGTTCCATTGGTGAGTGTTCAAAGTTAATTACGCCAGTATCAGGGCTCTGGTTGGGAACGAGAGTTTGAGCTTTTCTGGGTAGAGCCAATTGAAGGCCAGAGGTGGAGCGATACGCACGGCCGGCGTCTCACAGGGTACGAGGACAAACTACAGTAGGCTCGAAGAAATGGCATGTTACTAGCCTTTGCTTTATGAGATGCTGCCAACTGTTGATGTTGATGTTATAATTTATGGTACGTAGGGTTGTCTCTTTGTAATGCTCGTTCCACGGTTCCCCTACTTTCTGGGCGCTAATCTGATTATAAATAATGAATGAATTTTTAGGCTTTTGGAAAGGCGGTCGATCTTTTATCGGGAGGCCAAAGTGACACTAGCCGTTTCCCGATTGGTTGAGGAAAAACCATAAGTAGGTTTATTTTATCCTAGATAAAGTTAATAAAAAGTTCTCTTCATCATTAATTACTAATTTTGATTGATTATAATTAGCTGAAGTGAAAAGCAGCCAATCATTCCCAAAATATTTTATCTACGGTGGGACCTAATAGTTACACGAAAACAAAAATAGGATAGAATATTCTCTCTCTTAAGAGAAAATAAATTTTAGCAGAGAATGCTTGTTGTGCTGTAAATAATTCCCATGTGCCTCATGTTAGCGTTCCAAATCTTTAGAAGATTGCCACCGTACCATGGTTTCTTTGGAGATGGTAATTTTAATTAATTCATTAGATGTCTAATTCAATCTGATTTGGATGGGACGAATTCTATCTCATTTGATTAGAACTTAAAATGGATATGAGTTTAGAAAAATATTCAAAATAGCTTGAGAGCAGATATGAAAATGATATATGATCTATTTTAAATCTGCTTCAATATAGTTCAATATATATTCTTCTTTCAAAATTATAATAATTTTATATTATTTACATATATTCGATCTGATCCGACTTGATTTAATTTCTCTTATCTATCCAATTTGATCCGATGTACATCTCTAGTTGATGGACGGATATGGATATGAAATTTTAAATTATGAGGTGGGCATGGTTATAGGCTGATTTGATTTATATCCGTCCGTTGCCATGCTGGAGAGTAAAGTAAATTACTCGACCATTTTTATAACCAAAACCACATAGTCCTTTCCCAACTATTTTGAAATCTGCCATATGAATCCTCCACAATCTGCTATCATCTCAGCGTAAAACTAGTTGTGAATCAAACATCAATCTCACAACTTTTTATCAGGACTTAGGTTGATTGCGTTCCGAATGTAAATAAAATATATATCTGTTGCAGGTGCATGCATCTTTTTGTGAGACTAGGGATGGGATATTCCTCGTGCAAAAAGAAGATTTCTAGAATATTGCAAGTGTCTCGACTCCAAAATCTCTCGTACCAACTCGTACCGTTTGTATCATATCATGCCGGTAAGATGCCAGTATGATATCGAGGGTCAATTTGATACATGCGACGAACTGGTTCGAACCAAATGAAATTGTTCCACACCATCTAGTACCGTTCGAAACCGAGGGGTTTATCGTACGTACCATTCTACTTCGTCCGATTTCGAGTGATACCATGATCAAAAGTAAGGAAGGAAAAGGTATCTTGGCATAGGATACGTATCATACCGGTAACATGCCAGCATGGTCTCCAATATCGAGATTGCAAATCTCGTTAACAATTGTAGCCATACATTTTGTTCATCACGATCAACTTATGGATGTTTCAGCATTTGCATGTCCAACAAAGCTAAAAAATGCAATTCTTTTGTCCAAGATAGGTCGATTCCAGGTTTTGTCCGTGTTACATAACAGTCGGGAGTTGTGACCATAATATCCACACATACGCGTGTGACGCTAGAAGTTAACCTAGCTCAGCCGATCCTCCATGAGCAACAAAGAAAGTTAACGAGGACAGTATGAAAGGCCCACAATTGAGAAAGCATTTAAGGCCCAATGGACTTGAATGCACCCTCTCTCTCTCCACACATGTAGATATATACATCCAATGCTCAAACAAAACTGGATTCTCTCTCAGAGCAAATAAAAAGGTGTACCATAGAAAGCTTACTCCAAATCAAAGTGCAAATCATATACAACTCAAGAACTACATTAAATAAAAAGAGACTATTGTTGGTTTGATAATTACTAAATGTAATCAGAAGACAAATCATTAGGTAACGAACAAAGTCATGGACCTGATACAATAATTTACAGCAAACCACAAAACCCTCAATTCCAACCCTTCAAGATTACCTGAATACGAAGGTTCTGCAGCTACTGAATTCCTGGTGAATTAACAAAAGTAAATAACATGTACATAGCCGAACAATATGAGATGTACAATGAGACAAGCCATTATAGAAGAATAGCCGGTCATCCTATGAACCAGATTATTCACAAGAAAAAAATACAAATCAAGCATTTATTTCTGAATTGCACTGGTGCTCTCTATGGCAGCTTCTTCTATTCCAGAACATACCTGAGCAACTCCTCCTATCAACTCTCTGCTCTTCCATTTTGTCCAGCTCGTTTGGTGCGCTCTGCGAGCGATGAGGGGATCGTGCTTGTGTTTCTCCTTGGGGCTCATGGGATGGGCATGGGTCATCATCACAGGTGCAGGAGGGGATGGCAACGGAAGGGAATGGACTACAAGTGAGCGGACAAACAAGCTCAGAAGAAACTGCAGCCACACGGTTCTTCCGAATCTCAGATCTACAACCTGCTTCTGGTGGCTCCACACGAGGGTGAACAATGCATGGATTGCAGAGGCTGAGGGCAAGGTTTGGTTTGAGCCCCTTTGCTGGGGAACTAGCTAATTTAATAAATGAGACTATCCCATGTCGACATAGAGGGCATGGGATTGACCCAGGTGGGCCCAACATTTCAGATGGGATATTGCTGGTCGAGCAAATATAGAGTGCACACTTCACACAGAGTTCATGCCCACACCCTGAAGATTAAATAAATAGTAGGAAAAAAACACGTTATAAGATGAGACCTTGTTTATTTTAAGGCATAACACCAGACAGAAGCATTAGGATGGGAGTTTCCATCCACAAAAAATTTAGATCTCATTAAATTCTGTTACAATAGATGGGTGATGCAGGCATAAACATTAGAGCTATCTTTCGGATAATGGGAATGAGCTTGCCTGGGATATTTGAAAGCTTGATTCATCTGTTGGTACTACCTAATTCGGCTTCTCTTTTTTAACAGTAGTGATGCTTTATATAAGGTAAAGTAGAATTCTAAATGTTGTAACATTCAAATATTTTTATGTTGCTAGCAATACTTCTATGGTAATTTATGCAAGGCATCACAAATAACCATTCTAGGCATACAAAAGAACCCAGAAAAGCAAACTTGTTTTGAACCCTAAAAATGGGAATTGCTTCTGGAAAAGGAGCCATAAACATGAAGCCTAAAGAGATTTCGATCCTTAAGTTGGACAGAAAATGGTATCTCTTAGTGGAAATCAGCATGGTTTGAAGGTGGATTGAGCCGTGCATCTGACTAAACATGGTAGCCCTGCCTAACCTGAATTTAAAGCTAGTACTCAATTTAGCATGAAACACATCACACCTGGCCACTCTCACAAACAGGTTACTGCCTATTTATGTCTTATCCATTATTAAGTATGACAAGACATCAATTTTTGTTTTAAAAAAAATTGAAACAAAAAAGACTGGTTAGACAGAAAGTTTGGATACAAGGGAAGAGGAGCAGAATGAAGTGAAAAATAAATATAGAAATGACAAGGAATTCCTGCAATTCAATGTCCAATTGCTATTTCATCCTTCTTTCTTTATCTCTCATCTTCTATTGTTTATTTGAGGGACTTGGACTACTTTCATTTTGTAAGACAGGATGGTCAAAGGGAATTCTGCCCTTTAGATTACCATCCAATAACAGATGACCAGAAGGAGAAGGTAAAAACTTTTTAATTTCTAAATTTATAAGCATAACAAGAATTGTCTCCCTCTTCAATGAAAAGAAATTCGAGTCAGCTGATTCTTAGAAACACCAAGATTGAGGTGTGCCTCCTACATGATCGGATTCAAAGCCGCTAGGCTGCGGAAATCTTCCCAAGCAGTCAGAATTTCTACAGTGTCAGGAAATTTTTCATCAATAATGAGGACCCTATATGAGCTTAAAATGACATAAGCATTTTTTTCTATTTCAAATGAGGAAAAGCCCAAATGAAACAAGTTGTCATCCAAAAGAAAGTTAATAGAGGTTCCTTCACTTCGTGCCAAATAACTCTATCAACTCCTTCAATAGAAACAAATAATACAATAATACAAATTGCGTGGACTAACAATCCAAAGTTTGCAACCTCAAATGCGATGGTTGTTAATGAATACTAAATAAGACATGTCACTAGGCATCACCATCTCAAATGACCTAGAACAGTATATAAAAATTTTAATAAAACATTTAATTATGAGTTCTATGTGCCCCCACAAACTAACAATCTAGACCTACTCCATTTCTTTTCAGAACTGCAATCCCTAGCATCATGATAGACCTACTCCATGAGCATCCACCTCCATCCTCTACCAACACGAACCTCCACCGACCTTTCATCATGCTAAAATCAAAAGCCAGTGCTGTCATAACAATCCTCTGGAACTGTTGGTACAGAAACTAGTCGTCGTCGGATCCAATTGGAGCGGAGGTGAACGAGGTCGCCGCCGGGGACCTGCAAAACAAAGTCTCATTCGAAGCCGGTGGGGGGTGGCTCTGGTAGGATCCTCCGACGATCAAGTCAGCTCTGGCCAACGGGAATGGAGTGCTCGGAAATGAGTTCCATAGAGCTTAGAGAAGAAGAGGAGAGCTTAGAGCTTAGAATTAGCATATCTGGAGGGTCCTTTTTATAGGCGGAGCTTGATGGTGACAGCTGTAGCCGCATGCTGGCGGGCTGCTCGAGGTCCGACGGAGTCAGTCTCAGGGGAAGGCGCCGTCTGCAGCACCATCTGCAACGGGTTGATGGTGACAGCCATCACCGTCTGGTAGCGGATCACTATCGCTTGCGGCGGATTGATAGTGATGCCTGCAGCTGTCTTGATACTGAGCCACTCGGGGCCGAATGAAGGGTTGAAGGGCTTTGACGTGTACCCATTTCGGAGGAGTTCGGATCCTAAAGAGGAAACTCGAAAAAAGTTTGGCTCCCGTAGGCGTCTGGCTGGAGGTATGCGGCTAAGGCTCGGTCGCTGGAAGTTTGATAGGAGCTTGGCCGGTCGAAGGGGATGTCTGGGAGGAGTCTGCTGAAGAAGTCCGACCGAAGGGGGTGTCTGGGAGGAGTCTGCTGAAGAAGTCCGGCCGAAGTCCAACCGAAGGGGGTGTCTGGAAGGAGTCCAGCTCCCGAAGAAGTCCGATCGAAGGGTGTCTGGGACGAGTCCAGCTTTCGAAGAAGTTCGGCCGAAGGAGATGCTTGGAGGGAGTTCGGCTCCCGCAGGCATCTGGCTGGAGGAGCGCGGGGGGACTTCGGCTCTCGCGGGAGTCCGACTGAAGCTCTGCTGCTGAAGAGTTCGGTCGGTTGAAAGAGTTCGGCTAAGGACCGACCGCTGGGAGTCCGAAGGAGCTCGACCGCTGAGAAGTTCGGCCGGCTGAAGGAGTTCGGCCAAGAGCCGTCCGCTAAAGCTCTTCCATGGCTACCGGCTGCATCAGGCTGAGCACCGAACTGGACTTCGGCAGGAGCGGGGTTTACCCCCAACAATAGTCCCCCCACTTCCGAGTTCGAAACTCGAAGGAAGGGAGTACAGAAAAGGCGACTGCCGAAGTTCTCTTCTGAGCTCCGTGCTGGTTCAGGTCGAAGCTCGGAGGGAGATCTCATCTCCAGCCGAAGTTGGTGTCAAAATTGAAGCCCGGAAGAGATCTCATCTCTAGCCAAGGTTGAAGTAGATCTCGTCTCATGCGGTCGAGGTCGGGGGTTGAGCTTTTTGGAAGGAGGGTGATATTGTCTTCAGCAGCCGAGGCTGACTCAGAGGAGATCTCCTCTCCTGCAGCCGCAGTTGATACGGGCGCTCGAAAGAGATCTGATCTCTGATCGAGGTTGACGCGGTCGCTTAGGAGAGATCTCATCTCTGGGCGAGGTTGTCTCCGATCTTATCTCTGGCCGAGGTTGGCTCGAACGCTCAGGAGAGATCTTATCTTTGGCCGAGGTTGGCTCGAACGCTCAGGAGAGATCTTATCTCTGGCCGAGGTTATCGCGGGCCAAGGTAGTCATGGTCACTCGGGAGAGATCTTATCTCTGGCCGAGCTTGACTCGATCGCTCGTCTCTGACCGAGGTTGTCGCGGTCGCTCGGGGGAGATCTTATCTCCTGCAGCCGAGGTTGCCTCGGGGGAGATCTTATCTCTTACAACCGAGGTTGATGCGGGCGCTCGGGGGAGATCTTATCTCGTGCAGCCGAGTTTGCCTCGGAGGAGATCTTGTCTCCTGCAGCCGAAGTTGGCCCAGACCCTCGGAGGAGATCTTATCTCCTGCGGCCGAGGTTGCCCTCGGAGGAGATCTTATCTCCCATAGCCGAGATTGATGCGGGCGCTCGGGGAGATATTATCTCCTGCGGCCGAGTTTGCCACGGGGGAGATCTTGTCTCATGCAGCCGAAGTTTGATGCGGGACGCTCGGGGAGATCTTATCTCCTACAGCCGAGTTTGCCTCTGGGGAGATCTTGTCTCCTGCAGCCAAAGTTGATGCGGGCGCTCGGGAGAGATCTTATCTCCTGCGGCCGAGTTTGCCTTGGAAGAGATCTTGTCTCCTGCAGCCGAAGTTGATACGGACGCTCGGGGGAGGCGAAGTTGGCCCCGAACCCTCAGGGGAGATCTTATCTCCTGCGGTCGAAGTTGCTTCGGGGGAGATCTTATCTCTCCTGCAGCTGAGGTTTGCCTTGGGGGAGATTTTTGTCTTCTGCAGCCGAGGTTGATGCGGGCGCTCGTGGGAGATCTTATCTCCTGCGGCCGAGTTTGCCTCAGGAGAGATCTTATCTCCTACAGCTGAAGTTTGCTCGGATCCTCGGGGGAGATCTTATCTCCTGCGGCCGAGGTTGACGTGGTCGCTCGAGAGAGATCTTATCTCTGGCCGAGGTTGTCTCGGAAGAGATCTTATCTCTAGCCGAGGTTGTCGCTCGGAAGAGATCTCATCTCTGGCCGAGTTTGTCTCGGTCGCTCAGAAGAGATCTTATCTCTGGCCGAGGTTGTCGCGGTAGCTCAGGAGAGATCTTATCTCTGACCGAGGTTGTCGCTCAGAAGAGATCTTATCTCTGGCCGAGGTTGTCTCGGTCGCTTGGGAGAGATCTTATCTCTAGCCGAGATTGTCACTCGGGAGAGATCTCATCTCTGCCGAGGTTGTCGCGGTCGCTCGGGAGAGATCTCATCTCTAACCGAAGTTGTCGCTCGGGAGAGATCTTATCTCTGGCCGAGATTGACGCGGTCGCTCAGGAGAGATCTTATCTCTGATCGAGATTGATGCGGTCGCTCGAGAGAGATCTTATCTCTGGCCGAGGTTGAAGGTCTTTAACTTGCCCATGTTAGGATGAGGTTCTCCTCCTATTCCTAACACAGCGACTATTAATTGCTTCTTTTTCTGTCATCACATAGTTTTCGCGCCCAGAAACAATATTATTGAAAGGAAAGAATTTTATTGAAAGAAAGTTACTGGTAACGCATTTTTGAATTCTTTGTGTTTCAAGATCGTGGTAGCGTTGTTCCTCCGCGTTTCTTCAGACGGACGACCTTTTCTATCTCATGCTGGCCTCCTCAATTTGGAGCATGCTTCTCTTGGCTTTGACGCGGGAGGTGACGAATCGCTGATGTACCAAGCTACTCCCCGGGTAACATTGATGACACCGTGAGGCGACTGACCTTGTTGTTTCTAGTTACGGCAACGCCCTTGGCCGATCTTCTCCTGCTTCAAGCTGGCGTCGAAGAAATTTACCCAGTCGCTCCTTTCTGATGAGCTCCTCAATTTCGTCTCGGAGCTGGATGCATTCCTCAGTGTCGTGGCCGTGGTCGCGATGGTAGAGGCAGTACTTGCTTCGATCGCGCTTGTTTGGGAGAGACCGTAACCCTTCTGGTCTTGGCAGCTGGTTCTTAACTTCGGTGAGAATTTGAGTTCGAGGAGCGTTGAGGAGGACGTAGTCGCGGAACCTTTCGAGAGGAGGGCTTCTTCACACCCTTCTATCGGGGCTTCCTTGGTGGCAAGCTTGAGAAGTTCAGATCCGCCTGCTCCCGGAGGGAGTCCATGAGCGCGGCCGAACTTCGCTCGATTCTCCATCGACGGTGGGTCTATTATACTCGTCTGCCAGCCGCTCCCTTAAGGCTTCTTCGTCCTTCAACTTGAAGGCTTCTTCCGTACGGGCATATCTCTCGGTCCGAGCCAGCAAATCGGCGAAGTCCCTGAGGTACTTTTTTTCAGGGAGAACAGCAAGTTATTTTTCTGAAGGCTGCCCTTGAGTGCGGCCATCGCAACAGACTGGTCCAGGTCTCGGACCTCCAATGCCGCGGTGTTAAATCGGATGACGTAAGCCTGGATGGATTCTTCCTGCTTCTGCTTGACGTTCATCAGGGAATTCGAACCTCGACGCGGACGTTGGCTGCTGATGAAGTAAGCCGCGAACTAACGGCTCATCTGGTCAAAAGAGAAGATCGTACTCGACTTCAATGCCGAGTACCAGTTTCTTGCTGCTTCCTTTAAGATAGATGGGAAGGCTCGGCACAGTATGGCGTTTGAAGCGTCGTGGAATAGCATCATGGTCCGGAAGGCCTCTAGATGATCAACCGGATCAGAGATTCCATCGTAGCTTTCAAGTTGAGGAAGCTTGAAGTTCGGTGGGATGGACTCTTGCATAATCTGAAGGGAGAAAGGAGGATCGGCACGGACGTCGGTATGATGAACCAGGGCGACGTGGCCGAGCTCTTCAATTCGTCGATCCATCTCCCACAGTCTGTGATCAAGGGCGTCGTCTTGGTTGCAGATCTTGGGGGACTTCCGGCTACAAATGAAAAAGATCTCCTCCAGAGGAGAACCATGATCCGAACACAGATCCCCGACTCTCTATTTTCCTTTTCAAGGGGCGGCGGGTACATCGGCCCGAGTACCTTTCCTTGGGGCCGATTTCCGACATCTGGATGGCGGATTTTCTGGTGGAGTCGCCGTCGGAGGCTGCTGCATGGCCCATATTGCATCCGTGAGGCCACGGACCTATCGGACAAGCAGGTTGAACTGCTCCACATCTACTGCGGGTACAGGTGAAATCTGAGTTGTCGGGGCTGAAGCAGGAGCAGACGGATCTGGACGGGATCGGATCGCGGAGGCCGCCAATCGCCGAGTCGAGGCTCTCCTAGGAGGCATTTTCTCTTCGGGAAAGAACTTTAAGAAGAGAGATCTCCAGAGAGGGAAGAGAGAAATCGTCGCCGAGCACTCCTTTAAGAACAAGAAAACCTCGGAGGTTCGAGCCCTCCTTCTAGCGCCAATCTGTTGACGCAGAATCTGATCATCGCCGAATTCAGTTGGAGCAGAGATGGACGAGGTCGCCGTCGGGGACCTGCAAAACAAAGTTCCGTTCGGAGCCGGTGGGAGGTAGCTCCGGTAGGACCCTCCGACGATCAAGTCAGCTCTGGTCAATAGGAATAGAGTGCTCGAAAATGAGTTCCACAGAGCTTAGAGAAGAAAAGGAGAGCTTAGAGTTAGCGTATCTGGAGGGTCCTTTTTATAGGCGGAGCTTGATGGTGACAGTTATAACCGTGTGCTGGTGGGCCGCTCGAGGTCCGACGGAGTCAGTCCCAGAGGAAGGCACCGTCTGCAGCACCGCCTGCAATGGATTGATGGTGACAGCTATCGCCGCCTGGTAGCGGATCGCTGTCGCTTGCGGCGGACTGATGGTGATGGCTATAGCTGTCTTGATACTGAGCCGCTCAGGGCTGAATGAAGGGTTGAAGGGCTTTGACGTGTACCCATTTTGGAGGAGTTCGGACTCCTGAAGAGGAAGCTCGAAAAAAGTTCGGCTTCCGTAGGCGTCTGGCTGGAGGTTTGCCGCTAAGGCTCGATCATTGGGAGTTCAGTAGGAGCTCGACCGGTCGAAGAGGATGTCTGGGAGGAGTTTGCTGAAGAAGTCCGATCGAAGGGGGTGTCTGGGAGGAGTCTGCTGAAGAAGTCCGACCGAAGGGGATGTCTGAGAGGAGTCCGGCTCCTGAAGAAGTCCGACCGAAGGATGTCTGGGACGAGTCCAGCTCCCGAAGAAGTCCGGTCGAAGGGTGTCTGGGACGAGTCCAGCTCCCGAAGAAGTCCGACCGAAGGGGATGCTTGGAGGGAGTTCGGCTCCCACAGGCATCTGGCTGGAGGAGCGCGGAGGGACTTTGGCTCTTGCAGGAGTCCGACTGAAGCTCTACTGCTGAAGAGTTCGGCCGATTGAAGGAGTTCGGCTAAGGCCCGTCCGCTGGGAGTCCGAAGGAGCTCGACCGCTGAGAAATTCGGCCGACTGAAGGAGTTCGGTCAAGAGCCGTCCGCTGAAGCTCTTCTGTGGCTACCGGCCGCATCAGGCTAAGCACCGAACTAGACTTCGGCAGGAGCTGGGTTTGTCCCCAACAGAAATCATAATCCAACTTCTGACATTGCCACCATCATTAACTGCGACAGCAATATTTAACACTGAACCTCTAACATCAAGAAGTAACTTCAATCCTCGGTCACCACAAACTTCTCCCCTGCCCCCATTCCCCTCTCCCCCACCAAAACATCCCCCTTCTTTCTATCAAGAGCACAATAAATTCCCTAGATGATCTTAACAAATGCTGTAAATTGCTCTCCTCCACTACATCCATTTGGGTTTGCTCATTCCTTATCTTATTCTTAACATTTTTTTATAGCATTTTCGTCATACCAAACACCACAAACCAATTAGACTTTCCACTCAGTGGATTCTAAATTTAGCAAAGTTTTGTTCAATGAACTAATGTTTTGCAGAACACCAAAGAGACCCACACCATCTAATTAATCCATCGGTTTCCTCTCACTGGTGTTTCCTCCATGCTTTTTATGCATCAAATCCTAGTGCCTTCTTGACATGGGGTTCATTCTTTACGCATAAAGTTCTCTGTTTTCAACAAAAAATAGAGCTATAAAAATCTCTTAGCAAATTAATGTTATATAATTTTACATGGAACACTTGGATTAACTCAACATGTTTTCCATCACTACCTAACGATGGTTCTCTCACTGCCACACATCTCATTGCAGATCTTTGACTTTCATACAGCATGATATAATGCTGCTCCTATATTCACATACTATATTATATCTACTAAGAACTATTTTATTTTATTAAAGAGGATGGGTGGGGGAGCACTGTCAGGGTAGTGTTTATTCATTAATGCACAACTTTGGAGCTGTACGCATTACTTTTTTCATGTTGTAGTCTACTCACTGTTTTGGTATCTTAACACGTGTACATAATATATTTGTCATTATGTTACATATATATTCTGTTTGTTTTTGTCACCATTAGCATGGTAATGTCTTAAATGCTTCTGGATTTCGTCTTCCAATCCATGCTTATGAGCAAATGCTCTAAGTATCTCTACAATTGGGGGGAAAAAAAGCTTATAAAATGTGCTCTAATTATCATGTTCATCATTAAAAGGGCATGATCATTTGCCGCCACTAGTGCTGTCATCTGCTGGCAGCTGGATTTTATCTCTGATGTGAAGCAAAAATGAACTATATCACTTTGAAGTGGATAAGTCGGATATCTCTACACTACAAATTTTGATACTGTAAATTGCTAGAAGTCTACAACATGGATCACACATTTGTTACTGTTGACCTACTAAGGCTAAAGCAAGTAAAAGAGGAGACAAGATAATCCACGATTTCAGTGTTATAATAATCAGGTGGAGGTTTGGGAAGAGAGGGTCTGAGTCTTACCTTCAGCTGCTACACTGCAGGCTCTTTCCAGACATACAGCACAGAGATCACCATCATCAGAAGAGGCTATTGAGGATTGCAACCCACACTCTCTGCAGAGAGGTGCCATATGATGGTTATTTCTATGTATGCATCATTTAATGGATATAACAGGCAAACATAGATAAATATAGATGAGTATTTTCTTAGGAATTTCATTTCATCTGTTCTCAAGAAAGAGACTTGACTCATTACTTTCTAAACAGTTGCTCTGACTATTTCTGCATGTCATCAGTAACAATTTATGTCAACTTGACCACCATAAACTAGTAATGTATAGAAATGCTAGAGATCACCTGCCATATAACCCACTCAGTTCACTGGTTCTATGCAGAAATTGTTGATTGTCTGAGGGATACATGGGGCCTTACTGACACTGTATATCCCTACTGTACTACATTGATCCCTGACTGCTACATCATACCAGTGAACTAAGAGGTGATATGGTGGGAAATTGGTAGCAATACTCTAATGCTTATTGCAAACTTCAGTGGCAAACAGGAAAGATAGAGATTGATCTAGGCTATATGCCAGCACACCATTAACTTAGGCATATTCTTAAAATAGAACATCAAATCTGCCCTTTTTTTCCCTCTAGAACACCTATCTCTGCTTCTTAATCTCTCAACCCATGCCTTCCACACTGGACAGAGCTCCGATCTCTGATCTAGATGGGCTTAATCAAGAGGCACCTAATCCACTACTCATGTGAGTAACGCTAGATCTATTGCCACATGGTACTTGATCTGCCTTTTGTGCTACACCCATTCATCCTGATCTGTATATATTACATCAATTTTCACCACAGATAAGATGATGCGATGCCAAACTCAAATGGATGGGATAGCTTAGTGAGATGCACATGGACGGCAGTCAAGTGTCCAAGTATCATAGGTTTGAGAGGAACTTCGAAAGAAAGAACAAGGAGAGGAGACAAAATAGTGTGAAAAAAACCTGCTGGGGATCAAATTTAGTACCAAGTCCTACAAAGTAGACCTGCTGTGATTAGATTATTCCAAATTATTTCAAAAGTTTTTATGGTGACTAAAAGTGGGGAATTCCAGAACAAAAAAGTGGGTAAACTGATGGTGGCTTGGTTGCTAGATGACTTCCCAATATGCAGCTTTTATGACGACTCTTTCTGTTAGCATTCTATTTCTTTTTATATGTTTACTTATTTATTTTTTGCTTGGATGCTTGCTAGACTCCTTGTTCTGAATCTTCTTTACACAGGGAACACCATTTTCTTATGTATTAAAAATTGAAGTAACATACAATATATTTGACCTAACTGATCAATTGCTATTAAATACCAAAAAAAAATATAAATGATGGTTACCATATTATGCCATCAACTATTTGGCACTATAATCATCTGAAGTTGATCATTAATAGAAACAAGGTACAGATTAACATAAAAATCAAAACATTAGAGAATTTTCTGATAACTGTATTTTTGACATTTGCCAGCATCAAGTCACCTAGTTCACAATAACATTTTATGTTAATGAGTACCTAGTTTCCATCAATCATTAACTTCCGATGATTATTAGAGAATTTACTGATAACTGTATTTTTGACATTTGCCAGCATCAAGTCACCTGGTTCATAAGAAATCATCATTTGAATTCTTTCACATTTACATGTGAGTATGACAATAAATCCACAAAATGTGCAACTCAATTTGAACCTAACATGTACCACTCATGTGGACATGACTCTTGGTCTCAAACCCTTGCTCCAGTTCCACAATTGCAGTTATGCTTTATGCAGTTACAGACCAAATGGAGATGATTATAAGTAATCCAAATAACTGAATCAAGCTTGTAGAATCAGACCCAGAGTCAAAGAAAAGTGCCAATTGAGAAGATAAGTCAGGTTTTGATTCAAATATTAGGCCCTGAATCTCAGCACCCCCTCACAGATTGAGCATAAACTTCACTCATTATCTCATGTAATTTTCGAGGCTGAAGGGATGAGAAAGGAAAGAGATGAGTACATAAAGGCAAATTTCAACGAAAAAGACAAGTCTTGTCAAATTTATTTATATTGAATTATAAGATTTTTCTGGTTCATGCATTTCCATATCAGTATTATTCTTTGTTCAGAGTGAAGATCTTTAAAGAAATTAAAATCCTGAATTCCTGTAAAACAACTTGAGGTATCAGACAAGAACCAACCAAGTTATCAATCAGGATTTTTCATATACAAAGATGGAATTTTTTATGCAATTCAACCCTGTTTGCTTAAAAAAAAATGATGAGCAAGGATATTACAATAGATGCAATAATTTGTTTATATTGTTATCATTGAAATGCCTCCTAGTCACTTTCCTCTCCAGCCAACTCACCAAATTTAGAGGTCTGCATACTTTCAAACTATGAAAATGATCAAGTCAACATGCATCCTATGAAAATGGAGAAAAATTGTCATTTTCATGACCACTTGATGTACAGACAAGAAGCAACTGGAATATCTGGACTTTGGTTAATAGATAATTTGATGAACTTAATGATGCTAAGCAGTGAAAGCTTTTTAATAAATTTATTAGTCATGGCTTGGAAACATTGATTCGCATCTTTGTGCATGCTCTAGCACTTCAAATCAAGTTCTCTTTTTTAATTCAGCAAGATATGCACTATAAGCTGGATGAGATTTCAGATCTGGTTTCTTAAAGCTCCAATTCACTCAGTTTATATCTAAATTCCTGAACCAATTGAAAATTTATATAGGTTTGTAAGTATGCATGTACTGACACAACCTTTTGTATTTCAGCCATTCAGCCATTCAGGCTGGGCTTGGGTATTGGGAGAAGTTGTCATGAGGATCATTTCGGAGTGCTTCCCAAGGATGAAACAGAAGGCATCAACCAAGCATGATGTTTCAGTTAATCAAGAAGGATTTATTATGCAATCTACAACTTTGAAGGGACAAGATCTATGCAGAGCATCAAATCTAATCTAATCACAAAATGGAAGCATGTTCAGCATCAGATAATACCAGACAAAAAATCTTTCCAAAATGGAATACATAATTGAGGTGGATTTAAGGGCATGGCATCCAAAGCTAAGGTTCCCTGAAAGATCTGAATGTCCATATAATCTCCTACCATAGTTCTAGGCAGCCCTACTTTCTCAAAATTTAGTCTCTCTCCTTAAAATGCCTGCATGGTTCCTAATTTAGTTATTTTCACAAAAGGTTGAACTTGAAGAGTCAAATGTTTGATTCTATAGAAAATTACTCAAGAAACCTTACTGATATCGAATGTGCCATAATAGTTACAGAAAACTATGTGATGGGAACGAGGGATTGCACATGTACTCCAGAAGAAAGCGTCACTAAATCCTAACCCTAATTTATTTTTAGAGGTTTAATTTCATGGGTCTATTTAGGTTATTTTATTTTATTGGATCTTTTAATTTTGTTAAGACTCAGTAAGAAGAGTTTTATTAGGTTTCAAGTCAGCTGTTAAAGTCCTATTAAGTTATTTTTTTATTCCTCTATTTAAAGGCTCCACCTGTGTGAAGAAAGACAGACTTGAATGATTGATTAATTGAAATCCTGAAATTCCAAGCTTTGAATCTTTGTTTTTCTTTTGAATTTTTTTTTTTCAATTTTTATTTCTTCTTTCTTTGTTTTCTTTTTGTTTTACATCAATTTGGTATAAGAGCCAAAAGATCCTGCAATTCTTCCCAGTTCCACGATATTTTCTTCTCTAAGTTGCAGAAATTTCCCCCTTCTTTGACGCGTCCTCCCATCCCTTTTTTCGTTTCTCTCTCTCTTTCTTTCCTCCTGTTCTACACCAAACAACCCCCTCTTTCTTTCTTTATCTTTCTAGCCGAACCACAACTTGGTCCTCTCCAGCGTCCACCTTCGATTTCCCCTTTAGCTCTCGTCGGCGTCACTATCTCTGCCATCGACTGCAACCGACGCCTCACGCCTGACTGATGCCAGCCCATCAGACGCCTCTCGTGTCGCAGCCCGGCCCGCCGTCGACCCTCATCACTACCTTTATCATCAGCGCCACCTCTCGATCCCCATCGCCAATCGTCTGCTAAGACATCGATGCCAACACCCCCCATCACCGTCTCCTCTCTCCTCTTCCGTCGACTGCCACATTGCCATCTTCCCATCGCCCAACAGGCCACTAATCGACACCGCACCTCCACGACAGTCGGGAATCATTCCATCCTCAGGTGGCTCAATCGATAAGAGGTTTGAAGCTGCTGAGAGGGAAGATCGAGCCTACTAGCATTGTCATCTCCTCCGCCGTCGATCCTGTCCTAATCAGCACTCCCGTCGCCCCGATTAGCCATCGATCGGCGTCAACTCCATCTCCACCGCCGACCGACCGCGAGAATCCCCTGTTTCTTCCTCTCTACCGTGTCGCAAGCGGGTGAGAAGTTTTGATTGGTCACCTTTCCCCTTTCCATCGCTCGTCGCCAATCGATCGTCGTCGTTGCCGTTGTCTTCTGCCTCACCATCGACCAACTGGAGTCCGCTGCCATTCGTCCCTACGCACCGGTTGCTAGAAACCCGAGGACCATCGAAGAAAAGAAGGCAATCAAGTAAATCACGCGGTCTGTCATTGCCACTGTCTTCCGCCTCGCCATCGACTAGCTGGAGTCCGCTGCCGTTCGTCCCTACCCACCGATTGCTGGAAACCCAAGGACCATCGGAGAAAAGAAGGCGACCAAGTAAATCACGCAGTCCATAGACCGCGTGTGAGCTACGGTCTATAGACCGGGTCCGTAGACCCGGGAGAAAAAAACTTATTTTCAACCACCACAGGATGAAAGGTGATAGTAGGGATTACACCATCTCCTTTAGTGACAGTTCTAGTTCTTCCATCACTTCCACCGTCTTCATCGGATTGAATTGAACTTATTATCACAGATGAGATTATTTCTTCTGCTAATAGAAGATTTCGATGATTTTTATGGCATGGCCATCCAGACTCAGATGCTACTTAGATCCTTGAAGAAGATCTACGACTAATTGATTCAGATGTTTTAAAAGCTTATATTAATTTATCGCCAGAGTCGAGTTCTTTCCAGCCAGGAGGGAATGATGGGAATCAGAGATTGCGCACGTATTCCAGAAGAAAGCATCGCTAAATCCTAACCCTAATTTATTTTTAGATGTTTAATTTTATGGGTTTATTTAGGTTATTTTATTTTATTGGATCTTTTAATTTTATTAGGACTCAGTAAGAAGAGTTCTATTAGGTTTCAAATCACCTGTTAGGTTGCTTTTTTGTTCCTCTATTTAAAGGCTCCACCTGTGTGGAGAAAAATAGACTTGAATGATTGATCAATTGAAATCCTGAAATTCCAAACTTTTAATCTTTATTTTTTTTTAAAATTTATTTTTCAATTTTTGCTTCTTCTTTCTTTATTTTCTTTTTGTTTCACATCACTATGATGACCAAAGATCATGATTGGATATTCAGTCAATCACCCAAAGCATATTAGGAGAACCTATATTATAACCTCAACATCCACAGACTCCTTTTCACTCACCCCATCTCATGAACTAATATTTATTTTATTCAAAGGAAAGCTCTTATTCCTAACCATGGCCTCCTATTCTAGGAGGGGGTACTAATTCCATTGTCCTGTTTCCCATCAGATTTCAACATGAGCAAAATCAAAAGGAATGATATATGATATTGAAAATGATTAATTGTAGAGATGGAAACAAAAGCCCATTTTGCAAACAAAATAAACCATATCGGACTTTGAAGCAAAAGAAAATAAGGAAATGCGAGACTGGAAAAGTATTAAAATTTTGAAACCAAGAGAAGACTTAGCTACAATATCATCAAGATCACTTCCTTATATCGAGCAACCAAACACCCCATCAAAATTCCAGGTAGGCAATTGCCATAAGTCTGCCAGTTTAACTCCTCTAACAAGGGATTATGGTTGATCAGGAAGGAAACTAGAGAGGGGGGAGGAACTCACAAAGGGAGTGTTAGATAGGTGTGCCCTAGAAGTCAGATTGGCTGACACTTGTAATACACTTCTAAGGGCAAAATTATAATTTTGACTATAAATAATAAAATGAATTATTTTCTATCACAGTGTGTATTTGAAAGTGTCTGTAATACATCCCTTGAGTTAATGGTAATGATAGTTCATATTTTCAAGAGTTGAAAATTTAAGACATAAATTTTCATTATTAACTCATAAAATGCTTCCGACTGTAGGAACATCATGAAGATGGTGATTGATCTGCAAGATTGATGTACGATTGCTTCTTTTTGATAAATGAGTCTTGAGTCTACGGTGTAGAGACACCGGAGTGAGAATACAGGTACTCGTTGGAGAACGAGGGCACTGAGCGTGACCACCTAGAGCAGTAATAAGAAAGTCTACCTTCTCGTCGATGACTGGCTCGAAGTTGCAGTGGTGTGTTTGGTTCTTTGACCTGAGATGCATCGATATTTCACCTTGAGGGTGTTATAGTTTGACTACACCATAACTTGATCTCCAAGCCATTCAGAATCCTGAGGTGTATGTTGGCTATAGCATATTCATTGTAGGAATTGGATTGCACAATAGAGGATCTATCTACCTCGGTAGATGAGGAGTAGCCCTATGATGATCATGAGAATCAAGTCCATAAGCCCATGGCCATGACAGAGTGAAATAATAGAAAAGATTTCTATTAGAGTTTTCACATTGGACTTAAATCAAATGATTAATTCATATGACGGATATTAGGGTTTGATGAGATCACTTTAACCCTAATCCGGTCGGGGCTCAAGATAGAAGAACTTAATCACATAGGTAACTACACCAAGAGATTCGTTTTCAGTTCTGATGGATTGCCACCATATGCTGCTAGGTGTCACTAGCGGATTTTGGAAGCAATTAGAATGATTTGGATGATCGATCATGCTAGTTGTCTGAATCAGAAAAGTTCTGATCCATCGAAAGATGTTTTGATGATGTCGATGATAGAGATCACGACATATCCCATTACCATATGGAACTGAATCTAACTGGGTCACACAAACAAGGTTTTAGATCTAGATATCATCGATTGGACTAACTCAGTTCAATTGATTTGAATAAGATTCAATTAGGTTCAAGAAAATCATGCTAGCACACAATTAAGCCTAATGTTCTCCTTTAAACAATCATTAAAACTTGTCTCGACTGAGTCAAATATGTTTGGGCTCAGGAACCTTTACTTGGTCTGACTGGAGCTTGTCTAAGTTAAAAAAGGATTGTTTTAATTTATAAAATAAATTTAAGACAACACCTACCATTTTCCGTCACCTACTAAATCTTGTCTTTGGACTTTGGTCAAATGTTGACTTTTGACACTTAGACATCTGCCCATGTGTCATGCACCCATAGGAGAGAATCTTGGATCTTGTCCCCCTACTAAAAAGTAGACAGGCAAAGGGCGCACGCCTCCCTAGGCATGCACCCCATGAGGATAACTTATGGAGTCCCATACAGATGGGACTCCAGGTTGCTTCATGAATTTAAATGCTGTGGCGCCAAGGAGTCCTGTTTAACCAATCTTGGTGCCATGTAAGGAGGTTCATGAGGGACTCTAATATAATTGAATCAGATGATGTCATCCCACCAATCAAATTTAGATTTGATTGCACCAAAGGCCATGATTGGTCGAGATGATGTAGCACTGCATGGCATAGCAGGGTCTATATAAACCCTGTCTGCACCTAGAATTGAGAGCTTCTGCTTTAGCCCACGCCATATAGCCCTTCTCCCTCCCTCTCCATGTCATCCTTAAGTCCTCTCTCTCCTCTCCACACCCAAGTGACTTTGGGCATGAGTTAGATGCGATCCAAGCAGGTGAAAGGCGACAGAAAAGGAAGAAGGCAGCACTGGTGTAAGAGACAACAATTGATCTTCAAAAGAATTTTTGAAAACCTTCGAGATCATATCTAGATCTGATTTTTGGAGGATAGATTGAGAAGAAAAAAAACTCTAGATCCTGCCCGAGTGGATACCGATAGAGGCCAGGCGCTTGCGTGGCTACATCCAGAATCTCAGGCAAACATTGGGATCATCATAGGATAATTGGATTACCCAAAATAAAGATATAATTAAATTAGATTTAATTTAATTTTTATTTTATTTTATCAGATCAATAAAATCAGATATGAAGAATCTCAGATCTGATTAGGATCTTAGAGAAAATTTTTGAAATAACTCTCTTGATCCAATCAGATCTGAACGAACCTGCATTGGGAAATAAGATTTTTTCCTTCAATTGGTATCAGAGCTAGATTCCATAATTCATTAGATCTTATTTTAATTTATTTTTGATCTGATAATTAGATGATTTCAGATGTCACATGAGATGTGATTATATCCGAAATCAGAAAATTAAAAATTAAATAATCTAGATCTAAGATGTATGAGATACATGTCTAAACTAGGAATAGAATTATTTTATGTGTAGTCTAGCATGATCATAATTTTAATTTGATTAATTATGATTTTTAGATCTATTTATTTACTGTTTTCTGATATTATAAATATTATAATTAGATCTAGAAAATAGAAAATAAATTTATTTAATTTTTCATATGAGACATGATAGATGCATGTTTAGACTAGTTGTAGAATAGTTCTACAAAATTGTCTAGAATAAATTTAATTTGATATGATCAAATTTAAATCTTATTTTTCAGATATTTATGAGATAATTTAGATCTAAAAACATGCATGATATGATCCATGAGATGTATGTAAAACATGTTTTTAGTTAGATCGATTTTTATATATGTGATATATGATGTAGATCTAACTAGTTTTGTAGATTTATCATGTTTCTGATTAAGGCGTCTTCCTTGGCCGTCCGGTAATAAGAACGAAGTAGGGTTTAAAGGCTCTCTTCTTTCATTCGATGGGATGTTCTTATGATGTGTAGGGGTGCTGCGTGTTCATCCTTAATCAAAAATCAAAAACTTATTTTCTGCAAAACCCTAGATCCTGAAACCTAGGATTTTATATACATGTTTTGTTTATGAACCCTAAACTTAATTAAGAATTAATATTATGAAACATATTAGATCTAAAATTGAGAATTTTCATATCTAAGATATATTCATAAAATTAGGTTCGGACTTGGGTAACTCAATTAGGTCTAGCGGTTGATCAAACCGAATCAAGAGTTGATTAGATGGGATCAAGAGTGCTTAAATTGACCAGCCTAATAGGATTAAGTCTGGATCAAGGTCGAGTCACATGAGTGATCGATCAAGTTAAGACCTAATTAGGCTCAGTGATTAGAGTCCGGATTGTAGGCTAACCCAACTGGTTCTAGCTCAACAATTTGGTGTCTAAGGTAAGTTTGGTAGATACGACCGACAGGTTTTTAATTGGGAGCTACTCGACTCGAATGCGTTCTTGTCGAGTTAATGGCATATCCCTTCCATCGGTCTCACTTATCTGGCCATATTTGTCGGCTCAGTCCTGATCTAAGATGGCTAACAATCCGAATTAACCCATGCCATTAGATTAGTCATAATCGTTATGGCTATGTTAAGTCAAGTTTAAAGAGACCTAAATCAAATCTTCCTAAGAGAAGATTAAGTTTAAGATTTTCCACCACTGTAGATGTGCGGGCCCTTCCCGAGATTGATTGTTCTCGATTGGTCATAGTGGTTCAGTTGCACCGAAAAGACGCAACCATGTCTATTAGGCATTGGATGCTACGGGCTGGAGGATGGATTGGGCTCAATATTCTGGATACGGTGAGATATCCAATTAGAAATCTAATCCGTGCAAATGGTGGGTTTGACTTAACTAAGGAGTGGATCAATATTCCGAGCACGGTGAGATTCATGAATTAGAGACCAAGTCTGGGTGCACCATGATTAGAGAATCATTGAACAAGAGTTGTTCACTCATTGACTAACCCATCACCAATAACTGTTAGGTGAGGTGATGAGTCAGTTGGTGGGACTGCACCACCCACTAGAAATCAGTAATTATGGAGATTTTTGCATCTCTATAAAGGGAGTATAGGGATCCGAGAAAATAGTAGGAGCTAATTTGTTTAAAAATCAAACTCCTAAACAAATTGGTCAAGTCTTAATTACAAAATCTAACTAGAAACTTTGACTCTCTACAAGAAAAAGAAAAATGTCTGCATCCAACCCACTAGCCCGTATCCTGGACACCCATAGACTGACCAGACCCAATTATAAGAATTGGCTCCGAAACTTCAAAATCGTTTTGGCTTGGACCAAGATCTCGCTATCTTACTAGCTCGTCCGTCCACTGAACAGAGTGCGTCTCTTGATAAATGGACGGATGAAGATAACAAGGTCAGATACTATATGTTGGGCTCGATGTCTGACGAGCTTTAGCGCCAACATGAAGATATCAAGACTGCCCACCAAATGTTGGCTCATCTGCAAAAGTTGTTTGGTGACAGAGTCACGCAGCCAAATATCAGGTCACTAAATGACTTTAAGGCTAAAATGCGTGATGGACAGTCAGTCCAAGATCATTGTCTGATGATGATCAAAGACTTGGAAGAGCTTGAGAAGCTCAGAGTGAAGTTAGACCAGAATCTGCAGAATGATATAATTCTGCAATCCTTGATTGATGCATATAGGCAGTTCATCATGAACTACCATATGCATAAACTTCAGAATACTTTGGCCGAACTTATGAATATGCTGGTTACTGCTGAGCTTTCTATGAAAGGTTCTAAAGACTCAGTACTTGCTATGGAATGGACTTCTTCCAAGAGAAAGTCTTTTGGAAAGAAGAAGAAATTCTATGAAAAGGCAGAAGATGGAAAGTGGAAAGAAAAGGAAGGCAGAGCTGAAGAAAAAAGCCGCTGACAAAAGAAAGTGTTCCCATTGTAATACTGACGGCCACCGGAAGCAGAACTGCCCTACATACCTGGCCACCTTGAAGAATAAGGAGACAGATCCTTCTGGAGGTATGCTCGTTATTGAATCTAATCTTACGGTTTCTTCTGCATCCAGTTGGGTGCTTGACTCTGGCTCTAGTGCTTATTTATGCACTTTTATGCAGGATCTTGAGGATAGCAGGAGGCTGAGGGATGGTGAGATGATCCTACGCGTTGGAAATGGAGCAAGAGTTACTGCTGTGGCCGTGGGAACCTACCCTCTTCGACTACCGTCTAGTTTAGATTTAGTACTTAGGGATTGTTATTATGTGCCTGCTGCAAGCAGGAATTTGATTTCTGTTTTATGTTTAGCACAAAAAGGCTATGTAATTAGTTTTCTTAAGAACCATTGTAATATTCTTTATGAAAGAAATAAAATTGCAAATGATTTCCTCATTAACAGTCTCTACCAGTTACATATTAATGTATCTATTTTTAATATCGAACAAAATGTGAATGCCATAAGATCAAAACGACCTAGGGATAGTCCAAACGATAGGTATCTATGGCACCTAAGGCTAGGTCATATAGCAGAAGATAGGGTTAACAAATTGGAGAAAACCAGGCTATTGAGTCCGTTGACTTTCGAGTCATATCCAATTTGTGAATCATGTCTTCATGGCAAAATGACTAAGCTTCTTTTTGTAGGACATGGGGAAAGGGCCACGGAACTACTTGCCCTAGTACATACTGATGTGTGCGGCCCATTTGATGTGTTGGCTAGAGGCAACTTTGACTACTTCATAACCTTTACCGATGATTTATCTCGGTATGAGTATGTGTATCTTATGAGACACAAGTCTGAAGCCTTTGAAAAGTTCAAGAAATTCAGACATGAAGTCGAAAAGCAAACTGAAAAATCCATTAAGGTTCTTCGATCAAATCTAGGAGGTGAATACCTTAGTCAAAAATTTCTGGACTATCTCAAGCAAAATGGCATAGTCTCTCAATGGACTCCACCTGGAATACCTCAACTCAACGGGGTTTCAGAACGGAGGAACCGGACCCTATTAGATATGATCCGATCTATGATGAGCTTCACAAACCTCCCTGATTTCTTTGAGGACATAGTATGTTAACTGTTATATATTTACTGAATAGGATTTCCTCTAAAACCGTTCCTACCACACCGTATGAGATATGGCATAGTAAAAAACCAAATCTGAGTCATTTCAGAATTTAGGATTGTCCGGCTCATGTCAAAAGACAACAAGCGGACAAGTTAGACTATAGGTCCTTTAGAGCTCGATTAATAGGATATCCTAAAGAGTCATTCAGATATTATTTCTACATTCCAGAAGACCATAATGTGATTGTGAGTCGACATGTATTTTTCTTGAAAAACAGTTTATTCAAGATGGCAGCATTGAAAAATAGATCAAGCTCGAGGAGAAAGTCTCACAAGAGCAACGAGCTAAGGACCCTATGGAACCAAATCAGGTTGAGCCAATACAATCACTACCTCCACCTCGTAGATCGGAAAGGATTTTTCATCTCCCTGAGAGGTACCTAGGTACTATTTCAAAGAAAGTAGAGAAAATGTTCCTCGTAGGTAATGGGGTTCATGATGATTGTTGGTGCAGAATCTAGTTATCGCCGAATCCAGCTAGAGTGAAGGTGGACGAAGTCGCCGCCGGGGACCTGCAAAACAAAGTCTCGTCCGAAGCCGGCGGGGGTGGCTCCGGCAGGACCCTCCGACGATAAGTCAGCTCCTCTGGCCAACAAAAATGGAGTGCTCTGGAGTGAGTTCGACAGAGTTTAGAGGAGGAGAGGAGAGCTTAGAGGAAACATATCTGAAGGATCCCTTTTTATAGGCGGAGCTTGTAGCGGATTGATGGTGATGGTCATACCGTCCGATTGCGGACCGCTCGAGACCGCATGGAGTTCGGTACAAAGAGGAAGGAGTTGTCAGACGGATAGTGACAGCCATACTGGCGGGTCATGGGCCGCATCAGGCTGGTTACGGAGAGAGTGGTGTCGCCAGTAGTGAGGGCCATGTCGTCCGATCGCGTCGCCTGTGGCAGACTGATGGCGACAGTTCGTCCAGATTTAATTGCCGTGGCTCTAAGAAAGCAGGCATTGATTGGTAGACTTCGGCATGTATCAATTTCAGAGGAGTTCGGACTCCTGGAAGAGTTCGATCGAGAGGTAGCTCGGAAGAAATTCGGCCGGAGGAGTGCGGAGGGAGTTCGGCTCTCGTAGGCATCTGGCTGGAGGAGTGCGGCTGAGACTCGACCACTAGGGAGTTTGGGAAAAGCTCGGCCGCTGAGGAGTCCGACCGGCTGAAGGAGTTCGACTGAGACTCGGCCGCTGAGGAGTCCGGCCGGCTGAAGGGGTTCGACTAAGATCAAGCCGGCTGAAGGAGTTCGGCAGGAGCTCGGCCGGCTGAAAAAGTTCGACTAAGACTCTTCGTTGAAGCTCTTCTGTGGCTACCAGTTGCATTAGGTTGAGCATCGAACTGGACTTCGGTAGGAGCGGGATTTATCCCCAACAATAGTCCCCCCACTTCCGAGTTCGAAACTCGAAGGGAGTGTAGAAAAGGCGACTGCCGAAGTTCTCTTCTGGGCTTTGTGCCAATTAGAGTTGAAGCTCGGGGGAGATCTCATCTCCGACCAAAGTTGATGCTGAAGTTGAAGCTCGGGGGAGATCTCATCTCCAGCCAAAGTTGATACTGAAATTGAAGCTCGGAGGAGATCTTACATCCAGCTGAGGTTGAAGTAGACCTCGTTTCCTATGATTGAGGTCGGAGGTCGAGCTCCTCGGGGGCGATATTGTCCCCAGCAGCCGAGGCTGACTCAGAGGAGATCTTTATCTTTTGGAGCTGAGGTTAACACGGGCACTCGAGAGAGATCTTATCTCCTGTAGCCGAGGTTGTTGCGGGCGCTCAGGGGAGATCTTATCTCCTGCAGCCGAGGTCGGCTCGGACCCTCGGGGGAGATCTTATCTCCTGCGGCCGAGATTGATGCAGGCGCTCAAGAGAGATCTTATCTCCTGCAGCCGAGGTCGGCCCGGACCCTTAGAGGAGATCTTATCTCTTGCGGTCGAGGTTATTGCGGGTGCTCGAGGAAGATCTTATCTCCTGCAGTCGAGGTTGTTGCGGGCACTCGGGGGAGATCTTATCTCCTACAGCCGAGGTCGGCCCGGACCCTCGAAGGAGATCTTATCTCTTACGGCCGAGGTTGATGCGGACGCTCGAGGGAGATCTTATCTCCTACAGCCGAGGTCGGCCCGGACCCTCGGAAGAGATCTTATCTCCTGCGGCCGAGGTTGTTGCAGACGCTCGGGGCCGAGGTCGGCCCGGACCCTCAGGAGAGATCTTATCTCCTGCGGCCGAGGTTGATACGGGTGCTCGGGGCCGAGGTCGGCCCGGATCCTCGGGGGAGATCTTATCTCCTACGGCCGAGGTTGATGCGGACGCTCGAGAAAGATCTTATCTCCTACAGCCGAGGTCGGCTCGGACCCTCGGGGGAGATCTTATCTCCTGCGGTCGAGGTTGTTGCGGGCGCTCGGGGAAGATCTTATCTCCTGTAGTCGAGGTCAGCCCGGACCCTCGAGGGAGATCTTATCTCTTGCGGTCGAGGTTGTTGTAGGTGCTCGAAAGAGATCTTATCTCCTGCTGCCGAGGTCGGCCAAGACCCTCGGAGGAGATCTTATCTCTTGCAGCCGAGGTTGATGTGGGCGCTCGGGGGAGATCTTATCTCCTGTAGCCGAGGTTGGCCCAGACCCTCGGGGGAGATCTTATCTCCTGCGGCAAAGGTTGTTGCGAACGCTCGTGGGAGATCTTATCTCCTGCAGCCACGGTTGATGCGGACGCTCGGAAGAGATCTTATCTCCTGCAGCCGAGGTTGGCCCGGACCCTCGGGGGAGATCTTATCTCCTACGGCCGAGGTTGTTGCGGACGCTCGGGGGAGATCTTATCTCCTGCAGCCAAGGTCGGCCCGGACCCTCGGGGGAGATCTTATCTCCTGTGGTCGAGGTTGTTGCGGGCGCTCGGGGGAGATCTTATCTCCTGCAGCCGAGGTCGTCCCGAACCTTCAGGGGAGATCTTATCTCCTACGGCCGAGGTTGATGCGGACGCTCAGGAGAGATCTTATCTCCTGCGGCCAAGGTTGTTGCGGCACTCGGGGGAGATCTTATCTTCTACAGCCGAGGTTGGCCCGGACTCTTAGGGAAGATCTTATCTCCTACGGCCGAGGTTGCCTCGGGGGAGTTATCTCCTGCAGCCGAGGTTGATGCGGGCGCTCAGGAGAGATCTTATCTCTTGCAGCTGAGGTTGTTGTGGGCGCTCGGGGGAGATCTTATCTCCTACAGCCGAGGTCAGCCCGGACCCTCGGGGGAGATCTTATCTCTTGCGGCCGATGTTGGTGCTGACGCTCGGGGAAGATCTTATCTCCTACAGCCGAGGTTGACCCGAACCCTCGGGAGAGATTTTATCTCCTACGGTCGAGGTTGATGCGGGCGCTCGGAGGAGATCTTATCTCCTGCAGTCGAGGTCGGCCCGGACCCTCAAAGGAGATCCTATCTCCTACGGTCGAGGTTGCCTCGAGGGAGATCTTATCTCCTGCGGTCGAGGTTGATGGACTTCGACTCGCTTCATGTTACAACGAGATTCTCCTCCTGTCTCTGATACGGCCACTTTGGGCCGTTTCTTTCCTGTCGTCACGTAATTCTTGCACCGAGAAACAATAATGCTGAAATGAATGAGTTTTATTGAAGGAAGATTACTGGTAATACATCCTCAGATTTTCTGAGTTCCAAGATCGTGGAAGCAACATTCCTCCGAGCTCCTTCAGGCGATAAGTACCGAGTTGGATGACCTCTACCACTTCATACGGGCCTTCCCAATTAGGGGCGAGCTTCTCCTGACTTTGAGGCTGAGAAACGGCGACTCGCTGGAGCACTAAGTCCCCCAATCTGAATGTCTTGCTTCTAACTTTGGAGTTGTAGTACCGAGCCACCTTCCGTCTGTAGGCTGCCATCTGGATGCGGGCTTCCTTCCTTTTTTCTTCTAGCAGGTTGATGTTAACTCTGAGATCCTACGGGTTGTGCTGCTCGTTGAAGACCACGACTCGTGCAGACGGAAGCTTAAGTTCGATCGGGATGACTGCCTCCATGCCAAAGACCAAGGCGAATGATGTTTCCCCGATCGGCATCTTTTGTGTAGTTCGGTACGCCTAAAGGACGTGGTAAAGTTCGTCCACCCAGGCCCTCTTTGCTCTATCGAGCCTCGTCTTGATGCCTTGCAGCAGGATCCGGTTGGTCACCTCAGCTTCTCCAATAGCCTGCGGGTGAGCCACCGATGTAAAGCGGTGGGGGATGTTTAGTTCTTCACAGAACTCGGTGAACCTCGTCCCAGCGAACTGTCGCCCATTATCGGTTATGAGGGTTCGGGGCAAACCGAACCGACAGACTAGCAATCTCCAAACGAAGTCCTACACCTTGGCCTCGGTAATCTTCGCTAGTGGTTCGGCTTCGACCCACTTGGTGAAATAGTCGATCGCGATCAGGAGGAACTTCCATTGCCTGGATGCCGTCGGAAAAGGGCCAAGTATGTCCATTCCCCATTGCGCAAATGGCCAAGGTGCACTTAGCAGAGCAAGCTCGGAGGCCGGCTGTCTTTGTACATTTGCGTTCTTCTGACAATGGTCGCACTTCTTCACATACTCCACGAAATCACGAAACAAGGTCGGCCAATAGTACCCTTGCCGAAGTAGTCTTTGCGACAGAGACCTGGCTCCTACGTGACTTCCACAGAATCCCTCGTGCACCTCCCACAACGCGAGGTCAGCCTCTGAAGGTCGGAAACATCTCAGCAGTGGGAGCGAGTATGACCTCTTGTACAACCTACCTTTATACAAAACGTAGCAGAAGACCTGATTCCTGAGTTTTCGAGCTTCTTTCGGGTCATGAGGAAGACCCCCTCCTTGAGGTAGGCGACCAACGGGTCAATCCAGCTTGGCTCGAATTCCATCTGTAGAATGGCCTGAGATTCCTCTGGGGTTTGGGCACTTCAGAGTCTCTAAGAATACTTCTTTGGGCAGCTCGGCTGGAGCTGAAGTGGCCAACTTGGAGAGAAGATCGGCTCTTACATTTTCCGTCCTCGGAATCTGTCGAATGCCGAAGCTATCAAAGGCTGGAGTCAAATCCCTCACCTTCCCAAGGTATCTCACCATACTTTCCTCCCGCACCTTGTAGCTGCCATTAACTTGGCCGATCACCAGTTGGGAATCGCTGTAGACTTGAAGCCGATCTACTTTTAATTTTCTTGCTATTTTTAATCCGACGATCAGCGCTTCATATTCGGCTCAATTGTTGGTCGCAGGAAACTCGAAACGCAGTGCATACTCGACGACGACTTCCTCGGGGCTGACCAAGACCAGCCCCGCACCAGCTCCGACGGAGTTGGACGAGCCATCCACGTACAGAGCCCAAAAGCCTTCAGGGAGGTCGGCACTTTCCTCGGGGAGGTTCGACTGCGATAGCAGGGTGCCGGTCTCATTTTGTTCAAGCTCGGCTTCAACTGGAATGGTGCATTATAACATAAAATCTGCCAGTATCTAGGCCTTGATCAATGGTCGGGGCCAGTAATTGATGTCAAACTCTAAGAGCTCGATTGCCCATTTTGCGATTCTCCCAGAAGCGTCCGCTCGGTGAAGGACTGCTTTTATTGATTGGTCCATAAGGACCGTTATGATGTACTCCTGAAAATAAGGTTGGAGTCTCCTGACAGCAATTAGAAGAGAGTAAGTTAGTTTTTCTAATCTAGAGTACCTGATCTCCGCATCCCTCAGGACCCGGCTCACGTAGTAGACCGATCGCTGCATATTCGCTGCTTCCTTGACTAGGACTGCCGCTAGGGCCACTGGGGAGACAGCTAAGTATAGGATCAATTCCTCTCCGGGTTCGGGCTTTGCCAGCAGTGGGGGCGAGTTGAGGTAGTTTTTAAGCTCCTCGAATGCCTGTTGGCACTCCGCCGTCCAGCAGAAGTTCTTGGGTTGCCTGAGAATTTGAAAGAAGGGCACACATCGTTCGGCCGACCTTGAGACAAAGCGATTTAGGAACGCCACCTTTCCGATCAAGCGCTGAACTTCTTTGATCATTTTCGGAGCGGTTATCTCCTGAATGGCTCGGATTTTCTCGTGGTTTGCTTCAATCCCACGTCTCGACACCATGAACCCCAGAAACTTTCTTGAGGTCATGCCAAAGGCGCACTTGATCGGGTTCAGTTTCATCTTGTGCTTCTTGAGTGCACCAAAGATCTCTTTAAGATCAGCAAGGTGGTTTGTTGAAGCTCGGCTTTTGACGAGCATATCATCCACGTACACGTCCATGTTGCGGCCGATCTGCTCCTTGAAGATTTTATTAACCAAACGCTAGTACGTTGCCTCTGCATTTTTTAGCCCAAAGGGCATGACCCTGTAACAATAAAGATCATGGTCAGTAATGAAAGCGGTCTTCTCCTCGTCCTCAGGCGCCATCCGTATCTGGTTATAACCAGAGAAGGCGTCCATGAAGGTGAGGAGCTCGTGGCACGAGGTCGCGTCTACTAGTTGATCAATCCTAGGTAGAGGGTAGTTGTCTTTCGGACAATCCTTGTTCAACTTTTTGAAGTCAATGCACATCCTCCACTTATTGTTTGCCTTTTTGATGAGGACCACATTTGAGATCCAGATCGGATAATTAACCTCCTGGATGAATCCGACTTTGAGAAGCTTGTCTACTTCTTCGGCGATTGCTTTTTGCCTCTCCGGAGCGTGGTGGCATATTTTTTCTTTTATCGGCCGATGCCTCGAATCGACGGCCAGCCGATATTCCATGACCTCGACGTCAATCCCCGGCATGTCTGCTAGGGTCCAGGCAAAGACATCCGCGTTTCTTCTGAGGAAGGTAACGAGGTGCTCCCGAACTCGCCTGCCAAATTAGAGCCGATCTGCACCGCGTGCTCGACGTTTCCATCGTTTAAGGGCATAGAAACGAGGTCCTTCATAGGCTCACCCCGCTCCTCAGTGAGGTCGTTGTGGACATCCAGTCCGTCAACACGATAAGAGTCGGACCGCTCTCCCTTATGTAGGGCGATTGAGTAGCAGTGCCTCGCCAGAGCCTGGTCTCCCCTGACTTCTTCGATCCCATGACTTGTCGGAAATTTCATCTTCAAATAATAGGTCGACACCACCGTCCGAAGTACATTTAGACCAGATCGGCCAAGAATGGCATTATAGGCGGACGGAGTCCTCACGATTAGGAAATCGACCTGCGCCTTGGCCAGTTTCGGGCGTCGCCCTGCTGTCACAGCCAAGGTTATTATGCCCTCAACTGGTATGGCGTTGCCAGTGAATTCTATCAACGGAGAGTTCATAGGCCCCAAGCGGTCATCGGATAAGGACATTTTCGAAAATGCATCGTAAAATAATACGTCGGCCGAGTTTTCATTATCCACCAAAATGCGGCGTACATCATAGTCGGCAATGTTCAAAGAGATTACAACCGCATCATTGTGCGGAAATTAGACCCCCTGGGCGTCCGCCTCGGTAAAGGTCACGGGTTCCTCGGTCCTCCGTCTCTTCACCGATCCCTCGGATCCGCTGGCCTCTCCTTGTTGAAGTCCTTCCGAGATAGTATTGATGACGCCGAGAGGCAGCCGATCTTCTTGGTCCTCCCCCTCGGTGGTAACGCCCTCAACCGATCCTTCCGCCCTTCAGGCCATCTCCGCAGGAATCGGCCAAGTCTACCTCGTCTGACGAGCTCTTCGATCTTGTCCTGGAGTTGGATACACTCCTCAGTGTCGTGGCCGTAGTCACGATGATAAAGACAGAACTTGTTGGAATTGCGTTTGCTGGGGTGGGAACGCATCCTCTCCGGTCTCGAAAGTTGTTTTCTGATTTTCATCAGTACTTGGATCTTTGGAGCGTTAAGGGGGCGTAGTTGTAAAATCTCTGTTGGGGAGAACCTCGGCGCTGGGGAGAACCTCGACGTGCCCTACCATTGGAGCTTCCCTGCCTCCGAGCCCGAGGGGGAGTTCGGGCTCACCTGCGTCCAGAAAGAGTCCGGAAACACGGTCGAGCTTTACTCGGCTTTCCTTCTTCGACGGGCCTGCCCGACTCACCGACTGGCCGCTCGCCACTGGCTTCACCATCCCTGGCCTTGAAGGCCTCCTCAATCCAAGCATAACCTTCAGCCCAAGCTAGCATGTCGGCAAAGTCCCTGGGATACTTCTTTTCCAGGGAGAACAGCAAGTCATTCTTCTGAAGGCCGCCCTTGAGGGCGGCCATGGCGACTGATTAGTCTAGACTCCGGATCTGCAATGCGGCAGCATTAAACCGGGTGATGTAGGCCTGAATGGATTCCCCCTCCTTCTGCCTAATGATCATCAGAAAATCCGAACCTCGGCGCGGACGCCAACTACTGATGAAGTGGGCTGCGAACTGCTGGCTCATCTGATTAAACGATAAGATGGTACTCGGCTTAAGCGTCGAGTACTAGTTCTTGGCAGCTCCCTTAAGGGTAGAGGGGAAGGCCCGGCACAAAATAGCGTTTGGCGCATCATTGAGCAACATTATCGTCCGAAAGGCTTCCAGATGGTCGATCGAATCGATGGTCCCATCATAGCTCTCAAACTGTGGGAGCTTGAAGTTCGGCAGGACCGGTTCCTGCATAATTTTCTGCGAAAAAGGAGGGTCAGTACAAATGTCATTACCATGCGAGAAGGGAGTGTGACGGAGTTCTTCGATCCGCCGACTCATTTCTAAGAGCCTTTGATCCAAGAGATCTTCACGATCTTTGATTTCCAAGATTTTCTGGTAGAATGGGTGCGAAGCTTCCCTCTGGGTCGAGCCGTGGTCCGAGCAGGGGCCCTCCCTCCTCTGCCTCTCCCTTCCGGGGATCGGAGATCGGGTAGCCCAAGTCGGCCGTTCCTGAACCGGACCATAGGGCTCTAGAGAATCCCGCGCCGGTTGAGCCGATGCATGGCCTGCACCATTTGCATCGCCTCCGTGAGGCCACGAACCTGCTGAATGAGCAGCTTGAACTGCTCCGCATCCACCACAGCTACAGATGGAACTTGGATTGTCGGGGTTGGAGCGGAAGCAGATGGATCTGAACGGGATCGGATCGCGGAGGCCGCCGATCGTCGGGTCGAAGCTCTTCTGGGGGGCATTCTCTCGGAAAAGAATTCTAGAGAGGAAGAAGGAAGATCTCTAGAGACGGGAGAGAGAGGTCATCGCTGAGCACTCCTTTAAGAACAAGAAAACCTCGGAGGTAGAGGACCCTTCCTCTAGCGCCAAATCTGTTGGTGCAGAATCTGGTTGTCACCGGATCCAGCTGCAGTGGAGGTGGACGAGGTCGCCGTCGGAGATCTGCAAAACAAAGTCCCATCCGGAGCCGGTGGGGGTGGCTCCGACAGGACCCTCCGACGATCAAATCAACTCTTCTGGCCAACATAAATGGAGTACTCTGAAGTGAGTTCGGCAGAGTTTAGAGGAGGAGAGGAGAGCTTAGAGCTTAGAGGAAACATATCAGGAGGGTCCTTTTTTATAGGCGGAGCTTGTAGCGGATTGATGGTGATGGTCATATCGTCCAATCGCGGGCTGCTCGGGGCCGCATGGAGTTCGGTACGGAGAGGAAGACGTCGTCAGACGGATAGTGACAGCCATACTGGCGGGTCATGAGCCGCATGGGGCTGATTACGGAGAGAGTGGTGTCGCTAGTAGTGATGGCCATGTCGTCCGATCGCGTCGCCTGTGGCAGACTGATGGCGACAGTTGATCCAGATTTAATAGTCGTGGCTCTGAGAAAGCAGGCATTGATTGATGGACTTCGGCATGTATCAATTCCAGAGGAGTTCGGACTCCTAGAGGAGTTCGACCGAGGGGAAGCTTGGAAGGAGTTCGATCGGAGGAGTGCGGAG
The DNA here is from genome assembly GCA_006176705.1 of Cocos nucifera. NCBI lineage: Eukaryota > Viridiplantae > Streptophyta > Magnoliopsida > Arecales > Arecaceae > Cocos > Cocos nucifera. Next base: position 1,345,555 of record QRFJ01000050.1, on the reverse strand, counting down.
GGAGTTCGGCTCTCGTAGGCTTCTGGTTGGAGTGCAGCTGAGACTCGGCCGCTGGAAAGTTCGAAAAAAGCTCGACCGCTGAAGAGTCCGACCGGCTGAAGGAGTTCGACTGAGACTAGGCCGCTGAGGAGTCCGATCGGCTGAAAGGGTTCGGCCAAGATCAGGCCGACTGAAGGAGTTTGACAGAAGCTCGACTGGCTGAAAAAGTTCGGCTAAAACTCTTCCGCTGAAACTCTTTTATGGCTACCGATTGTATTAAGCTGAGCATCGAACTGGACTTCGGCAGGAGCAGGGTTTATCCCCAACAGTGATGATCCCAAAATTTATGACGAGACGATATCAGATATCGACTCCGAGAAATGGTTAGAGACACTGAAGTCAGAAATTGACTCGATACACTCAAACCAAGTCTGAACCTTGGTAGATCCACCAAAAGGTATAGTACCTATTGGGTGTAAATGGATCTACAAAAGAAAGATTAGTGCAGATGGAAATGTGGAGATATTCAAAGCTAGATTAGTGGCAAAAGGATATAGTCAGCACGAAGGAATTGACTATCAGGATACCTTTTCGCCAGTAGCTATGCTAAAATTCATCCGCACATTACTTGCTGTTGCAGCCTATTTCGATTATGAAATATGACAAATGGATGTGAAAATGGCGTTCTTAAATAGATACCTTGAGGAAGATATCTATATGGAACAACCACTAGATTTCACATCTAGTGATGTTGATCATAAAGTATGCAAGCTACAAAGATCAATATATGGACTTAAGCAAGCATCTCAGAGCTGGAATACTCGTTTTAATGATGTGATCAAATTATTTGGTTTCATCAAGAACGAGAAGAAACCATGTATTTTCAAAAAGATCAGTGGGAGCGCTATTGTCTTTCTCGTACTGTACGTGGATGATATCCTCCTTATTGAAAATGATATTCCCATGTTAACCACAGTTAAAATATGGTTATCTAAAGAATTCTCTATGAAAGACCTAAGAGAAGCATCCTTCATTCTAGGAATTAAGGTCTATTGAGATAGACCAAATAGAATGCTAGGTCTTTCACAGAAGATGTACATAGAAGAAGTGTTAAAGAGGTTTAGCATGGAAAACTCCAAGAGGGGATTGATACATTTCAGACATGGCATTTATTTCTCCAAGAAAATGTCCCAACACACCTGAGGAGATTGAACGCATGAGCAAGATCCCTTATGCTTCAGCAATAGGGAGCCTCATGTATGCCATATTATGTACACGATCTGATATAGCCCATGCTGTGAGTGTCACGAGCAGATATCAGTCGAATCCAGGTGAAGAACATTGGACTTATGTGAAATGTATCCTTAAGTATTTAAGAACTAGGAATATGATGTTGGTTTTTGGTAATGGAGAACTCCAAGTCCAGGGATATACAGACTCGGATTTTATGTCCGATATAGATGATCGAAAGTCGACATCTGAAAATCTGTTTGTATGTAATGGTGGTACTGTCAGTTGGAAGAGTTTCAAACAGATAGTGATAGCAGATTCCACCATAGAAGCAGAGTACATCGCTGCGTCAGAAGCTGCGAAGGAGGCATTCAGGTACAAAAAGTTCGCCGCAGAGATCGGAGTGATGCCATCGGATGCCATTCCTCTGTACTGCGACAATAATGGCGCCATAGCCCTTGCTAAGGAGCCAAGGTCTCATCAGAAATCCAAACACATCGAGCGGTGATATCACCTCATCCGCGATTACCTTGAGAAAGGTTACGTCGAGGTCAAGAGAGTCGACTCCGCAAATAATGCGACAAACCCACTCACAAAGCCATTGGGCCAGCAGAAGATCGAAATCCATCTTAAAACGATAGGACTTAAATTTGTAGCCAATTGGCTTTAGGTCAAGTGGGAGTTTGTTTGATAGGTGTGCCCTAAAAGTCAGATTGGCTGACACTTGTAATACACTTCTAAGGATAAAATTATAATTTTGACTATAAATAATAAAATAAATTATTTTTTATCACAGTATGTATTTGAAAGTGTCTGTGATACATCTCTTGAGTTAATGGTAATGATAGTTCATATTTTCAAGAGTTGAAAATTTAAGACATGAATTTTCATTATTAACTCATAAAATGCTTCCGACCGTAGGATCATCATGAGGATGGTAATTGATCCGGAAGGTTGGTGTACGATCGCTTTTTTTTGATAGATGAGTCTTGAGTCTACGATGTAGAGACATCGAAGTGAGAGTACGATATTCGTTAGAGAACGAGGGCACTGAGCGTGACCATCTCGAGCAGTCATGAGGAAGTCTACCTTCTCGTCGATGACTGGCTCGAAGCTGCAGTGATGTGTCTGATTCTTTGACCTGAGGTGCATCGACAGTTCATCTTGAGGATATTATAGTTTGACTACACCAAAACTCGATCTTCTAGCCATTCAGAATCCTGAGGTGTATGTTGGCTATAACATGTTCATTGTAGGAATTGGATTGCACCAATAGAAGATCTATTTATCTCGGTAGATGAGAAGCAGCTCTATGATGATCATGAGAATCAAGTCCATAAGCCCATGGCCATGGCAAAGTAAAATAATAGAAAGAGTTTCTATTAGAGTTTTCACATTGGACTTAAATCAAATGATTAATTCATATGACGGATATTAGGGTTTGACGAAATCACTTTAACCCTAATCCGGTCGGAGCTCAAGATGGAAAAACTTAATCACATAAGTAACTGCACAAAGAGGTTCGTTTTCAGTTCTGATGGGTTGCCACCATATGCTGCTAGGTGTCACTGATGGATTTTAGGAGCAATTAGAATGATTTGGATGATCGATCATGCTAATTGTCTGAATCAGAAAAGTTCTGATCCATTGGAGGGTGTTTCGATGATGTCGATGATAGAGATCACGACATATCTCATTACCATACGGAACTGAACCTAACTGGATCACACAAATAAGGGTTTGGATCTGGATATCATCGATTGGACTAATCCGATTCAATTGATTTGAATAAGATTCAATTAGATTCAAGAAAATCGTGCTAGCACACGATTGAGCCTAATGTTCTCCTTTAAACAATCATTAAAACTTGTCTCGACTGAGCCAAATATGTTTGGGCTCACTCAGGAGCCTTTACTTGATCTGACTGGAGCTTGTTCAAGTCAGAAAAGAATTGTCTTAATTTATGAAATAAATTTGAGATAACACCTGCCATTTTCCGTTATCTGCTAAATCTTGTCTTTGGACTTTGGTCAAATGTTGACTTTTGACACTTAGACATCTGCCCATGTGTCATGCACCCATAAGAGAGAATCTTGGACCTTGTCCCCCTGTTAAAAAGCAGACAGGCAAGGGGTGCATGCCTCCCTAGGCGTGCACCCCATGAGGATAACGCATGGAGTCCCATGCAGATGGGACTCCAGGTTGCTTCATGAATTTAAATGCTGTGGCGCCAAGGAGTTCTATTTGACCAGTCTTGGCACCACCTAAGGAGGTTCATGAGGGACTCTAATATGATTGAATCAGATGATATCATCCCATCAATCAGATTTAGATCTGATTGCACAAAGAATCGTGATTAGCCGGGATGATGTGGCACTGCATGGCGCAGCAGGGTCTATATAAACCCTATCTGCGCCTAGAATTGAGAACTTCTGCTTTAGCCCATGCCATATAGCCCTTCTCCCTCCCTCTCCACGCCATCCTCAGGTCCTCTCTCTCCTCTTCATGCTCAAGGGACTTTGGGCATGAGTTAGGTGCGATCCAAGCAAGTGAAAGGCAACAGGAAAGAAAAAAAGCAGCATTGCTGCAAGAGACAACAGTTGATCTTCAAAAGAGTTTTTGAAGACCTTCAAGATCAGATCTAGATATGATTTTTGGAGGATAGATTAAAAAGGAGAAGATCTCTAGATCCTGCCCGAGTGGATACCAGTAGAGGTCAAGCGTTTGCGTGGCTACATCCAGAACCTCAGGCAAACATCGAGATCATCACAGGATAATTGGATTACCCAAAATAAAGGTACAATTAAATTAGATTTAATTTAATTTTTATTTTATTTTATTTTATTAGATCAATAAGATCAGATCTGAAGAAATCTCAGATCTGATTAGGATCTTAGAGGAAATTTTTGAAATATCTCTCTTGATCCAATCAGATCTGAACAAACCTGCATCGGAAAACAAGATTTTTCACTTCAGAGAGCATATATTTTTGGCAGTGCAGGGGATTATTTGACTGCAAAGAATATGATCAAATTTATTTGAGGACTTCCAACAAGTTTGGTACAACTAAGAAATATAGCATCAGATTGGTCATGAGAGTTAAGTCATTACATATGACTCGCACAAACATAAGAAAAGTTTTCCTGATTCATAATACAGGAAGTTCAACATCAGGAGTGGATCTGAGAGTTGATAACAATATGGTCTGAATTCTTGGATACAGCAAAATATTTTGCCTTGATGTATGGGCCATGCTACAGAAGAAAGCCAAAACAAATAGCCTCCTTCTAGTCATATTTTAACTTGGTTTTGTTTGTTCTGAAACATATGCTCCCATATGTCCCTCAAAACGACCTGGGACTCATTCAAAATATACAAAATATTGGAACCAGGGTACAAAATGCATTAACTATGACATCATGGTTCTTCTTGGTGACTTGATAACTTCTTATGACCTCCTATATTTACATTACTAACCAAAAAAGTTCCACAAGTATTCAATATATCTATGAACTTAAAAAATCTTGTTACTTGATATTAATATATCAATTAATGTGAGTATATTGATATGCTTAAAAATAATTAGGGCAAGTTAAAAAATTTGTTTAACTTGTTAGGAGTAAACCATATATCTATGGCTCAAGAAGGTAAGCAATGGGTGATGGGATCATGGTTTGAAATTTTGGCCCCAAGGCATATTTGTTCTGTGAAATGGAAAATGAAGTTGAACTAGCTAGATTCATTGTCGGCCCATAATGGATAGTGATATGGCATATAAATAACCTCTCTATTATTGATTGACATGTGGCCAGCAATTTTGTAAAGATTTGAATTCTGGATAGTTACATCTTTGTAGTTAAGAGAAATTCTGGAGGATGATTATGATAGATTTAAATGCAAATAAAGAAGGAGATGATGGCTTATAATGAGGAAGTTATGTCTCATCCCTTGATTTCCACCCCAACTATAATGGATCCTTGCTCCACACCTATATAAATAGGACCAAGAGACCCCAAAAGGAAAGGGAGCAAGAAAAAGGGAGAAACTCTCACAAAAAGCTCTTAGGACCACAAGTCTATGAGCACCCAAGCCAAGGCCAAGGCTAAAGTCATCAAAAGGCTAAAGATATTAGAAATTTGACCTTAGAAAGTAGGTCATCAGAAAGCCGAGAAGGCTCAAAAGGCCGAGAAGATCATCAAAAGGCCGAGAAGGTCAAGAAGGTCATTAAAATACCGAGAAGGCCAAGAAACTTATCAAAAGACCGAGAAGGTAATCAAAAGGCTAAGAAGGCCAAAAAAAATCATTAAAAAGTCGAGAAGGCCGAAAAGATCATCAAAAGGCCGAAAAGGTCATCAGAAGGCCAAAAAACTAATCAAAAGATCGGGGAGGCCGAGAAGATTATCAAAAGGTCAAGATGGCCGAGAAGATCATCAAAAGGCCAAGAAGCTCATCAAAAGATCGGAAAGGACAAAAAGATTATCAAAAGACCAAGAAGCTCATCAAAAGACCAGGAAGGCTGAAAAGGCCATCAGAAGGTTGACAAGCTCATCAAAATAGCGAAAAGATCGAGAGGGTCATCAAAAGGCTAAGAAGGTTGACAAGACCGAGAAGCTCATTAGAAGGATAAGAAAGCCAAACTCATCAAAAAGTCAAGCTCATCAGAAAGCTGAGCTCTTCAGAAAGCCAAAGTGAAAAAAGATAAAGGCCATCCAAAACTAGACCAACCAGAATAAGGTAATATTTTTACATTATAATTTTCTATTACATTCTTATTATTACTGTTCTTCCAAAGTCCGATCTGACTTAAGCATCGAAGGGCCTGATCGGAGCCAATCTAGTGAATTTTTTTTAATTCTTTTAGTGTGCAGATCCACAACTCCATAGCAGATTGTATTTCATCACCACGGATCAAACAACACCTTCTAGATGTTCCTAGCTAGGCCAGATTTTGGCAGTAACAGGTAGTTTCAAAATAAGAATAATCATTTATATGCACATGCATACAGGCTCCTCCAGCCTGGAAGATATATGGAACACACCTTCCCAGTTCATACATGGGTCCCACTCGAAGCATAATACACACATATCCTATGTGAAGGTTAGGAGAGATAGTTCATAAGGTGTACGAGAGAGAAACATAAAAGAAAATGAAGGTTCAGCTCTCCTTTTGAATTTAGTCTGATGACTTTTGTCTGGACGCATTTTCTTGAATGCTTCTAAACACATAACTTCAAAGGGGTACAAAAACTAACCAAAATGGCCCTTGGTTTAACACAATTATGGCTTGATTGCTTCATTAATTACCATCAATTCATAGCTTTCAATAAACCACCTCTGAATTCTCAGGCTTTTGTTTTTGTTACTCTATGAATGTAGATGCAGCCAACTTAGAGCAATAGTAAACATCCATAATTTTAATAATTAACACAAAATGTATGGGTACTGTAATATTTACTGATGAATTGTACCAACATGACACTTTTCTTCAACTTCAGACGTAGTTTATTTGTCATCTCTAGTATTGTGCATTTGCACATGAAGCAAACTAGCCTTCACCATAAGTTGCTCAATGATCAACCTTTTTTTATGGACAAAAGGGAATGAATCTAGTGACTCTTTTTGATAATATATGCAAAAGAAGTTGCTGATGAGTGCCAAACAAACATGATACATGACAATAATGCCACTTTTCAATGATGCTGCATAAGCAAGAGCGCTAATATAAATGACAGCCATTGTACCTTGCTATGTTGAGTATGCTCATAAGAGGCAAGGAAAGATAATTTGATGGGAGAAATGTTGGAATGGTTGAAACAGAATTCGGTGATAGTAATGGCTCCAGCCAATCACGTCCCCATGTCCTAGCTATGTCAAGTGGAAGCCATCTGAAAAAACAAAAAAAAACAAAATATGATTGTCTCAAGCATTCAGAAAAAAGGATCCACTTGTAAGAAGAAGACTCAGTTTGTAAGCCTTATTAATAATAAATGACGAAGAGGAATGATTACCCATTGCAATTTACTGTCAACCTGCTAGAACCTCTAGCAAGAAGTATCTGTACAAAGAAATCAATTCAAATTAAACAGCTAAACACAACAAAACAAACCATGCATCTTTCAGATAACAGAGAATATTTTACATTTATGTTCACAGGAAGAAAAGTGCAAGAATATTTACCTGGCAACATTTAAGGTTCCCTCCACAAGCTGCATAATGCAGTGGAGTGCTTCCAGCCCCTGGCACATCCATGATACTAAGCAAACCAATAGCAACTAATAACTGATATATTAAAAATTAAAGAATACCTATCAAATTCATTGTTGAGCCATAATGAAAAGTCACTGCCGAGACATTGGCACCTAAATCAAGCAACAGCTGTACACAATCAAAATACCCATTCAGAGCTGCCATGTGGAGAGCTGTAATGCCACCATCTGCAGGCTTGTTTATGAACCTCGAAAGCACACTGCAACATATAAGACACCACTCAGCTCTAATGAGATTTTTTGATATCAGGGCTTGTTAAGGCATCATGTAAAAATTAAAGCAAAGGATGACGCACAATTGGTCATGTTTACGCCCCGAAGAGGAATCAGGGCTGCTGCCCTTGCTGCCCGCATTGTCGCCACCATCCTTGGACAAAGCTGCCAAATCATAGGGAGCACTCGGGACAAAGTCGGCAACTAGCAGCCTGATGCATCTTACATGCCCATCGACTGCGGCAAAGTGCACCGCTGTCCTGCCGCTCAGGTAGTCTGCTCTCGTAACCTTCAAGTCTCACAAACGGTTTCTCAAAATCACTCCAAAAACTAAATTAGATTCTTAACCTTCCGACCATAAGAGGTAGAATCCAAAGAAAACAAACACATTCATGAATTCGTACATACATTGCTCCTGAAGAGCAGCAGAGTCTGCACCACCTCCCAGTGCCCATGCCGGCATGCTTGCATCAACGCCGTCTTCATCATAAAATTACCAAAAAAAATCACGACACCTTAAAAACCCAAAGATCTAAAAAGAGGTTGGTTTAAGATTGATGGGCAAAAAGAATCGATCTTTAGACACCTGGCCGCAATAATTCCTCGAATTCACCTCGGCGCCATTCTCGAGCAGCAGCATAACGATCTAATCAGACGATAGACGGAACCAAGTCAACAAATGGTGCAGAAAAGCTCAGAAAGATCGAAACTTTTATGCAAGAAAGGGAAAGAGGAGGGGACCTCGTTGTGGCCCTTGGCGGCGGCGAAGTGGAGGGGGGAGTTGAGGCCGCCGAAGGTGGAGTACTTGGCGAGGCAAGGGTTGAACTCGAGCAGCATCCGGGCCTCGACCAGATCGCCGTCCCTCGCCGCCGAGACTAGCCGCTCGCCGGAGGCGGAGCACCCCAGAGAGTTCCCCATCGGATCCCAGCCGCCGGCAGGATCTCGCTCTGCCTCGACCTTGGCGGCTGTGGCTTTATAACCGACAAGGGGAAAGAGACGGTTTTAGCTTCGCCTCCACGGAAGGGCTTTTCCCTTCCTGATGAATGAGGGTTACGCAGCCCCCGGTCGGCCACCACGTCTCTTTCGGCGACGGCGGCACGAGTGCTGAAATTAGAACGGTGTGATTAAGAGGGAATGTTGTCTGGAGCGGTACAACAAGGCAGCGAATTATATCGACTTCGGACAGTGGTAGGATTTTTGTGTTTGTTCGGCTGGGATTTTGGTCTTGGTGCAACGAGGGGAGGAGGTGGTTGAGGGTTTGATTTTGTGGGACCCAGTGGGGAGGTGTGGGGATGGCGAGATGATGGTGTGTTTTTTTTTTTTTGTTTCATTTTGGGTAAAGCACATGTACTGCACTATATATAACGTGCATTTAGGAGGAGGTAGGAGGCGTTGAGTGGACCCAAGTTTTGGATTTTGTTATTTTACAAAGCGAGGCATTTCTAGATCACAGTAATCCATCATCTTATGAACACATTTTTATTTTTAGGTTATTTACCTTTTTGTTTAGTTCATCTATGTGTAGGGCTAAATTATGGATATAATTTTATTAAAAGATTTCATGGATGGACAACTACACGGTAGAACTTCATTGCAAGATAGAGAAAATATTGTAGGTGTTGAGATCAGTGGCATAGGATCTCATAGTTTTATCCTTTAAAAAATGTCTCACGTAGAAGAGAAGGTCACATTCTATATAAAATAAATTCTTTTACATTCCATATAAATCAAATTCTTTCTTGATTTATAATTAATATAGGACTCATGATGTTATCCATCCACAATATTACCCTTCTAATCAAGAGAAAGTATATGCGGGCAGGAGGTATATTTTAGTCGAATTCTATTCTAATAGACGGTATCAATATTGCGATCAAGGGTTCATGACTCGAATGGATTGATCTCTTCCATGTACGTAAGGTATTGTCTACTCTGATCTCTATGGAATAGGGCCTCATGATTTTGCCCTTTAAAAGATGCATCATAGATGAGAGAAGTTTCTATTCCATATAAATAAAACTATTTTTTAACTCACAATTGATATGAAACTAATGATGCCATCCTTCCATAATAATAGGTATCATGATAATAGAATCATTAGTGAATAGTAAAATGAATAGTGCAATATGATATAGAATTATTTTTTTAAAAAAAAATGCATACCATCTATGAGGGAAGCAATATAAATGTTGATTACAATTTTGACAGTATTTCACCTTGTGTGAGGTATATCATCCAAGAGGGCAGCAATAATGTTGCCTGCAATTTTGGGACTAATGCACATTTGGCATGGAAGGGTAATATTGTCCATTAATGTGACTTTTGATTATAAATTGGAGTCTAAAGTGTTGCAAGGCACTCGCTCAAAATCCCAAACTTCAGACAGATATAAGATGAACTAGTTTGTGATGGCAAGCACTGGAATTCTAACTTTTCTGACCAATTTCTTTCTTTCTTAGATCTAGAAAACTACTATATAATTCAACACAATAATTAGAGCCAGAAGGCTGGGATGGGCTATAAAATTCAAATTGCCATTTCCCTCAAAGATAAATTGAATTGCCATATACCTTGTTTTAGTATTATTTTTTTTAAAATTTAAAACATAGTTGATAATTACTGCATTTGACTGGATAAGGAAAATTGATCTCCATATAAGTGCTTGGTTTTCATTAGGTTTGAATTGTATTTGTATAAAAGAATGGTCGATCTTTTTTCATGACGTAAATTTTTGGATCATATTTTGCACAGCTTTAAAAGCTTTCCAATCTTTTTCTTTTATCTATCAGTATTAATCATAAAGCAGACATCATATTTTAAAAGCTTTATAAAATATAATCCTGTCATAAAAGAGGATCAATCATTCTTTAGCAATTTACATCCTTTTTTCCCGCCATATTGAAACTTGCATTTCCTTTGGCTGAGATTCAGAGAAGTTTTTTTTTTTGTATAATTTTTAAATTTCTTTTGCTCCACATAACATCGTTTAATCAAAATGTGAGGTCTTTAGCTATCTCTAGACAGCGGAATCTAAAACCAAATAATTGATCATATTATATAAATGGACCTCCCGTCACAAGGGGATTGCTTTACATTAGGCTCTTGCACATGAATTGGACAACCCATAAATTGCATTAGTCCCCTAACAGTTACTAAGGATATGTTTTTCTTGGTAGCAGGCTTGGCCCCGTTGCTCTGCTCCAAGTAAATATATCCCACCTCCCAGTTATTCGGTTACAAAGAATTTACTGTGCATCTGCATGATTGAAAGGAACTAAAAGCACACTATTTTAAAATCCAATGACCCACTTCCCAATCCTTTAATAAGCCTTTGATTGGCTGCAAAGGATTCCAAGTAGCGGCAGCCAAGGTTTCATCACCAGCTTACCAGCCAGGTTGAGCAAAACAAACATGCCAGTTGTCTCCGATATCCACCGCTGATGGATGAAGAGATCACGAACCCCATCATAATAGCAAGATTCTTGGATCTATCTGACGGAATCATAAATGTTGGGTGGGAAGCCAATGATTGCACCAGTGGGGTTGTTACTTTGGCAAAGAAGCAAAATCTTGTGAGCAAAGTACGTACTGGGGAAAAAAAAAGGACGAGGGGGAAAACAAAGGCCGCGGGACTCAGTGCTGCATACTTACAAAAAGTATAAATTAAAAAAAAAAAAAAATTCTCTGTTGTTAGCGCCACTGTCGTGTCTATAATAAGGTTGCATTTATAAAACGGAAATATACGGCAACTAGTTAACGTGCACTTCATTGTATGATTTTTTTTTCTCTTTAGTGGGTGGTACCGTCAGGCCACTGCAAAATTTTTACAATTATAACGCAGAAGGCCTCAAGCCTCTGTAATTGGTTATGAATCCTGAAGTCTCCGTAGGTGAGTCTATGAATTGAGAATCCCTGTTCCACTTCATGGAGTCCTGTTTCTAAAGACATATTATTGGACAGTTGGTTCAGTCCTTTATTTTAAAGGAAAGAAAAAAAGAATAAGAAAGAAGGTTCGGAAGAAAGGGCGATCAGATGATTGGTTTTTATGCTAATTACCCTGACTTACGTAGATCTCTTTGGATGATTTTTGTGGGTTTGATGCAGGAATTCTTTTTTCTTTTCAATGATGTAGCATGAACTATTTGTCCTAGATTCAAGAACGGTTCTTTTGTGTATATGAAACAGATCGTACTAAAAAATAATGAAATGTTTACATCCATTATATGGAATCCCAGCTATCCGTCCTCTTCCCGTGCTCAACATTGGTTGAAGAATAATTAAAGAATTTATACGGAGCACAAAGTGGAGAGAATTATTGATCTGTCCATAAATGATACCATGACCCTATACTCTCCAAGGAACAACTCTGAAGATGGAGTGAGCTTCTATTCCAGAAATCGCGGTGCCAGATGGACCGCATAAAGCTGTTAGGTAAAGCATCTTTTGACCCTTTTTTGGCTTCCCCGCTACCATCCCTGATGCTTGGGTTGTGAAGGCACGTAGACCTAGACATTGTTTAAGCTAATGGCCACATCTAAGCTAATATATATAATTTTATCGTAGGATATTAAATGTGGAATCATCGAGTGCTTATTTGGATGGATGGACGGGGCTCTATTGATGTTAGAGTGGGCATCGAGTGGGAAGGATGCATGGTATAAAAGATGGGAATTAATCCCTGCTAGTCTAAAAACTTTTTCTTACAAAAAAAAAAAAAAAAAAAAAAGGAACAAAACGAATGTGGATAAAGTGATCGCTGCAATTAGATTGCATGTTGCGATGGAAAGAAATGAAAAGTAAGAAAGATGCTAGATAGGGAGAAAGTGATCACTAATTGCATGTTGTGTGGAGAGCAAATGACATGTGAGTGCAGTACGTAGTAATGTAAGAATTTTTTTAATTATAAATTATTATTAATTAATTATTTTTATTTTATTAATAATGAGTTAATCATATGATCTGAATTAATGGATATGCATGTAAGTCTAATATCATTAATAATCCTTACACATCTTATGTTTGATGGTATGGTTAGGATGGCACAATGTAGGCATGAACTCGACTTAAGCTCATGATGAAAGAGCTTGTTAGGATTAGGATTTTAAATGGTCAGGTCCCCTCTCTACTTTCCATAAATATTATAAGATTAGTTCTCAGACTTGTTCTATTGAATAGCCACCTATTGAGAGAAAGCTGGAAAGAAGGATCTAGTCTTAGTGGTCATCTGAGATCTGTTATTGGGAATCAATGGCGAACACAGGTATGCATCCTAAATCTTATAATGAATCTGTGTTCTAAATCCACATTGTGTTTATGATTATGTCACACGTGGAGATCCATAGAAAAAATAGTTTTGTATTCTAATCTTCTGCATGAGATCCATGGGAAAAACTCCAACAATTAGTATTAAAGCTAAGAATTTTTTTATAGAAGATTAGAATCAAAAAAAGTATTGATTTAGATTTGATGCAACCAGGTCAAACTAAAAAAAAAAACATGAGGGGTGATGGTTACCACCATTGTGCCCTCCTCCTCCCATGCCGTGACCGACTACCGCCATCTAGCTGGCGATGCCATCTAGGGATGCGGCAATGACCTTGACGGGCGATGGGGCTGGACGCCAACTCGATCTCTCCTAATTTCACAAGATTTCAAACATCCAAAAAAAGAGAAAAGAGGTCGGCTACTCTTCCATGTTGTGCCCTTCTCTTTCCATGGGCAACCGACCGGCGTGGCATCACCTGTGGTGACCGGTGTCGAGTCTTCCTTGCCGTGGCCTCTTCCTCTTTCCACGGGCGACCATCCGGCAAGGCTACTTCCATTAAAGATAAAAAAAGGTTTTCTTTGAACCACCATCTTTCATCCCACCGGTGGCGGGCAGTGGATCGTTGTCGATGGTAGATCGATATGGCCAGAGAGAAGATAGTAGAGGCCGACCACCAAATAGCTCAAAGATGGGAGCGCCGGTTCCAACGCCTCTCTCTTCCACTATGTTTTCTGGAAGGTAGTTTGGGTTTGGGTTTGGATTTTGGATATAGAAAATCGAGCAGGATAAAAGCATGCATTTTCAAAATATTTTTAAATTATATAGCAATGAAAGAATTAGATTAATCTAAAATTAATCTACTGCATGCATTGATTTAATCAAATAAATCCTACTTAGGATCTAGACATACTAATATATAAATTTAAAATTCAAATACAATCGATCAGCAAATTTGTGAGTTCAGAACTCGATATCTATGCACGAATAGCTGATCTCTGCGATCTAAATCCATCAAAATAAATTTTTGATATTGCGCTACAGTCGCACACTCATCCGACCTCTACGATTGATCCACACGGAGCTCTTGATCCCGACTAATCCCACTGGAGTGCTAGCTCCTCGATGGGATCTTCAACGGCTGATCACGATCGATCCAATCGATCGTCCACTTTCTGATTTTTTGAATACTTCAAAAAATCAAAACTCATTCTTTGGAGGGTGATGAGATGGTATACAAAGTTTGGTGGCGATCTGATGCTCATAGCACTCGATCTCTCCATCCAAACATAGATTATCAAATCTAGAATTTCACTCGATCCAAAAATCTTGACGCACTAAAAACCCTCTCATGCCCTCTCTGCTCACAGCACTCGATCTCTCCATCCGAATCCAGATTTCTAAATCTAGGATTTCACTCAGTCCAAAAATCTTGACGCACTAAAAATCCTCTCATGTCCTCTCTATGTGGAGTTTTTCCATGAAACAAGTTTTTATGGATTGAAAACTCTCTAATCAGTCAACACCCTTATCAAAATATTTTTTAGATGGGTTATAAAAGAAAAAGAAATAAATGGCATGAGAGAAGAGCGCAGAGAACAATTTTCTCCCTCTCAGGACTTTTCTCACTCCAAGGACGTGGGCCCTTCTATGACTTTTCTTTCTCAAAACACCCCTCATGATCCCCTTCTCCTCCCTCTCGCACGCCTACTAAAAACTCCCTTCTTAAAGGGTGATATTTGATGGGAAATACGCATGAGAAAAGATAAGCTAAGGGAGGTTGAGAGGTTACACCAACCACTTGAATTCAAAATTCAAGTGGTTAGTCAATCCACTTCCAACGCCCATCCAGAGTGTTTGACGCGCAGAAGGACTCTCCTTCTGTGTGCCACAACTCAGAAATCATAAAAAAATGTGTGATAAAAAATAGATAGAAATGGAGAATAGATAAGGAAGAGATTAGGTTTTTCAAATTTCAAACCAACTAAGTTGAATTCAAAATTCAACTTAGTTTGAACTGATCCAACCCTTGGATCAGATCAAAGATAGAAGAGAGGAAGGGTGCACATCCATTTCTGCGTGAGAAATCTCATACAAAAATCAGAGGAGGGAGTGGGTCAAGATGGAAAAGTCCAATATGGTGGGCGCTAGGGAGAATTTAAATTCAAATCTCATTTGACTTGGTCCAAATTAGTTTCAACCAAACCAATTAATTTAAATCAATTAAATCAGATTAAACCTAACCAAATTAGACTTAATCCAATCTAATTAATTTTTAATTAAATTAAAAATTAATTAGATTTAGCTTCTGATCAAATCAGGATCAAATCTCCTATAGCGATTAGGTCATCTCACGACCTGATCGGATCAAACACAATCGAATCCAATTCAATCAGACTTAATCAAATTTTCATCGCTCAATCAAATTGAGCTAATCAACAATCAAATTATTAATTAATCTTCTAAAAAAATATAGAGTTCCAATCGAATGGGATCTGGATAATAAAGTTCCATCAATATGAAACTCATGAAGAGTGCCAATCCAATGGGGCTCTTGATCCTAGTATCCCAAACGAATAGAACTCGTGATCATAAAGTTCCAAACCAATGAAACTCTCGATCAGAGAGTCTTAGATAAGTAGGACTTTGAGTTTCAGTCTAGTAGGACCCATAAAGGTAGAGTCCCAATCTAGTGGGACTCTTGATCATAGAGTTCTAGTCCAGTGGAACTCTTGACCACAGAGTTCTAGATCATCAGGACTCATGATCAGTCATTAGATCAGGTAGAAACTCCTTATGTGTGTGACTCCATAGGTTCGAATCCTAAGTCGATAGCATAGAAATCAATTTTTTGTACCAATCGATGTGACCATCTAGCAATGATACCCGACGTCTGGATAGGTCAAAAAATTGCAACACAATAATGATGAACCTATAGAATATGGTTACCATATAATTCATCTCCTTGACCTCGATGCTCAAAGGATGATCTAGGATTTACTGTCAATCCTAAAAATCATCCACAGTATATTTCAAAATTCAGTGTCCATCGAATGGACCATGTCGACCAAGGGTTTGCTAAATTGAAATGCAGTGATGCACTTGCTCCAACACTTAGAGGGATCAATCCCATCTTGACTCTTACACCAATTTCATAAGTACTTGACTGCATC
The DNA here is from genome assembly GCA_006176705.1 of Cocos nucifera. NCBI lineage: Eukaryota > Viridiplantae > Streptophyta > Magnoliopsida > Arecales > Arecaceae > Cocos > Cocos nucifera. Next base: position 1,329,431 of record QRFJ01000050.1, on the reverse strand, counting down.
CAGTAGCCTTCCATCATTGAATTAGAAATTTAGGTAGTCCGATACCTAAGTACAGTGAGTTGCTTGCAAGTCACCGTGGTGGTCTCAGGTCTAAGGGATATATTCATATCCTTTACGAGCAACTCTTAACAGCAAAGAGCTCCGCAGTTGGATCACGTTCAGTAAAATGTATCCCTATACTTCACCTACATGTCATAACAGTATCTCCATACTTCTTGGTTAAGAGGACAATAAATACTTATGGCACACAATGATCTACACTCGATATATTGTCGTCTTAGATAACAGCATATCATTTGATCATGAGCTAGTTTAAGGACTAAACGATAAATTCTTTTTTGTCGAGTCTAAATAGTCTTAAGAACTTCATCACAGAAGAATTTATTACAGAAAGATGCACAAAATGATGAAAAGACCAAAATAATAATTTTATTTATTAATAATTTAAGTATAATTATATTTAGCTCAACCATCTATAACCTAAATGATTGACTTTAGGATACATTTCACAACAACTCCTACTTAGACTAAAGCCACTCAAAATAGTATCGAGTACCCATCTTTCATTTATGATTGTTGAAATCTTTGATTTCGAGAGCTTTAGTAAAGGAGTCGGCCACGTTCTCCTTTTTGTTGATCTTCTGAAGCTCGATGTTATCTTGTTCAATGATCTCTCGTATAAGATGGTAGCGATGCAAAATATGCTTGGTGCACTGATATGTCTTCAATTCCTTCGCTTGAGCTATGGCTCTAGTGCCGTTATAATGAAGCAGAATCGGACCATCCAAGGAGGGTGCCACTCTCAGCTCATCGATGAACTTTCGCAGCTACACAGTTTTTTTTGTAGCATTAAATGCCGCGACATACTTTGCCTTGCACATAGAATAGGCCACAGTATGCTGCTTGGAATTTTTTCAACAGATCGCTTCACCGTTCAGACTAAATACATAGCCTGATATACTCTTGCTATCATCATGATTTGACTGAAAACTAAAATCAGTATATCCCACAAGTTTCAAGTTAGTATCTCCATAGATGAGCCACTGATTCTTGGTATTTCTTAAATACTTTAGGATTATCTTCACAACCTTCCAGTGATTCTCACCTGGATCAGACTAGTATCTGCTCACTATCTTTAGTGAGTATGCCACATCTAGTTTCGTACACGTCATGGCGTATATAATTGAACCCACTGTCGAAGCATATGGTATTCTAATTATACGCTCTCTCTTGAGGAGTTGTCAGACAATTCCTCTTCGAAAGAGAAATTTCATGATCTATCAGGAGATAGTCCTTCTTGGAATTCGCTATGCTAAACCTCTTCAACATGATATCAATGTACGTGGACTAGGATAATCCAAATAACTTTTTAGATCTATCCCTATAGATCCTCATCCCTAGGATGTAGGAAGCTTCTCCCAAGTCCTTCATGGAGAATTGCGACGATAGTCAAACCTTTATTTTCTGTAATGCAGGGATCGATGTCATTCCTAATTAAGAGAATATCATTCACATATAAAATAAAAAATACAACTATATAATCATTAGCTTATTTATACATGCAGGATTTCTCTTCATTTTTAATGAAGTCATATGTTCTGATCACCTTATCAAAACGCATGTTCCAACTCCAAGATGCCTACTTCAATCCATAGATGGATTTTTGAAGCTTGCAAACCTTGGACTCATTTGTAGATGTAAAATTCTCAGGTTGTATCATATACACCTCTTCGTCCAGCTCTCCATTTAAGAAAGCTGTCTTTACATCCATTTATCAGATCTCATAGTCTAGGTATGCTGCTATCGCAAGTATAATCCAAATGGACTTGAGCATTGCCACTGAAAAAACGTCTTATCATAGTCAACACCATAATACCGACGATAGCTCTTGACAACCAGATGGGCTTTATAGGTCTCCATCTTTCCATCTGCGTTCTATTTTCTTTTGAAAATCTACTTACATCCAATGAATTTTATTTCTTCAAATGGATCAATCAGTGCCCATACACTGTTGACCTTCATGGACTCCATTTTGAATTCCATAGCTTTCAGCCATCAATCAGAGTCGGACCTCTACATGGCATCCATATAGGTAATCGGATCCTCATCGTTCTCATCGAGTTCAATAGGATCACCATTCTGAACTAAGAAATCGTAGTATATATCCGGTTGATACGGTACTCTATGGGATCTTCTTAAGGATGTATCTTCAACAGGCTCTGGATTTGATCTTATCAAATTCAGTTCTGTAGGTTCACTAAAATGTATTGATTTTTTCACCTATCGAACTTCACCAAACTCAATATTAGAGGCAATTGTTCCTTCCATAAGAAACTCTCTTTCCAAAAAGACTGTCCTATTGCTGACAAACACCTTTTGCTCTTCAGCAAGATAGAAGTAATAATTCCTAGTTTCCTTGGGGTACCTTATAAACAAGTATTTATCGAATCTAGATCTAAGCTTTTCTGATTGCAAATGCTTGACATAAGCCAGACATCCCCAGACCCTAAGGTGAGAGAGTGTCGGTCTACGCCCAATTAATATCTCATATGGAGTCTTTACGATAGACTTATTCAGAATATTATTCAAAATGAAACAGGCAGTCTCTAGTGCATAATCCCAAAATAAAATCAACAGACTTGTAAACCCCATCATCGAGCGAACCATGTCCAATAGGATTCGATTCCTCCTTTCAAATACACCATTATGCTATGGTGTTCCAAGAGGGGTCCATTATGAGAGAATCTCATTTTCTTCTAGATATATCAAAAACTCGTTAGAAAGATATTCACCTCCTCGATCAGATTGAAGAGTTTTAATACTCTTTTCAAGTTATTTTTCTACCTCATTTCGATATCGTTTGAACATTTCAAACGAATCGAATTTATTCTTCATAAGATAGACGTACCCATACCTAGATAGATCATCAGTAAATGTAATAAAGTAGTAATACCCATCTCTAGCACATATGTTCATAGGTCCACATATATCAGTATGTACTAGATCCAAAAGTTCAGTGGCCCATTCATCTTTTCTAGTAACAGGTGATTTGATCATCTTTCCAAGAAGATAGGATTCATAGGTAGTCAATGATTCATAATTATTGATGCCAAGGATATTTTTCTTGACTAACCTGTTGATCCGATTCTTGTTTATATGATCGAACCTACAGTGCCAAAGATAAGCATCAATGACATTATCTAGTTTTGATCATTTATTTGACATGTACATTATACTAATAAGCTATGACAATACATATATGTCATTTCTCAATTGTCCTTGCATTATTATAATATTATTCATAATGATATCATAATAATTTTTTTATTAACAAACTATATGTCAGAAATACATGCTTTTTCCACACGGATCAACATGACCGCTGGTGATTAGCAAAGCAATAAAAAAGAACCTCTCAGAGATTAATGTAGAAGCATGATCAAATAATTCAAGAAATAGAGAAGAAGAGATTTTTGGAAGAAAAGAGCTTTTATTAAGTATATCTCAGCCTCATTACAATCTTGACCTATTTGCAGTATATATACTTTTTAAAGGATCAAACCCAAGCTCATAGAAAAATTTTTTAAATCCAAACAATCCACGTACATAAAATAATAACCCACGAAAACTTAGCCGGCCCAGTTTTAGACTGAGCCGGCTAACTTACGACTCGATCGACTCAGTACCAGACTGAGCCGATCCAGTTGTATACCATGCCAACTACTCAAAAATGCTATTTTTTATCTAAATTTTTCTCTGAGATCTAATCGATCCAGTCCTGGACTGAGCCTATCTAGTTTTCAACTTAGCTCGTTCAGTCTTAGGATGAGCCAGCCCAGTTTCTGAACTTTGCTAGGAGAGCTGATTTCTCTTCCGACTCATTTTCATCTTTTCATGACTTATCTTATCATATTTTCAAAACTTGGAAGTGCCACTTTTGAGCTCACATTCTCCATCTTGGTACTTCCAAGTCTTTGTGAACTCATATCTTCTCAACAGACCCATCCGTGCCACACATCTTTAAAAGCTATCTCTGAAGAGTACCTTCATGAGTGCATTAGACTGATTCTTTTTAATATGGACCTTCATCAATTCCACTTCACCTTTCTTCATTGGCTCTTTGATCCTATGGTACCTCATATCTATGTGCTTTGTGCACGTATGATAGACTGGATTCTATGCCAACAATAGGGCACTCTGATTATCACTGAACAATGTAACCTTACTGTGTTCCATCCCCAACTCATCAATCAGTCTCTTAAGCTAAAGGGCCTTCTTTGCAGCTTTCGTTATCCCAATATACTCGATCTCTATGGTAGACAAGGCCGTAATTGACTGAAGGATTGATCTCTAAGATACTGATCCACCATATATGTAGAAGAGATATCCAATAGTAGACCTTCTTGTATCAAGATTACCAGCATAATTTGCATCAATAAACCCTTCTAGAGGATCTGAACCTTCATACATCTTCACAAATTATTCTCCAAATTCTTCCGACTGCCCACCAAGCACCAAACCATAATCCCTTATTCCATGCAGATATCTCAATATCCATTTCAATGCTTTTCAATATTCCTTCCCAAGGTTAGCCATGTATCTACTAACTATGCTCACTACATGTACTATATCTGATCTACAGCATACCATAGTATACATCACACTACCTATAGCATTTATATAAGAAACTCATTCCATATACTCTCTCTCATCTTCTAATTGGAGGCTTTATAACTTGGAGAGAGACATATAGTTCGGTAATGGCATCTCTACAGGTTTGGCCTTCTCCATCCCAAATCTCTTTAGAACCTTCTGAACATATTTTTCTTATGATAAATGGAGCACTCTTTTGCATCTATCTCTACAAATCTTCATTCCAAAGATTTTCTTAGCTGGATCCAAATCCTTCATCTCAAACTCAGATGATAATGCTCTTTTCAACCTTTTTATAGCATCAATGCTTCTACTGGCTATGAGCATATCATCTACATATAATAATAGGTATAGAACATCCTCCTCATCTATATCTTTGATGTAGGCATAATAATCATATTCACATCTGCTGAAATCTAGGCTCAAAATAAAGCTATCAAACCTTCGATACCATTGATGAGGAGATTATTTCAAGCCATACAAAGACTTCCTGAGTAAACACACATTTTCTTCCTATCCCTTCTCCATGAAATCATTTGGCTACTTCATGTAGATTCTTTCCTCCAAAGTTTCATGAAGGAAGACTGTCTTCACGTCCATCTGTTCTAATTTCATGTTATGCTGTGCCACCAGTGAAAGCAAAACTCGAATAGATGTATGATGCACTACAGAAGAGAAAATTTCTATGTAGTCAATCACTTTTCTTTGTGAGTATCCCTTTGCTACCAATCTTGCTTTGAATCTGACTCCATCTTGTTCTGAAGGTGCTTCTTTCTTTGTGAACACCCACTTTGAGTCAATAGATCAAGCACCCTCTGGAAGATCCACCAGCTATCATGTCTAATTCTTCTCAAGTAATTTCATCTCCTCCATCATGGTCTGTATCCATGAATCATGATCCTCACTCTTCATGACCTCTGCATAATTTTCTAAATCTCCATTAGTAGTGATGACTACATAGGAGATAACCTCATCAATACTATATTTGATCGGCCTTCTAATAGTACGCTGGAGCTTGTGCAAAGCCACTTCCAGTGGTACATCTCTACCTGATGTCTGCTCCTGCACATCTGTCTGAACTACTGACCCTCAATGCTGATTTTCAATCTCAGATAATACTTTTTTGCTTAGCTCTACCTCAATAGGAATACTTCTGTAAGTGGATGTAATCTGCATACCATCATTCTCTAACTGGCCACCGTTGTTCATCTTTATTTTTTTAGTTTCATCTATCTCAGACCTCCTCAAGATGCTCTTCTCATCAAAGATAACGTTCCTGCTGATCACTAACTTCTGTGCCTGAAAGTTCCATAGCAAGTACCCCTTGATTCCTTGTGGATACTCTATGAATGTCATCTTTTAAGATTTTGGATCTAATTTGCTCCTCTCGATTGCCTCCACATATGCATAGGTTGTGCAATCGAAGACTTTCAGATAGTCAAGCTCCATCTTCTTTTCACTTCAGACCTTCTCTGAAATGCCTCCATTCAGTTTATGATGGGGGGACCTGTTCACAAGAAAATAAGAAAAAATTAGAGCATCACCCCAAAAGGACTTTGGGAGTGATGTTTGTAGCCTCAAACTCCATGTCTTCTCGATCAATGTCTGGTTCATTCTCTCTGCAATACCATTCTGTTGGAAAGTCATCTTCATCATGTAATGACATTTGATGCCATTTTTTTCATAGTACCTTCTAAACTCTAGGCTAGTATACTCTCCTCCATTGTCCGACCTCAGATACTTTACCTGTCTTCCTGATTCCTTCTCTACTTCAGCTCTTCAGGCTCTAAATCGGACAAACACCTCTAATTTTTTCTGTTCAGATCAACCCATACCTTTCTTGAGAAATCATCAATGAAAGTGACAGTATTTTGCCCCACCTCTAGCTGATACAGAAGCTGGTCTCCACACATCCGAGTGCACTAAATTCAGCACTCCCTCACTGTGCTTGATACTTCCGACAAACTTCATCTTATACTGTTTGCCAAAGATGCATGGCTTACAAAGATCTGTGTCCTCCTTCTTCAGGACCAGGATTATACCTCTTCTGCTTAGTTTAGTGAGCCCACGGTCACTCATATCATCCATCCGATAGTGCCATAGTTGATATAAAATCTACTCCTCTTGTGCCGCTGTTAGCACATCTGCATTATCATTTACCACTGAGCCTTTCATTCTATAAAGATTGTTGCTCAGTCTTCTACCTCTCATCACCATCAAAGTTTTCTTGAAAATTTTTAGACATCCACTCCGAGCCTGGCTACTAAAAGCATAATTCTGCTCCTCCAAGTAGCCCAAAAAAATAAAATTCCTTTTCAACTCTGGTACATGCCTAACATTTGATAATGTACGAATAATTCCGTCGTACATCCTCATCCTGATAGAGCCAATTTCAGCTACTTTGCACGAGTAATTATTTCTAAGGCTGACACTTCCACCATCGGCTTTCTGATAGATAGCAAATCACTTTCGATGAGAAATATAGTGGTGCGAGCATGCTAAATCCAATATCTATATAGTATTGCACTCTATGGATCTATTTGATACAACTAGCAAGTCTTCTCTACTGCTCATAGAAGCTATATCATCTTTCTTGCTGGTCTTCCTTTTTTCTGATCTCAAAAGAGGACAATCTCTCCTCAAGTGTACAGGCTGATGATATTTATAATATTTCAATATCATCTTCCTCTAATCACAAGACTTTAACCTATCCTTAGATTTTTCTCTTATCTTCTTCTTTGATCTTTCCTATCTTTCGTTCACAGCCAAGATTTTAGACTTAGGGTCTTCCTTGTAGATCTTTTTTCTTTGCTCATTTGATCTGAGCATACCAACAACCTCTTCATAGTTTAGGATCTTCTTTCCATAAACTAAAGTAGTTATGAGACCATCATACGAATCTGAGAGAAAACATAATAGTAGCAATGCTCGATTCTCCTCGTCAATCTTCACATCCAAACTCATCATCTCAGAACACACCTGATTGAACCTTTGGATATGTGCAACAAGATCTTCACCTTCAGGCATCCTCAGACTATACAGCTATTTCTTCAATCATAGCTTATTCGTCATATTCTTCTTCATGTATGTGTTCTCTAGTCTCTCCCAGAGCTTCTTTGCCATAGTTTCTGTACAAACCTCAAGCAAAATCTGATCGGCCAAGCACATCCGAATTGTGCTAAAAGCAATTTCTTCCAACTCTTCCCAATCCTCAGTACTGATCTTTTTCGACCTTTCTTTTGTCAAGACCTTGTAGATCCTCTGCTGAACCAACAAGTCTTTTACTCTTTGTTGCCATAGAGTAAAGTTTTTCTTACCATCGAACTTCTCAAAATTCATCTTGAATCCACTTGATCCCATGACTTCAAACAAGTCATAAACAGATCCCTAACATCCTTCATGATCACACATGCCGGCAAAACTATCCTTTAAAGAAGATCTAACTAGTCCTAGATCCTCTTTCCAAATTTTTGTATCATCGTTCCTTCATGTAAACAATCTCCACCTCAATTTAGAAACAACCACGAAGTAAACTAAAAGTTTTAGAATAAAATCTGATGAAACAGATCCTGCATGTAGTAAGCCCTAGGTGTCTTCCTTCCTTCCATGCAATATCGCTCTAATATCAATTATCAAAAATACGTACTCTTTCCACATGGATCGACGTGGCCACTGGTGATTAGCCAAGCAACAAGAAAGAATCTCTTAGAGATTAATGCAGAAGCATGATCAAATAATTCAAGAAATAGAGAAGAAGAGAAGAAAAGATTTTTAGGAGAAAAGAGCTTTTATTAAGTATATCTCAACCTCATTATAATCTTGATATGTTTCCAGTATATATACTTTTCAAAGGATCAAGCCCAACCTCATAGAAAAACTATCCAAATCCAAACAATCCATATACATAAAATAGTAACCCACGAAAACTAAGATGGCCTAATTTTAGACTGAGCTGGCTAACCTGTGACTAGGACTGAGGAGACTGAGCTGACCCAGTTGTATACCATGCCAATAGTCCAAAAATGCTGCTTTCTATTTGAATTTTTTTTGAGACCTAGCCGACCCAGTCCTAGACTGAGCCTGCCCAATTTTCAACTCAGCTGACTCAGTCTCAGGATGAGCCGGCCCAGTTTCTGAACTTTACTAGGAGAGCTAATTTCTCTTCCGACTTGCTTCCATCTTTCCATTACCTATCTTATCATATTTCCAAGACTTGGGAGTGCCACTTCTAAGCTCACACTATAACCATCCTAGGCTAAAAGCCCAACGGATATTATGTTCATCATAAAAGATGGACAATAGTGATAGTCACTTAAAATAATATTTTTATTTTGAAAAATAGCTCAAGAGTTTCTAGTGCTAGGACTGAAACTTTACTTTCATCCCCAATATTAAGAAATCTATCGTCATTCTCAAACTTTCTATCAATTTAAAATCCATACAATGAATTGCATATATAAATCGAACTTCTGGTATCTAATACCCAGGTAGATGCATCACATATGGAGAAATTATAAGGTGTTATCATATAACAATCTTGACCAACAACCACTTGCTGATTTCTATTATTCAGCCTATTTGGATCAAGAAGACTATTCCTCTCTAGGTCTGTCTGATTAGGGTCAACACTAGACTCCTCGTTCTTAGATCCTAAACACTTACCACTGTCCAACAGTGAATGGAGCAAACTTACACTAGCCATTCTAATTATCTGAAAGAAAAATATGAAACCTAATTAGTACTTGAATAAATTAATCCTAAAAACTTGGATTTTAGTCTAAAGGTTCTCCTACTATTTTTAACGAATTGGTAGCCTCTACCTTCAATTCGAGAAATTACACTAACTCTTTAGTGGATACTAAAATTCACATAGACTACAGACGGATTCAAGAAAAGCTCTAGCTAATCCGTGTGCATCTACAGGTAGGTTCACAATCAATTATTTCTTTAAATAATTTTTAGTATTTAGGTTTTTCCCCAGATACTAAATTAGTAGGCTATGGCTTTCACTAAAAAGATCTGGTTAGGTCCAACCATTAACATGATTGACTTCGGGGCATAAAATCAATGATAATCAAATCTCAAGAAAGCTCTGGCTAACTTGATCATCATTAAGAGAGTGCGACCTAATCATCATATGATGGATAGTAATTCTAATATCCAAATGAACATCAGGTGTAAAGCACCTCTAATGTCCACCCAAAAAATTGGACTCATTACTATTCATCTTAATGGAAGGCTATGACTCGATTATTTCTATAACGTTGTCATTTTAAGAATCTAATAATTTAGAGAATTTAGTTTACATGTGATTTAAGGGTAGAAATGATACGGATCAAATTTCTTCCACTGACTTTACAAAGTTAAATCCTTCCACTGACTTCACCAAGTCAATAGATTAGGACTAGGATTAATTTAGGTCCATGTGCACCTAATTCAGTCTTACTGATTGAATTCAGTCTTACTGATTCCTAATGACATGGGTTAGTCTGAATCATCGAGTGATCTAATCAAATTTCAATCGATCGTGTCGGTCAGGTAAGTGAGATCAGTGAAAGAGATATGCCATTAACTCATCAAAGATCAAATCAGTATGAGTAGCTTCTAATTAAAAATCATTGATCTAAACTACCAAACTTATCTTAGACACCAACCAATTAATTAGATTTAATCTGATCAACCTAGCAATTTTGGGCTTAACCACGTAGCCATGAATAAAGTCCATCTTAGTCTAGTTAAAGACATGAACTTGTCCAACTACAACTATTGGAGTTAATTCCAGAGTATCCTTGATCTAATCTAATTCAATATTTGATTAGATTTGATCAATTATTCTAAATTAATTCATTCTTTAACTAACCTTAGATTTAATCCAATTAATGGACCTAATTCATTTGACCCTTTAACCTACAGTCTTATGATTTTGTCTTAGGATCTTTAATTCATAATTCTAGAACCTAGAAGACAATACTTAATTCTTTTAATTAAGTTTTTAGATTGATGGATTAGGGTTCGATATTTCGAAAATAGTTTTTAAATTTTGAAAGATTTTATTTTCTATTTTTCAAATGGATTGACTCATTTTAAAAATGGGTTAGCTTATTTCTCAAACAGCAACCTATTACTAGTTTTAAATAAAAAAATAAAATATAATAAAACTTAAACTATGAATCAACTTTTTAGATCTAATCTAAAATATATTTATATTTAATTTTTTAATTAAAATAATTTTAATTATTAAAATTCTTTCATTGTTCATCTTAATGAATGAGTTCACGGTGGCACCCTTACCGCCATAAAGGATCCCCACTGAATGAGAGGAGTTGGCCTTTAAACCATACTTGTTCCTTATGATCGGACAGCTTGGTGGCTCATTCATTCTCGATTACTAAGTTATCTAGATATAATATATATCATATATATAATCATTCAATTTTTTAATTATATATTAAATATGTCAAGCAATCCTTTGCTCTGATATCATTATAGAAAATCGAGCAGGATAAAGGCATGCATTTTTAAAATATTTTTGAATTATATAGTAGTGAAAGAATTAGATTAATCTAAAATTAATCTACTGCATGCATTGATCTAATCAAATAAATCCTACTTGTTCGGGATATATTCCGCACCTGCCGAAGTTCAGTCTGATGCTCAGCCTAATGCAACCGATAGTTACGAAAGAGCTTCAGCGGACGAGCCTTAGCCGAACTCCTTCAATCGATCGAACTCGTCAGCGATCGAGCCTCGATCGAACTCCTCAGTGATTGAGCCCTAACCGAACTCCCTCCGAGGTTCTCCTATAATCAGACTCCTATAGCAGTCGAACTCCCTCCGAACTCCTCAACGACCGAGCCCCGATCGAACTCAACGATCGAGCCAAACTCCTTCCAGATCACTCCTATAGTTCGACCTCCTCCGAGAGCCAAACTTCTTCCGAACTTCTCCCTCAGTCGGATTTCTCTAGCGAATTACTCCTGGATAATCCCCTCCAGACATATTTTTTTCAGAAGTCCAAACTTTTCTGAAATTGATATATGCCGAAGTCCACCAACTAAACCTACTTTCTCAAAGCTATGAGTATTAAATCTCGACAAACGATCGCCATCAATCTACCACAGGCGACGCTATCGGACGGTATGGCACTATCGGATGGTATGGCCATTACCATCAGTCTGACGATATCTTTTCTTCCATATCGAACTTATCAGGCCTCGAGCGGTCCGTTGTCAGATAGCTATAGCTGTCACCATTAATCAAGCTCCGTCTATAAAAAGAAATTCTCCAGATATATTTTCTCTAAGCTCTAAGCTCTCTTCTCCTTTTCAAAATTCTGTCGAGCTTTCGCTTGAGCACTCCATTTCTGTTGGCCAGAAAAGCTGACTTGATCGTCAGAGGATTCCACCAGAGCCACCACCACCGACTCCGAATGGAACTTTATTTTGCAGATCATCGATGGTGACCTTGTCTCCCCCAGCTTCAGCTCGATCCGACGTCAACCAAATTCTGCACCAACAAAATTGGTGCTAAAAAGAGGGCCTCTGTCTCTGAGGTACCCTTATTCTTAAAGAAGTGCTCAGCCGATCTTGCTGACCTTCTCCTCCAAGATTCATCTCTATCCTCTTATTCAATCCTAAGAAATGCCTTGAAAGAAGATGAATACCCAAAAATCTACCATGTCTATCGTCAGATCTGAGCCGGATCCATCCACCCTTGCTCCATCATCGGCACTTCAACCTCCACCTCTATCGATGGTCATGGTAGATCTAGAGCAGTTCAACCTACTGATACAGCTGGGTGAGGCATCCTCACCAAGATGGTGTAGGTCGTGCGGCAGCCTCCAACGGTGACTCCATCAGAAAACCCACCATCAGGATGTTGAAAATCGGCCCCGAGGAAGAGCATTTGGGCCAGCATATCCATCACCGCTGGGAAGAAGAAATAGAGAGCAGAGGATCTAAGTTCGGATCATGATTTTCCTCTAGAAGAGATCCTCCCTATCTATAGCTGAAAGTCCTCTAAGGTCTACGACCGAGATGATGTCCTCAATCACAAACTATGGAAGATGGACTGACAGATTGAGGAGCTCGACCACGTCGCCTCAACTCATCATGATGACGTCCGCACTGATCCTTCTTTTTTTCTCCGAATTATGTAAGAGCTCATTCCGTCGAACTTCAAACTCTCTCAATTTAAAAGTTACGATGGAACCTCTGATTCGGTTAATCATCTAGAGGTCTTCCAAATCATGATGCTACTCCATGGCGCACCAGATGCCATATCATGCCAAGCTTTTTCATCCACCTTAAAGGGAGCAGCAAGAAATTGGTACTCAGCATTGAAGTCAGGTACGATCTTCTCTTTTGATTAGATGAGCCATCAGTTCATGGCTCACTTCGTCAGCAGCTGACATCCATGCTGAGGTTCAGATTTTCTGATGAATGTCAAGCAAAAGGAGGAAGAATCCATCCGAACTTATGTCATCTGATTTAATGCTGTGGCATTGAAGGTTCGGAATCTGGACCAATCTATTGCAATGGCTGCACTTAAAGGCGGCCTTCAGAAGAATAATTTACTATTTTTTTGAAGAAGAAGTACTCCAGAGATTTTGCCGATCTGCTAGCTCGGATCGAGAGATATACCAGTGTGGAAGAAGCTTTCAAGTTGAAGGATGAAGAAACTGTACGAGAATGGTGGGCGAACGAATCTAATAGATCCACCATCGATGGAGGGCCAAGTGAAGTTCGGCCATACTCACGAACTCCTTCCTAGCGCAAGTGAGTTCAAACTCCCCCAAGAGCTCATCGTTAAGGAAGCCCTGGCAGAAGGATATGAAGTTCTCCCTCAGGAGGCTTCGCAGGAGGATAGAATGAAGTTCGGCCACGCTCACAGACTCCCCTCGAGCGCAAGTGAGATCGAACTCCCTTAAGAGCTCATCGTCAAGGAAGCCCTAGCAAAAAAGTAAGAAGTTCTCCCCCAGGAGGCTTCATAGGAGGGCAGAGTGAAGTTCGACCGCACTCATGGGCTTCCTCCGAGCATAAGTGAGGCCGAACTCCTCCTTGAGCTCATCATCAAAGAAGCCCTGGTAAAAGAGCATGAAGTTCTCCCCCAAGAGGCTTCGTAGGAGGGTAGAGTAAAGTTTGACTGCACTCACGGACTTTCCTTGGAGTGCAAGTAAGGCCGAACTCTCCTAAGAGCTCGTCGTCAAGGAAGCCCTGGCAAAAGGGCACGAAGTTCTCCCTTAGGAGGCTTCATAGGAGGGCGGAGTGAAGTTTGACCGCGCTCACAGACTCCCTCCAAGCATAAGTGAGGTCGAACTCCTCCTCAAGCTCATCATCAAGGAAGCCCCGATAAAAGGACATGAAGTTCTCCCCTAGGAGGCTTCATAGGAGGATCAAATGAAGCTCGACCGTGCTCATGGGCTTCCCTCGAGCATAAGCAAGCCCAAACTCCTCCTCGAGCTTGTTATCAAGGAAGCTTCGATAGAAAGGCATGAAGAAGTCCTCCCTCCGGAAGGTTCCGCAACTACGCCCCCCTCAACGCTCTTAAAGCTCAAGTTCTGATGGAAATTAAGAATCACCTATCAAGACTAGAAGAATTACGATCTCTCCTAAATAAGCACGATCGAAGCAAGTACTGTCTCTACCATCGTGACCATAACTATGATACTGAAGATGCATTCAGCTTCAAGACAAAATCGAGAAGCTCATCAGAAGAGGTCGGTTGGGTCGGTTCCTCAGCCACCAGCCTGAAGTAGGAGAAGATCGGCCAAGAGCGCTGCCATAGCCAAAACCACCAATGACGGAAGAATAATAAAAAGGTTGGCCGCCTCCCATATCATCGACGCCACGTCTGGGAAGAGCTTGGTACTTTGATGAGCCGTCATCTCCTAGCTTCAAAGCCAAGAGAAGCTTGCTCTAAATTAAGAAGGCAAGCAAGAGATAGAGGAGGTCGTCTGGTCCGGAACTTACCATCTGAAGGAACTCAGAGGAACAACACTCCGATGATCCTAAAACATAGAAAATCCAGGGATGTGTTGCCAATAATTTTCCTTCAATAAAATTCTTCCATTTCAATAATATTATTTTTCGATGCAAAAATTATGTGATGACAGGAACGAAATGATCGAAAGTGACCGTATTAGAAATAGAAGAAGAACCTCATCCTAACATGAGCAAAATTGAAGATCGAGCTTCGAGGTCTTCACCAACAAGAGATAAGATCTTCTTCAACCTCAGCTGCTAGAGATAAGATTCTCCCGAGGAGTTTAACCTTCAACCTCGACTACAGGAGATAAGATCTCTTCCGAGCTTAACCTTCAATCTTGGCTGCAGAAAATAAGATCTCCCTCGAGCTCAACCTTCAACCTCGACTACTGGAGATAAGATCTTTCTCGAGGAGTTCAACCTTCAACCTCGACTGTAGGAGATAAGATCTCCTCCGAGCTCAACCTTCAACCTCGGCTGTAGGAGATAAGATCTCTCCCGAGCCTCTATAGGAGATAAGATCTCCTTCAACCTCGGTGGTCGAAGGCCTCATTCATTTTAGACGAGATGGGGCAGAGGCCCTAACAACGGCCCTTATGTGCCCCCACAGTCCATTAGGAATAGGAGGAGAACCTCATCCTAACGCGAGCAAAGTCGAAGGCCTCGTTCATTTTAGACAAGATGGGAGGGAGAAGCCCTGACGACGGTCCTTATGTGTCCCTACAGCCCATTAGGAGCATGAGGAGAACCTCATCCTAACGTAAGCAAAGTCGAAGATCGAGCTTCGAGATCTTCACCAGCAGGAGATAAGATCTCCTTCGAGCCTCAACCTCGACTGTAGGAGATCAGATCTTTTCCAAGTCGACCTCAACTATAGGAGATAAGATCTCTTCCGAACTTCAACCTCGGCTAGAGATAAGATCTCTTCCAAGCGACCAAGCCAATCTTGACTGCAGGAGATAAGATCTCCTTCGAGCTTTAGTCTCGATCAGAGATAAGATCTCTCTCGAGCGCCCGAGTCAATCTTGGCTAGAGATAAGATCTCTCCCGAGCGACCGGGCCAACCTCGACTGTAGAAGATAAGATCTCTTTCGAGCTTCAACCTCGGCCAGAGATAAGATCTCTTCCAAGCGCCTGAGTCAACATTGGCTAGAGTTGAGATCTCTCCTGAGCGATCAGGCCAACCTCGACTGTAGGAGATAAAGATCTCTCCCGAGCTTCAACCTCGGCTGTAGGAGATAAGATCTATCCCGAGCTTCAAACCTCGACTGCAGGAGGTAAGATCTCTCCCGAGCTTTTTCAGTCTTGGCCAAAGATAAGATCTCTTCTGAGCACCCGAGTCAATCTTGGCTAAAGATAAGATCTTTTTCGAGCGATCGGACCAATCTAGGCTACAGGAGATAAGATCTCTTCCGAGCTGCAACCCTCGCTGTAGGAGATAAAGATCTTCCCCAAGCTTCCAATCTCGGTCAAGAGATAAGATCTCTCCCGAGTGACTGAGCCAATCTTGACTGTAAGAGATAAGATCTTTCCTGAGCTTCAGCCTCGGCTAAAGATAAGATCTCTCCCGAGCGTCCGAGTCAGTCTCGGCTAGAGATAAGATCTCTTCCGAATGATCGGACCAATCTCGACTGTAGGAGATAAGATCTTCTCCGAGCTTCAATCTCGATCAGAGATAAAGATCTCTCTCCGAGCGCCCGAGTCAACCTCGACTAGAGATAAGATCTCTTTCGAGTGACTGGGCCAACCTCAGCTGTAGGAGATAAGATTTCCTCCGAACTTTAACCTCGATCAGAGAGATAAGATCTCTCTCGAGTGCCCGAGTCAACCTCAACTAGAGATGAGATCTCTCTCGAGCGATCAGGCCAACCTCGACTGCAGGAGATAAGATCTCTTCCGAGCTTCAACCTCGATCAGAGATAAGATCTCTCCCGAGCGTCCGAGTCAACCTCGACTAGAGATGAGATCTCTCTCGAGCGATTGGGCCAACCTCAACTGTAGGAGATAAGATCTTCTCCGAGTTTTCAACCTCGACTGCAGGAGATAAGATCTCCCCTGAGCTTCAACCTCGGTCAGAGATAAGATCTCTTCTGAGTGACCGGGCCAACCTTAGCTATAGGAGATAAGATCTTTCCTGAGCTTCAACCTTGACTAGAGATAAGATCTCTTCCGAGCGCCCGAGTCAACCTCGACTAGAGATAAGATCTCTTTCGAGCGATCGGGCTAACCTTGATTGTAGGAGATAAGATCTCTCCCGAGCTTCAACCTCGACTGTAGGAGATAAGATCTTCTCCGAGCTTCAACCTTGATCAGAGATAAGATCTCTCCTGAGCGATCGAACCAACCTCGGCTGCAGGAGATAAGATCTCCCTTGAGCTTCAGTCTCGGCTAGAGATAAGATCTCTCCCGAGCACCCGAGTCAACCTTGGCTAGAGATAAGATCTCTTCCAAGCGGTCGGGCCAATCTCGACTGCAGAAATAAGATCTCCTCCGAGCTTCAACCTTGGCTGCAGGAGATAAGATCTTTCCGAGCTTCAACCTCGGTCAGAGATAAGATCTCTTTCGAGCGACCGAGCCAACCTCAGTTGTAGGAGATAAGATCCCCCCCGAGGAGTTCAACCTTGAATCTCGACTGCTGGAGATAATATCTCCCCCAAAAAGCTCAACTTTTAACCTCGACTGTTGGAGATAATATCTCTCTTGAGGTGCTCGACCTTCGACCTCGACTGCTGGAGATAAGATCTCCCCCAGGGAGCTCAACCTTCAACCTCGTCCGTAGGAGATGAGATCTCCTTCAACCTCGGCTAGAGATGAGATCCCCCCGAGCCTCAATTTCAACTTCAACCTCGGCTGAAGATGAGATCTCCCCCGAGCCTCAACTTTAACTTCAACTTTGGCTGGAGATGAGATCTTCCTCGAGCTTCAACCTGAACTGATGCAGAGCCCTGAAGAGGACTTCGACAGTTATCTTTTCTCTACTCCTTTCCTTTAAGTTTCAAACTCAAGAGTGGGAAAACTATTATTGGAGATAAACTCCACATCTATCAAAGTTCAGTCTGATGCTCAACCTAATGCAATCGAAAGTTATGAAAGAGCTTCAGTGGATGAGCCTTAACCGAACTCCTTCAGCCAACTGAACTCCTCAGCGGTCAAGCCCCAATCGAACTCCTCAGTGATCGAGCTCCGATCGAACTCCTCAGCGATCGAGCCCTAACTGAACTTCCTTCGAAGTTCTCCTACAGTCAGACTCCTACAGCAGTCGAACTTCCTCCAAATTTTTCAGCGGCCGAGCCCTGGCCGAACTCCTCAGCGATCGAGCCAAACTTCTTCTAGATCGCTCTTATAGTTTGAACTCCTCCGAGAGCCAAACTCTTTTCGAACTTCTTCCTCAGTCGGATTTTTCTGATGGATTACTTTCGAATAATCTCCTTCAGACGTATTTCTTTTAGGAGTCCGAACTCTCCTGAAATTGATATATGTCGAAATCCACAAATCAAGCCTGCATTTTCAGAGCTACGGCTATTAAATCTCGACGAACGATCGTCATCAATCTACCACAGATGATGTTATCGGACGGTATGGCGCTACCAGATGGTATGGCCATCACCATCAACCTGACGATATCTTTTCTTTCGTACCAAACTCACCAGACCTCGAGCGGCCCGCTGCCAGACAACTACAGCTGTCACCATCAATCAATCTCCACCTATAAAAAAAGATCCTTCATATATATTTTCTCTAAGCTCTAAGCTCTCTTCTTCTTTTCGAAACTCTATCAAGCTCTCGTCTGAGCACTCCATTTCTATTGGTTAGAAAAGCTGACTTGATTGTCGGAGGATCCCACCGGAGCCACCATCACCGACTCTAGATGAAACTTTATTTTGTAGATCACCGACGATGACCTCATCTCTTCTAGCTCCAGTTCAATCCGACGTCAATCAAATTCTGCACCAACACTACTCAAGATCTAGACATGCTAATATGTAATATAAAATTTAAATACGATCGATCAGTAAATCAAATTTGTTGATCGATATGAGTTCAAAAATTGATATCTATGCATAGATAGCTGATCTCCATGATCTGAATCCACTAGAATAAATATTTGATGTTGCACTATAGCTACACACTCATTCAGTCTCTACGGTTGATCCACATGGAGCTCCTGGTCCCAATCAATCCTACTAGAGTGCTAGCTTCTCGACGAAATCTTCGATGACTGATCACGATTGATCCAATCGATCATCCATGTTTTGATATTTTGGATGCTCTAAAAAATTAGAACTCATTCTTTGGAGGGTGATGAGATGATGTACAAAATTTGGTGGTGATCCGATGCTCACAGCACTCAATCTCTCCATCCAAACCTAGATTTCCAAATTTAGGATTTCACTCGACACTAAAATCTTGACGCACTGAAAACCCTCTCATGCCCTCTCTGTGTGGAGTTTTTCCATGAAACAAGTTTTCATGGATTGAGGACTCTCTAATCAATCATACACCCTTTCAAAATATTTTTTAGATGGGTGATAAAAGAAAAAGAAATGAATGGCATGAGAGAAGAGGGCAAAGAACAATTTTCTCCCTCTCAAGACTTTTCTCACTCCAAGGACGTGCGCCTTTCTATGACTTTTCTTTCTTAAAACACCCCTCACGATCCCCCTCTCCTCCCTCTCACACGCCCACTAAAAAATCCCTTCTTAAAGGGCGACATTTGATGGGAAATGCGCATGAGAAAAGTAAGTTAAGAGAGGTTGAGAGGTTACACCAACCACTTGAATTCAAAATTTAAGTGGTTAGTCAATCCACTTCCAACACCCATCCAGAGTGTTTGATGCACAAAAGGACTCTCCTTCTGTGCGTTACACCCTAAAAATCATAAAAAAATGTGGGACAAAAAATAGGTAGGCATGGAGAATAGATAAGGAAGAGATTAGGTTTTTCAAATTTCAAACCAACCAAGTTGAATTCAAAATTCAACTTAGTTTGAACTGGTCCAACCCTTAGACCAGGTCAAAAGCAGAAGAGAGGAGGGGCGCACATCCATTTCTACATGAGAAATCTCATGCAAAAATCAGAGGAGGGTGTGAGTCAAGGTGGAAAAGTCAAATATGGTGGGCGCTAAGAAGAATTTAAATTCAAATCTCATTTGACTTGGTCCAAATTGGTTTCAACCAAACCAATTAAATCAGATTAAATCCAATCAAATTAGGCTTAAGCCAATTCAATTAATTTTTAATCAAATTAAAAATTAATTAGGTTCAGCTTCTAACTAAATTAGGATCAAATCTTCCATAGCGATTAGGTTATCTCACGACCTGATCAGGTCAAACCCAATCAAATCTAATTCAATCGAACTTGATCGAATCTTCATCGCTCAATCAAATTAAGCTAATCAACAATCAAATTACTAATTAATCCTTCAAAAAATATAGAGTTTCAATCAGATGGAGTCTGGACAATAGAGTTTCATTAATATGAAACTCATGAAGAGTCCTAATCTAGTGAGACTCTTGATCCTAATATCCCAAATGAATAGAACTCATGATCATAGAGTTTCAGATCAGTGAGACTCTTGATCAGAGAATCTCAAATAAGTAGGACTCTGAGTCCCAGTCTAGTGGAATCCACAAAGATAAAGTTTCAGTCCGGTGGAACTCCTGATCATAAAGTTTCAGTCCAGTGAAACTCTTGACCACAGAGTTTTAGATCATCAAAACTCATGATCAACCATCAGATCAAATAGAAACTTCTTATGTGTGTAATCCTATAGGTTCGAATCCAAATTGGTAGCATAAAAATCAATTTTTTGTACCAATCGATGTGACCATCTAGCAATGGTATCCAACGTTCGGATAGGTCGAAAAGTTGCAACGCAATAATGATGAACCTGTAGAATATGGTTACCATATAATTCATCATCTTGACCTCGATGCTCAAAAAATAATCTAGGATTTACTATCAATCCTAAAAATCATCTATAGTGTATTTTAAAATTCAGTGTCCATCGAATGGACCATTCTGATCGAGGATTTATTAAATTAAAATATAGTGATGCACTTGCTCCAACACTTAGAGGGATCAATCCCATCTTGACTCTCATACCGACTTCACAAGTACTTGACTGCACCTAGTAGCCTTCCATTACTGAATTAAAAATTTAGATAGTCTAATACCTAAGTATAATAAGTTGTTTGCAAGTCACTGTAGTGATCTTAGATCTAAGGGACACTTATATTCATATCCTTCATGAGCAACTCTTAATAGTAGAAAGCTCCGCAGTTGGATCACGTTCAGTGAAATGTACCCCTATACTTTACCTACATGCTATAACAGTATCTTCATACTTCTTGGTTAAGAGGACAATCAATACTTATGGTATACAATGACCTACACTCGATACGTTATCATCCTAGATAACAGTGTATCATTTGATTGCAAACTAGTTTAAGGATTAAACGATAAATTCTCTTTTATCGAATCTAAATAGTTCTAAGAACTTCATAACATAAGAGTTCGTTATAGAAAGATGCATAAAGTGATGAAAAAGTTAAAATAATAATTTTATTTATTAATAATTTAAGTATAATTATATTTAGCTCAATCATCTATAATTTAAATGATTAATTTTAGGATATATTTTTCAACATTGGGTTCAATTCAAAATTTGAACATGATTTCTTATTTAGTTATATAGAAAATTTATAATTTAGTCCCTATAAAATAAAATATCTAATTTAAGTACATAAAAAATTACAATCTAGTTCCTATGGTAAAACTTATTGTATAAATTTTTATTTTACTATTTAGCCCCTACTAAAGTTTATTATTTCATAATAGTCCTTTAGAAACTTTAAATTGCTCTCTGAAAAGATTTATTTCTCATGATAACCATCAAGAAATTATTTTTTTGATATTTTTTATATAATTATATGATATAATATATCATTTTATTTTTGAAATATTTTTTGAGATATAATAGCTTGAAAAAAAAATTTGGTATATGATAGATACTCTGATAGTATGTACTTTCCCTATGTTATATATATTTTCAATTTTTTTAGAATGTTAAATAGGCTAAAACTTAAATTATTTATTTGAGCTATATAAAATTTGATATTATGGATTTGGAATGTGATGTTATGCTGTAATATGATCAGTCGGATGCATATTGTTCAGTATCCTATTCTAGACTTGATCATTTATGGGCATACATATAATTAAGTATGCTGATTTATATTTATTTGGGCATTTAATTTTCTATATGGATAATTTTATTGGTTGGCATAGATATTTATCATCAAAGTGGTTTATTTATATCAGTTCATAAAAATTTTTTTCATAAAAGGGATTTTTTTGGTTATGATATATAATTACCTACCCAAAGAGGATTGTTGTATGTTTTAACTGAGAAAAGTGTTATACGGAGTATTATGTTGCGAGGGTGCTCTAGCCTCTAGGGTTTGTCTGTCCAAAGAGGATAAGCTTCTGAATGTTATTATAGCCTCATATGTAGAGCACTTATGTATACATATTTTGCACAAAGAAAAAATATGTGATATTGTGTCTGAGCTCTTGTTTACAGCATATATTATTGAAAGACTATGTTGTTTATATTTATATGCCCCTTGACTAATATTTTGCATTCCTACTATTTAATTATACAGTCTTATTCAGTTTAACAATAACAATGTGATTATTAAGGTCTTGACTAGATCAAATTATGAGAAGTGAAAGCAAGATATGAAATTTACTCTTGGAATTGTAGATATTGACCTAGTATTGCGGGAGAATAAACATGATGATCGATCTCAATGATCAGTGTACATATAAATAAAAAGAATATTTTGCTAAATAGAAAAAATCTAATATGCTTAGTTTGATTGCTATCAAGAGGTCTATTTTTGAACATCTTTTGAGTGGCCTGTGATAAGTGATAAAAATATACTAATAAAAGTATTAAATTATAAAATAAATTAATCTATTTTATTAGAAATTAATACTTTTATTAATTTTATGTAGGAAAGAAGGCCACCAATGTGAAGATCTCATTTTTCTGATTCAGATGAAAAAAATTTCAGGACAAAACGGACTTCAAACGAGCCCAGAATTGAATTTCAAAAAAAAAAAAAAAAAACGCAACGCTGACGCTGACGTCAGCATTTTTCGCGGCGCACGGTGGACCATCTGAAGGGTAATTCGAGAATTTCATAGAATAAAGCATGCGTTGATTGGCTGAAGAATCCGGCGGTCCATGCAACACCGGGCTCGCGCACGGTCCACGGAGGGCAATTTGGGAATTCTGGCTGATCCAACGGGCGGTTTTCACTGAAGCTTGATCGGACGGACGAGAAGAAGGCGCTGATGGATGGCATCCGCAGCTCCCGATCGAGATCCAACGGTCGAGATTCATCCCGACATAAAACTAAAGGTCTGAAGGCTTATTTCAACGCGATCGGACGGTCCAGATTCGATCCAACGGTCGATCCAATGGCTGAGATTAAATCCGACTTGATCTGGGTTATTTTAAGGGGTTTTTGAGTGGTTTTTGGACCGTTTGATCACCATCCAACGGTCAGAATTACCCAGATCTTAATTTGAGTTGTTTTGGGAGTCTTAAACCTAGTTTTTGATGGAATTTGAGGGGAAATCAAATTCTTTACCTATAAAAAAGCCTGTTGCCGTGAAATAAAAAAAAAGAAAAAGAGAGAGACAAAGAGAGAGACGGGGAGAAAGAGAGAGAGAGAGAGAGAAGAGAGAGGAGAGAGATAAAAAAAAGTGATTTGTGAGAAAATTAAAAAGGATTTTTTTTTTATTTTTCTTCAACGATCAAGACATCAAGGAGCCTCTTCTTCTTCGCCAAGTTCTCCACATCAAGAGCAGCAGACAATCAATTTCAGCAATCAAACAGTCTAAATTTTCTATGCTTTTTATTTTATTTGCTATTTTTGAATTTGTTATCATGAACTAAATTTTATTTTACTAAGGCTAAGGTGTAGCCACTCTTTTGATGCAATATTCAGTATGATTTATTTTTAAATTTTATTCATGAGGAGTATATAAATCTGATCTTAATGCTTTTAGATTACTGGCCATCTTCTAATTGATCTGATGAACATAGATGTTACGGACCAAGTACATCTATGTTAATGCTTCTTGATTATATACCTTGTATTATGAATCAAATTAGAATTCATATGCATGCAGGAATTTTAGTGCGCTTTGGACGCAGCGTATTTTAATTAGAGGGTTTCACAAAACCTAATGCATTAATATTTATTTAAATTACACCTGGACCAAAGGGTAATTAATAAATATTAATAGATTTGCTATGCCTGGACCAAAGGATAGTGAATAAATTAGGAGACTCCACCGTCACATGAAATAAAATTAATCTAAAAATCTGAATATTGTATTGACTGAGTTGGTGAACCGATTGCCTTAGTAATCCATTGCTCTTGAATTTAAAACCCTAATAATTTACACTCTCTCTATTTAATTAAAAACTTTTAATTATTTTTTTTTTTTTTTTTAATTTCTTATTCTCATAAATCGATCTTCTAAATAAAGCATAGGAAAGAGCTTTTCAGTACTTATTTTCCAATCCTCTAGGGACGATACTCTACTCATTCACTTTATTACTTGATCGACTGGTGCACTTGCCATAGCTATAAATTAGCACGCATCAAGTTTTTGGCACCGTTGCCGGGGATTGTGTCTAAAATAATATTAAAATTTTGATCCTAGCTTTACTTTAGAAATTTATTTTTAATTTTTATTATTAATATTAAAAAAAAAAAATTTAGTGCATGACACGTACTGGACATAGTAACTTACTACCTCTAGATCCAGAAATTGAAAGAACTATTAGAAGACTACAACAAGAGAGAAACATGGCAGCTGAAGATCCTAACGACATCAATCTAGGAGTGGATATGGCGACTGAAGGACAGCATGAAGCTATTCGACCAGTACATCGTCCATTAAATGATTACATCACACCATCTGTAGCCGATGCAGCTTCGAGCATCAGGAGACCGCCTGTACGAGCAAACAACTTCGAAATAAAACCGGCGATGATCCAGATGATTCAATCAACTGTCCAATTCAGTGGACACATGCATGATGATCCGAATGCCCATATTTCTAATTTTCTTGAACTTTGCGATACTTTTAAAATTAATGGGGTGTCGGATGATGCTATTAGATTAAGGTTATTTCCTTTCTCTTTACGGGATAAAGCTAAAAATTGGCTTCATTCTCTTCCTGCAGGTTCTATCACAACTTGGGATGTCCTAGCCCAAAAATTCTTAGCCAAGTACTTTCCACCTTCTAAGACTGCTAAGATGCGCAACGATATCACTTCTTTTATGCAGATGGACATGGAGACACTATATGAGGCTTGGGAGCATTTCAAGGAACTGCTGAGGAGATGTCCACATCATCAACTACCCGTATGGCTTCAGGTACAAACTTTCTATAATGGTTTATCTCCTACTAATCGATCTATGATTGATGCAGCAGCAGGAGGAACCATTAATCGAAAAATGGAGGAAGAAGCCTTCGATCTGATCGATGAGATGGCATCAAATAGCTATCAATGGCAGACAGAGCGCATGATGCCAAAAAGACTAGCAGCTGTGCAGGGAGTAGATTGCGTGCCAACTTTACTAGCTGAAATTGCAGCCCTTAGAGCCGAAGTCAACAACTTAAAGGGAACAGCTATGCATGTTCAGAGCATTGACTTGTGACCTGTGTGGAGGAGGACACGATACGAGCAATTGCCAGACAGGTAATCCTTTTGCTAAAACAACTGATACAGCTAATTATATTGGTAATTTTTTCAGGCCGCAACAAAACAATCCCTACTCCAACACATACAATCAAGGGTGGAGGCAGCACCCAAATTTCTCATGGAGCAATCAAAATGCAGCACAACAGCCACCCCCGGGATTCCAAGTACCTGAAAAGAAGTCCAACATGGAAGAGCTGATGGTCAAATTTATGCAAAACCAAGAAGCAACTATAAAAAATTTGGAAGCCAAACTTAGGCAGGACCAAACAGCAGCAATTCGAAACTTGGAGATGCAAATAGGTCAAATGGCTAAGATAATCTCCGAGAGACCTCAAGGATCCTTGCCAAGCAATACGGAGACAAATCCAAGGGAGCAAGTCAATGCTATCACCCTAAGAAGTGGTACAAAGCTGGAGGAGCTACATCAGAAGAAAGAGACTGAAGAGCCAACTACAAATAAGGAACCATCAACTCAAACTCGTCAGTCACCAAAACAACCAGCAGATGGATGGTCTCCAGGTATACGGTTTGCTGATCCAAATGTGAAGCCCTACGTGCCGCCACTACCATTCCCAGAGAGACAAATACAGCATCCAGATAAGGAATTTTCTAACTTTTTCAAAATTTTAAAGAATTTACATATTAATATTCCTTTTGTAGATGCTATTACTCAAATGCCCAGGTATGCCAAGTTTCTCAAAGAAATCTTAACAAATAAGAAAAAGCTGAAGGAGCATGAGAGAATAAATTTGAATGAAGAATGCTCAGCAATACTTCAAAATAAATTACCACAGAAGTTAAAAGATCCAGGGAGTTTTACTATCCCCTGCATTATTGGTGATTGTAGTTTTGATAAAGTTTTATGTGATTTAGGAGCAAGCATAAATCTCATGCCTTTTTCTATTTTCAGGAAGCTGGGTCTAGGAGAACCAAAGCCTACCACTATTACTCTTCAATTAGCCGATAGATCCATTAAATATCCAAGAGGTATAGTGGAGGATGTCTTGGTAAAGGTAAACAAGTTTATTTTCCCTGTTGATTTTATTGTTCTTGATATGGAAGAAGATTATGATGTACCCCTTATTTTAGGGAGACCCTTTTTAGCTACTGGAGGAGCTTTAATAGATGTTCAACAAGAAAAATTAATTCTTAGAGTCCAAGACGAACAAGTTACTTTTAATGTTTTTAAAGATACTAAACATCCTGATGATAATCAAACTTATTTTTTAATTGACATTATTGACAATCCATTATATGAGAATTCTGTAGAAAATAGGTTTGAGACTATAAAAGCAAGCAATGTCAAATTGAAAGAAGATTCGATCAAACATGAAAGTATTCCAATTGAAGTGGCACCGGATTGATCCACTTTAGAACTTAAAGAAAGTCAAGCTGAAGACTATAAATCAGAACTACTAGATAGGTTGTTTCTTTTCTTTTTAGTTTTGATCATTTTTTTTTTTTCTTTTATTTTTCAGTAATTTGTTGTTGCTCTTTTACTGCTCTGGTGTGTATTTTCAATTTTGCAGAAAAATCAATGAGAACTCAAGCAAAATTTCAAAGCTCCAAAGAACCAGACTGAATAAAATCAGGTGTATTCCTTCCTATCCTTTATTACATCCTTTATTTTTCTTTCTCCTTTAAGACAATGTAGAATAATTATATATATAAAAAAAAAATCATGTGTCAAGAAGAAAATCTTGAGCAAGATAAACTGGATAAGTGATAAAAGATAGAATTATTTGCTAATGAATGTAATGAGTTAAAGAAGTAGATTAGTTGGTCAACTTTTAGCAGCCTACTTAGGTCATTAAAAGATTATTAGCACTTTTTATTGCACATGCACACTAACAAGGCAAAGTAGGTATTGATTATAAGGTCAACTGAGGATTTAATTATCACTGAAAATTGGTAATTAATATACATTCTAATCAAAGAAACTTGAATTTAAGGAAAGAGCTACCTGCCTATAAATAAAGTGCAAAAGACAGAGTATATGTGGATTGCCCAAAGCCTAGTAACTGGGTCTCTGCACCTAGGTCAAGTGTGAAAATTCACGTAAAATGGTGAAGGGAAAGGCCAGGATGCTCAGCACAGTAAAAAAAAAAAAAAAAAAAAAAAAAAAAAGAAAAGGCAGTGTGAAAGCTACCTTAATTCATGAGTATAAAATTGAGAATGTATAGAAAATTGACCAAAATAGGTGATAAGAGAGGATACTTTTGTTCTTTTAATTTAATACTGAAATGCTAAAGTTAGTCATCACGAACACAAGTGCTATAGATCTTTGATGTACTCTAAGAAAGTTTTTAATTGTATTGACTGAAAAATTTGCTTCTGAAGCTCAATGCTTAGTTAGCAGTATTTTCTAAACTTTTTGACCTTTAATCCTAGATTTTATCTTTGTGAAAGATAATCTTATTGAAATATGGTATTAAATAAAACATTGCTAAGGGACTAGCAATGACTAAGTTGGGGGGTGTGATAAGTGGTAAAAATATACTAATAAAAGTATTAAATTATAAAATAAATTAATCTATTTTATTAGAAATTGATACTTTTATTAATCTTATGTAGGAAAGAAGGCCACCAATGTGAAGATCTCATTTTTCTGGTTCAGATGAAAAAAATTTCAGGCAAAACGGACTTCAAACGAGCCCAGAATTGAATTTCAAAAAAAAAAAAAAAAAAAATACCGACGCAACGCTGACGTCAGCATTTTTCGCGGCGCACGGTGGACCATCTGAAGGGTAATTCGAGAATTTCACAGAATAAAGCGCGCGTTGATTGGCGAAGAATCCGGCGGTCCATGCAACACCGGGCTCGCGCACGGTCCACGGAGGGCAATTTGGGAATTCTGGCTGATCCAACGGGCGGTTTTCACTGAAGCTTGATCGGACGGACGAGAAGAAGGCGCTGATGGACGGCATCCGCAGCTCCCGATCGAGATCCAACGGTCGAGATTCATCCCGACATAAAACTAAAGGTCTGAAGGCTTATTTCAACGCGATCGGACGGTCCAGATTCGATCCAACGATCGATCCAACGGCTGAGATTAAATCCGACTTGATCTGGGTTATTTTAAGGGGTTTTTGAGTGGTTTTTGGACCGTTTGATCACCATCCAACGGTCAGAATTACCCAGATCTTAATTTGAGTTGTTTTGGGAGTCTTAAACCTAGTTTTTGATGGAATTTGAGGGGAAATCAAATTCTTTACCTATAAAAAAGCCTGTTGCCGTGAAATAAAAAAAAAAAAGAAAAAGAGAGAGACAAAGAGAGAGACGGGAGAAAGAAAGAGAGAGGGAGAAAGAGAGAGAGAAAGAGAGAGGAGAGAGATAAAAGAAAAGTGATTTGTGAGAAAATTAAAAGGGTTTTTTTTTATTTTTCTTCAACGATCAAGACATCAAGGAGCCTCTTCTTCTTCGCCAAGTTCTCCACATCAAGAGCAGCAGACAATCAATTTCAGCAATCAAACAGTCTAAATTTTCTATGCTTTTTATTTTATTTACTATTTTTGAATTTGTTATCATGAACTAAATTTTATTTTACTAAGGCTAAGGTGTAGCCACTCTTTTGATGCAATATTCAGTGTATGATTTATTTTTAAATTTTATTCATGAGGAGTATATAAATCTGATCTTAATGCTTTTAGATTACTGGCCATCTTCTAATTGATCTGATGAACATAGATGTTACGGACCAAGTACATCTATGTTAATGCTTCTTGATTATATACCTTGTATTATGAATCAAATTAGAATTCATATGCATGCGGAATTTTAGTGCGCTTTGGACGCAGCGTATTTTAATTAGAGGGTTTCACAAAACCTAATGCATTAATATTTATTTAAATTACACCTGGACCAAAGGGTAATTAATAAATATTAATAGATTTGCTATGCCTGGACCAAAGGATAGTGAATAAATTAGGAGACTCCACCGTCACATGAAATAAAATTAATCTAAAAATCTGAATATTGTATTGACTGAGTTGGTGAACCGATTGCCTTAGTAATCCATTGCTCTTGAAATTAAAACCCTAATAATTTACACTCTCTCTATTTAATTAAAAACTTTTAATTATTTTTTTTAATTTTTTTTAATTTCTTATTCTCATAAATCGATCTTCTAAATAAAGCATAGGAAAGAGCTTTTCAGTACTTATTTTCCAATCCTCTAGGAACGATACTCTACTCATTCACTTTATTACTTGATCGACTGGTGCACTTGCCATAGCTATAAATTAGCACGCATCAGCTTGCCAGAGATCAATAATACTAAAGAGCTGTTTGATGCTGAGTCTGGATGCCTAATAAAAGAACTGATAACCATGAGATATGATAATATTGGAGGTGTCAGAAAATATATTCTGAAAATGGTTCATCTCCAAACTAAGCTTAGGAGTTCCAAAATTGATCTACCTGATTCTTTTCTTATGCCTAATACTTTGAATTTCTTACCTACTGAATTTTTTCAGATTAAAATTGCTTATAATATCCTAAATAAAATCTGAAGTATTAATAACTTGATCATCAAATATGTTGCTGAGGAAGAAAAACTTAAGAAAGAAAAGAATGAGAGTGCCCTTCTTTCCTTCTAATCCAAATTCCATTCTAGCAAGTGTTTTATGAGTCAAAAAAAGTATAAACCTACTGCTCCTAAACAATCTCAAGATACTAAAAGATATGATTATAACCCTTATTAGAATTATTTTGTAAGAGGTCTCAAAGCTGCTATTAGAAAAAATGTCAGGTATTTTCACTATAAGAAGAAAGGCCATAAAAGGAATGAGTGCTATAAGTTTAATTATTGGTTGGAAAAGAAGCAAAAACAGCAAGATAAGTCCCTAGCTCTTATTTGTCATGAGTCAAATATAGTCAATGTCCCTGTTGATTCTTAATGGATTGATAGTGGTACTACAACTCATGTTGCCATTTCTTTATAAAGATTCATAAGCAAGAAAAAATCGAATCTAAAAGAGGCCAAACTGAAAGTAGAAAATAATCTTGAAGTTGAAATAGAATATGTAGGAGTTGTTAATTTATTTTTAGAGTCTAGTTTTAAAATTTCTTTAGAGAATACCTTTTATGTACCTTCTTAGAAGGAATTTGATTTATATTTTCTCTTTAAATAGGCTTGGATTTGATTTTGATTGTCATGATGAAAAAGTTAAGTTAATATTTAATAATTAAATTATTGCTTATGGTATTTTAGATGATGGATTATATAAATTATGTTTAGTTTATGATAATCCCCATGCTTCTTTGAATATTGAGAATGTAGTTGCAAAGCATTTGAAGATTAAAATTAAATTCTCTATGTTGTGGCGTAAGCACTTAAAACACATATCTAAAGAAAAAATTAATAGATTGATTAAGGATGACATTCTATCCATCTTAGATTTTAGAGACATGGATATTTGCATTGATTATATTATGAGTAAATTGATAAAGACTAAAAAGAAAGATGCTAAGACTAAAAAGAAAGGGGTAACTCGTAGTTCGGGCCTTTTAAAAATTATTCATACTAATATTAGTAGATCTTATTGTTAGATATGAGTACCTTAAAAGTCAGAATTGGCTGACACTTATAATGCACTTCTAAGAACAAAATTCTAATTTTGACTATAAATAATAAAATGGATTATTTTCTATCACATAAGTGTATTTAGTGTCTGTGATACATCCTTTGAGTTAATGGTAATGATAATTCTTATTTTTAAAAATTAAAAATTTAAGATAAGAATTTTCATTATTAACTCATAAAATGCTCCTGACCATAGGATCATCATGAGGATGGTGATTGATCCGAAAGGTTAGTGTATAATCGCTTCTTTGTACTAGATAAGTCTTAAGTCTATGGTGTAGAGACACCGAAGCGAGAGTACAGATACTCGTTAGAGAATGAGGGCACTGAGCGTGACCACCTCGAGTAGTCATAAGGAAGTCTACCTTCTCGTCGATGACTGACTCGATGCTGCAGTGGTGTGTCTGGTTCTTTGACCTGAGGTGCATCGGTAGTTCACCTTGAGGGTGTTATAGTTTGACTACACCATGACTCGGTCTCCTAGCCATTCGAAACTCCTGAGGTGTATGTTGGCTATAGCATGTTCATTGTAGGAATTGGATTGCACCAAGATGGAATCTATCTACCTCGGTGGATGAGGAGCAGCCCTATGATGATCATGAGAATCAAGTCCATAAGCCCATGGCCATGGCAGAGAGTGTGAAATAATAGAAAGAGTTTCTATTAAGGTTTTCACATTGGACTTGAATCGAATGATTAAATCATATGATAGAAATTAGGGTTTGACGAGTTCACCTTAACCCTAATCTGATCGGGGCTCAAGATAGAAGAACTTAATCACACAAGTAGCTGCACCAAGAGGTTCATTTTTCAGTTTTGATGGGTTGCCACCATATGCTGCTAGGTGTCACTGGTGGATTTTGGGAGCAATTAGAATGATTTAGATGATCGATCATTCTAAGTTGTCTGAATCAGAAGAGTTCTGATCCATCGAAAGGAGTTTCGATGATATCAATGATGGAGATCATGACATATCCCATTACCATACAGAACTGAACCTAACTGGATCATACAAACAAGGGTTTGGATCTGGATATCATCAATTGGACTAATCTAGTTCAATTGATTTGAATAAGATTCAATTAGGTTCAAGAAAATCATGCTAGCATACGATTGAGCCTAACGTTTTCCTTTTTCTATCTTAAAAGTTATCTCGACTGAGCCAAATGAGCTTGTACTCACTCAGATACCTTTACCTGATCTGACTGGAGCTTGTCCAAGTCAGAAAAGGATTGTCTTAATTTATGAGATAAATTTAAGACAATACCTGCCATTTTTTGTCATCTACTAATTCTTTTACTTTAACTTGATCAAACGTTGACCTTTGACCCTTGGACATCTGCCCATATGTCATGCACTTATTGGAGAGCAGATAGGGGCTTGTCCCCTCTCTGAAAATTGGAAAGAAGGGGGCACACGCCTAGGATGGCATGCGCCCATGGATAGGAACACTAGAGTCCCATATAGATGGGACTCTAGGTTGCTTCTTGATTTCTACTTAGGTGGTTCTTGGGTATCTACTTTGATCAGTCTTAGGCGCCATCTAAGAATGAACCTATGGATCTCTCATCTGATTAGATCAGATGATGTTATCCCACCAATCAGATTTAGATCTGATTGAACGAAGCAATACGATTGGCCGGGGTGATGTAGCACTGTATGGCGCAGCAGAATCTATAAAAGGACCCTGTCTGCGCCCACTTTTGAAAACTCCTCTTCCAAGCCATGCCCCAAGGCTGCCCCTCTCCCTTCTCAATGCCACCATCTAGCCCTCTCTCTCCTCTCCACGTCCAAGGAAGTTGGGCCTTCTAATTAGTGCGAGTCAGATAAGGAAAGGTTGACGAAAAAGGAAGAAGGCAGCACTACTGCAGAGACGACGGGTGATCTTCAGAAGATGTTTTGAAGATCCTCCAAATCATATCCAAATCTGATTTTTGAAAAAAAGAAAGAGAAGAAGAAAATCTCTAGATCCAGTTCGAGTGAATATCGATAGAGGTCAGGCGCTTGCGTGGCTAGATCCAGAACCTCAAAGCTTCCATAGGATCATCAACGGATAATCAGATTACCCAAGATCAAGATAAAAATTAATTTAAAATTAATTTAGTTTTAATTTTTTTAATTATTAGATTATAAATTAGATCTAAAAAAATATCAGATCTGATCTAGATCTGAGAAAAAAATTTTGAAATATGCCTCTTCGATCCAATCAGATCTGAATGAACCTGACCCGAGAAATCTGGATTCCTCTTCAACTAGTATCTGAGCCAGGTTCTTATAAAATTTATTTAGATCTAATTTTAAATTTAATTAATTAATAATTTTAGATATCACATGAGATGTGATTAGATCTAAAATTAAAAAATTAAAAAATTAAAATAAATTAATTTAGATCTAAGATGTATGAAGATATGCATGACTAGTTCTAGGAATAGAATAGTTCTATAGAATAGTCTTAGTTTGATCATAATTTTATTTGATTAAAAATAATTTTAGATCTATTTATTTACTATTTTTTGATATTATAAATATTATAATAAGATCTAAAAATAAAAAATAAAATTAAAATTTAATTGTTCATATGAGATATGATTAGATGCATGTCTAGACTAGTTGTAGAATAGTTCTACATAATAGATCTAGATTAAATTTTATTTTGATATGATCAAATTTAAATCTAATTTTTTAGATTATTATGAGATAATTTAGATCTGAAAAATATGCATGCATTGATATATATGATATATATAAAATATATTTTTAATTAGATCTATTTTTTATATGAGATATATGATATAGATCTAATTACTGTTTTGTAGATTAGTTGTTTTTCTGATTAAGGCGTTCCTCTTGGCCGTCCGATCATAAGAATGAAGAAGGGTTTAAAGGCCCTCTCCTTCCATTCGATGGGGTGTTCTTATGATGTGTAGGGGTGCTGCGCGTTCGTCCTTAATCAAAAATTGCCCAAAACTTACTTTCTGCAAAACCCTAGATCCTGAAATCCTAGGATTTATTGTGCATATTTTATTTATGAACCCTAACTTAATTAAGAATTAAGATTATGAAATATTAATTAGGTCTAAAATTGAGAATTTTAGATCTAAGACATATTCATAAATACTGGGTTCGGGCTTGGGTAGCTCAATTAGGTCTAAGCGGTTGATCAAACCGAATCAAGAGTTGGTTAGATGGGATCAACAATGCTTAAATTGACCAGCCTAATAGGATTAAGTCTGGGTCAAGATCGAGTCACGAATGTGATCGATCAAGCAAGACCTAATTAGGCTCAGAGGTTAGAGTCTGGATTGTAGGCTAACCCAATTGGTTCTGCTCAATAATTTGGTGTCTAAGGTAAGTTTGGCACATACGACCGACTGATTTTTAATTGGAAGCTACTCGACTCTGAATGCATTCTTGTACGAGTTAATGGCATATCCCTTCCACCGGTCTCACTTACCTGGCCATATCTGTTGACTCAGTTCTGATCTGAGGTGGTCAATAATCCGAGCTAACCCATGCCACTAGGTTAGTCATAATTGTTATGACTATGATCAAGTCTAGTTTAATGAGACCTGAATCAAATCTTTCCTAAGAAAAGATTAAGTCTGAGGTCTTCCACCATTGTAGATGTGCGGGCCCTTCCCGGGGTTGATTATTCTCGACTAGATACAGTGGCTCAGTTGCACCGAAAAGATGCAACCATGTCTATTAGGCATTGGATGCTATGGGCTGGAGGATGAGTTGGGCTCAATATTTTGGATACGGTGAGAGACTCAATTAGGAATCCAGTCTGTGCAAATGGTGGGTCTGACTTAACTAAGGAGTGGATCAATATTTCGGATATGGTGAGATTCATGAATTAGAGATCAAGTTTGGGTGCACCATGATTAGAGAATCATTGAACAAGAGTTGTTCACTCATTGGCTAACCCATCACCAATAACTGTTAGGTGAGGTGATGAGTCAGTTGGTGAGACCGCACCACCCACTAGAAATCATTAATCATGGAGATTTTTTTGCATCTCTACAGAGGGAGTGTAGGGATCCGAGAAAATAGTGGAAAGCTAATTTATTTAAAAATAAAATTTCTAAATAAATTGGTCAAGTCTTAATTACAATATCTAACTAGAAATCTTTGACTCTCTACAGAAAAATGTCTGCATCCAACCCACTAGCACGTATCCTGGACACACATAGACTGACCGGAACCAAATTATAAAGATTGGCTCAGGAACTACAAAATTATTTTGGATTTTGAGAAGTTAACTCATGTATTGGACCAGGACCCTCCCACCTTACCAGCCCGTCCATCCGCTGAACAGAGAGCATCTCTGGAAAAATGGATGACGAAGATAATAAGGCCAGATACTACATGTTGGGCTCGATGTCTGATGAGCTCCAGCACCAACATGAAGATATCGGGACTGCTCGCCAAATGTTGGCTCACCTACAGGAGATGTTTGGTGAACAGAGTCGCGCAGCCAAGTATCAAGTCACTAAATGACTTTTTCAAGGCTAAGATGCATGATGGGCAGTCAGTCCAAGATCACTGTCTGATGATGATCAAGGACTTGGAAGAGCTTGAGAAGCTCGGTGTGAAGTTGGACTTGGATCTGCAGAATGATATTAATTCTACAATCCTTTGACTGATGCATATGGGCAAGTTCATCATGAATTACCATATGCATAAACTTCAAAAAAATTCCTTGGCCGAACTTAATGAACATGCTGGTTACCGCTGAGCTTTCTATGAAAGGTTCTAAAGGCTCAGTTCTTGCTATGGAATGGACTTCTTCCAAGAAAAAAGTCTTTTTTGAAAAGAAAAAGAAGTCTGTGAAAAAGCAAAAGATGGAAGGAGAAAAGAAGAAAAAGGCAGAGCCGAAGAAGAAGGCCGCTGACAAAGAAAAAGTATTTTCATTGCAACAATGATGGCCACTGGAAAGCGGAACTGCCCTACTTACCTGGCCACCCTAAAGAAGAAGGAGGAAGGTCCTTCTGGAGGTATGCTCGTTATTGAGTCTAACCTTACGGATTTCTTCTGCATCCAGTTGGGTGCTTGACTCTGGTTCTAGTGCTCACTTGTGCACTTCTATGCAGGATCTTGAGGATAGCAGGAGGCTGAGGGATGGAGACATGATCCTACGCATCAAAAATGGAGCAAGAGAGTTGCTGCAGTAGCCGTGGGAACATACCCTCTTCGATTACCATCTGGTTTAGACTTAGTTTTAAAAGACTGTTATTATGTGCCTGCAGCTAGCAGGAATTTGATTTCTGTTTCATGCTTAGCACTAGAAGGCTATGTGATTAGTTTTCTTAAGGACCATTGTAACATTCTTTATGAAAGAAATAAAATTGCAAATGGTTTTCTTATTAACGGTCTTTATCAGTTACATATTGATGTATCTATTTTTAACTATCGAGCAAAATGTGAATGCCATAAAATCGACCTAGGGATAGTCCAAATGATAGGTATCTATGGCACCTAAGATTAGGTCATATAGCAGAAGATAGGATTAACAAATTTGGAGAAAAATGGGCTATTGAGTCCATTGACTTTCCGAGTCATATCCAACTTGTGAATCTTGTCTTCAAGGCAAAATGACTAAACTCCCTTTTGTAGGACATGGGGAAAGGGCCACAGATCTCCTTGCCCTAGTACATACTGATGTGTGCGGCCCATTTGATGTGCCGGACTAGAGGCAATTTTGTCTACTTCATTAATCTTTATCGATGATTTATCTAGGTATGGGTATGTGTATCTTATGAGACACAAGTCTGAAGCTTTTGAAAAGTTCAAAGAATTCAGACATGAAGTAGAAAAAGCAAACTAGAAAATCCATTAAGGTTCTTCGATCAGATCGAGGAGGTGAATACCTTAGTCAAAAATTCCTAGACTATCTCAAGGAAAATGGCATAGTCTCTCAATGGACTCCACCAGGAACACCTCAACTCAACAAAAATTTAGAATGGAGGAATCGGACTCTATTGGATATGGTCCGATCCATGATGAGCTTCACAGACCTCCCTGATTTTCTTTGGGGACACTTCATTGTTAACTTCAATATACTTACTGAATAGGGTTTCCTTCTAAAACCGTTCCTACCACACCGTATGAGATATGGCATGGTAAGAAACCAAGTCTGAGTCATCTCAGAATTTGGGGTTGTCCGGCTCATGTCAAAAGACAACAAGCGGACAAGTTAGAGTTTAGGTCCTTTAGAGCTCGATTCATAGGATATCCTAAAGAGTCATTAGGATACTATTTCTACATTCCAGAAGACCACAATGTGATTGTGAGTCGACATGCCATCTTTCTTGAAAAATAGTTTATTCAAGATAGCGGCATTGGAAAGCAGATCAAGCTTGATGAGAAAGTCTCACAAGAGCAACGAGCTAAGGACCAAATGGAACCAAATCAGGTTGAGCCAATAAGAACACTACCTCCTCCACCTCGTAGATCGAAAAAGAGTTTTGTCCTCCTGAAAGATACTTAGGTATTATTTCAGAGGAAGTAGAGAAAATGTTCCTCATAGGTAATGGTGTTCATGGTGATGATCCCAAAACCTACAACGAGGCGATATCAGATATCGACTCCGAGAAATGGTTAGAGGCAATGAAGTCAGAAATTGACTCGATGCACTCAAACCAAGTCTGGACCTTGGTAGATCCACCAGAAGGTATAGTACCTATTGGGTGTAAATGGATCTTCAAGAGAAAGATTGGTGCAGATGGAAATGTGGAGACATTCAAGGCTAGATTAGTGGCAAAAAGGTTATAGTCAACGTGAAGGCATTGACTATCAGGATACCTTTTCGCCAGTAGCTATGCTAAAATCCATCCGCACATTGCTTGCTGTTGCAGCCTATTTTGATTATGAAATATGGCAAATGGACGTAAAAATGGCATTCTTAAATGGATATCTTGAGGAAGATATCTATATGGAACAGCCGCTAGGTTTCACATCCAGTGATACTGATCACAAGGTTTGCAAGCTGCAAAGGTCCATATATGGACTTAAGCAAGCATCTCGGAGCTGGAACACTCATTTCAATGATGTGATCAAAATGTTTGGTTTCATCAAAAATGAAGAGGAACCATGTGTCTTCAAAAAAATCAGTGGGAGCGCTGTTGTCTTCCTCGTATTGTACGTGGATGACATCCTCCTTATTGGAGAATGATATTCCCATGTTGACCATAGTCAAAATATGGTTATCCTAAAGAATTCTCCATGAAAGACCTAGGTGAAGCATCCTTTATTCTAGGAATTAAGGTCTATAGGGATAGACCGAATAGGATGCTAGGACTTTCACAGAAGATGTACATAGAGGAAGTACTAAAGAGGTTTAGTATGGAAAACTCTAAGAGGGTTTAGTACCCTTCAGACATGGCATTCATCTTTCCAAGAAGATGTGCCCTAGCACACCTGAGGAAATAGAATGCATGAGCAAGATCCCTTATGCTTCAGCAATAGGGAGCCTCATGTATGCCATGTTATGTACACGACCTGATATAGCCCATGCTGTGAGTGTCACGAGCAGATATCAGTTAAATCTAGGTGAAGAACACTGGACTTCTGTGAAATGTATCCTTAAGTACTTGAGAAGAACTAAGGATATGTTATTGATCTTTGGTAATAGAAAACTCCAAGTCTAGGGATATACAGACTCAGACTTTATGTCCGATGTAGATGATCGAAAGTCGACATCTGAAAGTCTATTTGTGTGCAATGGTGGAGCTGTCAGTTAAAAAAGTTTCAAACAGATAGTGATAGCAGATTCCACCATGAAAGCAGAATATATCGCTGCGTCAGAAGCTGCGAAGGAGGCATTCTGGTATAAAAAGTTTGCTGCGAAGATCGAAGTGATGCCATCAGATGCCATTTCTCTGTACTGCGACAATAATGGCATCATAGCCCTTACTAAGGAGCTGAGGTCTCACCAAAAATTCAAGCACATCGAGCAGCGATACTACCTCATCCACGATTACCTCGAGAAGAATTACATCGAGGTCAAGAGAGTCAACTCTGCAGACAATGCGGCAAACCCACTTATAAAATCGTTGGGCCAATAGAAGATCGAAGTTTACCTTGAGAAGATGGGACTTAGATTTGTAGCCAATTGACTTTAGGTCAAGTAGAAGTTTATTAGATATGAGTGCCCTAGAAGCCAGAATTGGCTGACACTTGTAATACACTTCTAAAGACAAAATTATAATTTTGACTATAAATAATAAAATGGATTATTTTCTATCATATATGTATATTTAGTGTCTGTGATACATCCTTTGAGTTAATGGTAATGATAATTCTTATTTTCAAGAATTGAAAATTTAAGATAAAAATTTTCATTATTAACTCATAAAATGCTCCTGACCATAGGATCATCATAAGGATGGTGATTGATTCGAAAGATTAGTGTATAATTACTTTTTTATAGTAGATGAGTCTTAAGTCTATGGTGTAGAGACACCAGAGCGAGAGTACAGGTACTGTTAGAAAATGAGAGCACTGAGCGTGATCACCTCGAGTAATCATAAGAAAGTCTACCTTCTCGTCGATGATTGATTCGATGCTGTAGTGGTGTATTTAGTTCTTTGACCTGAGGTGCATCAACAGTTTACATTAAGGGTGTTATAGTTTGACTACACCATGACTCGATCTCCTAGCTATTCGAAATTTTAAGGTGTATGTTGGCTATAGCATGTTCATTATAGGAATTGAATTGCACCAAGATGGAATCTATCTACCTCGGTGAATAAGGAGCAGCCCTATGATGATCAGAATCAAGTCCATAAGCCCATGGCCATGATAGAGAGTGTGAAATAATAGAAAGAGTTTCTATTAAGGTTTTCACAATCGAACTTAAATCGAATGATTAAATATATGATAGAAATTAGGGTTTGATGAGTTCATCTTAACCCTAATCTGATCGGAGCTCAAGATAGAAGAACTTTATCACACAAGTAGCTGCACTGAGAGGTTCATTTTTAGTTTTGATGGGTTGCCACCATATGTTGCTGATGTCACTGGTGGATTTTGGGAGCAATTAGAATGGTTTAGATGATCGATCATTCTAAGTTATCTGAATCAGAAGAGTTCTGATCCATCGAAAGAAATTTCGATGATGTCAATGATGGAGATCATGACATGTCCCATTACCATACAGAATTGAATCTAATTGGATCACACAAATAAAGATTTGAATATGAATATCATCAATTGAACTAATCCAGTTTAATTGATTTGAATAAGATTCAATTAGATTCAAGAAAATCGTGCTAGCACACGATTGAGCCTAACGTTCTTCTTTTTCTATCTTAAAAGTTGTCTCGACTGGGTCAAATGAGTTTGTGCTCACTCAGGTATCTTTACCTATCTGACTAGAGCTTGTCCAAGTTAGAAAAGGATTGTCTTAATTTATGAGATAAATTTGAGACAACACCTGCCATTTTTCGTCACCTACTAATTCTTGTACTTTGACTTGGTCAAATGTTGACCTTTGACCCTTGGACATCTGCCCATGTGTCATACACTTATTGGAGAGCAGATAGGAGCTTGTCCCCTCTCTAGAAATTAGAAAGAAGGGTGTGCATGCCTAGGATAGCGTGCGCCCATGGATAGGGATACTGGAGTCCCATATGGATGGAACTCTAGGTTGCTTCTTGGTTTCTACTTAGGTGGCTTTTGGGTATCTACTTTGACCAGTCTTAGGCACCATCTAAGAATGAACCTATGGATCTCTCATCTGATTGGATCAAGTGATGTCATCCCATCAATCAGATTTAGATCTGATTGAATGAAGCAACGCGATTGACTGGGGTGATGCAGCACTGCATGGCACAGCATAATCTATAAAAGAATTCTGTCTGCCCCCACTTTTGAGAACTCCTCTTCCAAGCCACGCCCCAAGGCTGCCCCTCTCCCTTCTTCATGCCACCATCTGGCCCTCTCACTCATCTCTATGCCCAAGAAAGTTGGGCCTTCTGATTAGTGTGAGTCAGGCAAGGAAAGGTTGACAAAAAAGGAAGAAGACAACATTGCTGCAGAGATGACGGATGATCTTCAGAAGGTATTTTGAAGATCCTCCAAATCAGATCCAGATCTGATTTTTGGAGAAAAAAAAGAGAAGAAGAAGATCTCTAGATCCAGTCCGAGTGGATATCGGTAGAGGCCAGACGCTTGTGTGGCTAGATCCAGAACCTCAGAGCTTTCGCAAGATCATCAACGGATAATCAGATTACCCAAGATCAAGATAAAAATTAATTCAGAATTAATTTAGTTTTAATTTTTTTAACTATCAGATTATAAATCAGATCTGAAAAAGTATCAGATTTGATCTAAATCTGAGAGAAAATTTTTGAAATATGCCTCTCAATCCAATTAGATCTAAATGAACATGATCCAAAAAATCTAAATTTTTCTTCACTTATTTCTCTATAATTTATGGTAGTAAATATTCATCATATTTATTGATGATTTTTTCAACATGAATATCTTTATTTAATTAAAAAAATCAAATATCCTTGAAAAGTTTAAAATCTATAAAATAAAAATTAAAAAATATCATCAAGATCATGTGGAGGTGAGTATTATGACAAATATGATATAGCAAGATAGTATATAGGTCCATTTGCCAAGTACTTACAAAATTATAGAATTGTTGCCTAATATACCATATATGGTAGCCTTGAGCAGAATGGTATGGTCGAGAAGTATAATTACATCCTTAAGAATATGATGAGGAGCATGATGAGTAGATCTAACTTGCTAGAATATTTATCAGGTGAGACTCTTAAAACTACTTTGTATATCCTTAATAAAGTTTCCTATAAATCTATGCCTAAAATATTTTTTGAACTTTGGACTGGTAGAAAACCTACCTTAAATCATTTTCGGATTTGGGGTTGTCCTGCAGAAGTAAGAATATATAATCCTACAAAAAAAAAACTGACCCTAGAACTAGTCGTTATTATTTATTGGATATCTATAATATGCTAAATGATACAAATTCTATAGTCTTGAGAGAGATAACAGAATTATAGAGTTCCTAATTGCCAAATTTTTGAAACTTGATGTAGCTGATATTGAATCTTGCCCGGCTATTGATGCTGACAGTAGTTAGATTGAGATTGTCCCCACACATAAGAATATAGTTCTTATATTTGTTAATGGAATGGATGTTCAGGCTCCTGTTCCTCTTGCTTCTTTTGAGAATCTTTAATTAGTTGAGCCTATTAAGGAAGTGCCATTAAGGAGATCTGCTAGATAAAAAAGACCTGCCATTCTTGATGATTTTTTTATCTATCTTAAAAAAGTGATTATGATATTGGGCATGTGTAATTAATCTAATAACATATCATGATGCTGTGAGCTATTCTCAGTCTAATTTATGGATAGGTACTATAGAGAAAATACAGTCTATGACTAATAATGAAGTGTGGGAGCTTGTTGAGCCTCCTAAAAATTGTAAATCTATTAGATGCATGTGAGTGTACAAGGCTAAGAAAGATTTTAAGAAAAGAATTGAGCATTTCAAGGCTAAGTTGGTTGCCAAAGACTTTACTCAAAGAGAAAAAATATACTACACTGAAACTCTCTTTAGTATTCTCAAAGAATTTCTTCAGAATTTTTATATCTTTAGTGGCTTATTATGACTTAAAGCTTCATCAAATGGATATTAAAACTATTTTTCTAAATGGTAATCTCATGAAGAAGTGTATATAAAACAACCTAAGGATTTTCAACAAAGTGGGAGAGAACATTTGTCTGCAAATTGAAGAAATCTATCGACTTGAATCAAGCATCTCGATAGTAGTACTTGAAATTTGATGATATGGTAACCTCTCTTGATTTTAAGAAAAATAAGATTGTTTAGTGCATCTATCTCAAAATCAGTGGAAGCAAGTTTATCTTTCTTATTTTATATGTTGATGATATCTTATTTGCTAGCAGTGATTTTGGTTTGCTTAATGAGACTAAACAAATATTATATAGGATTTTTGATATGAAAGGTCTTGGAGAGATATCCTTGATCCTAGGTATTGAAATTCACAGGGATAGATCATATCATCTGTTGGATTTGTCATAAAGGGTATACATCAATGGGATTCTTGAAAGATTTAATATGTAAAATTTCAAACCATGTAATATACCTGCTATCAAGGATGATAAATTCAGTAAAGATCAGTGTCCTAAGAATAAGCTTAAAAAAGATCAAATAAAGAATGTGACTTATGCTAGTGCTGTAGGAAGTCTAATATATGCTTAGATTTGCATCAAACCTGACATTGCCTTTATAATAGAGAGTTCTTGATAGGTATATGTCAAACCCAAGCTTCCAATATTGGGTTGCTACAAAGAAAGTGATGAGATACTTATAGAAAATCAAAGACTACATGCTTATGTATAGGAGAGCTGATAACCTAAAGTTGGTGGGATATTCAGATTCAGATCTTGCTGGATGCTCAAATAATTTAAAATCAACTTCATGATATATTTTTATATTAGTTAGGGGTGCAAAATCCTGAAGAAGTATTAAACAGATTCTGATTGCTTTTTTTACTATGCAAGCTAAATTCATTGCCTACTATAGGACTGCTAATCAAGCTATTTGGCTGAGAAATCTTATTGCAGGACTTTAGATTGTTAATTCTGCCACCAAGCCACCAACAATTTATTATGATAATAGAGCTACTGTATTTTTTATAACAAATAATAAATTTTTAGTGAATCTAAATATTTAGAGCTGAAGTACCCGACTGTTAGAGATCTTATGAAGAAAGAAGATATAACTGTTGAGTATATTGACACGAAGTCTATATTGGCTAATCCTCTAACTAAGGATTTGAAGCCTATATGCTTTACAAGGATTGTTGAAAATATAGGCATATTGAGTTTTTTTGATGTACTTGGTTAGTATGAGTGATTTTGTATTGATGTTATGGGTATATTATTATGGATCTTTTTCATTTCATATACCTATGATGAATATTAATATACATTATTGACGTGAAGAATTAATGGTATACTTATATTAATTCTTTTGATTATGTATATATATTTATTTTAGTACACTTAAAAATATTTTTTATTTATGTACCAATTATGTAAAATCTAAGACCATGTGATAAATCTCAAATATATTATGATGCCTTGTTATTGATACTATATTGAGTATGTGAGATAAAATGATTTATTATTGAAGCTATTAAAATTTTTCTTGCTTATTTTATTTTCAGACATGTTGAGAGAAATTGGAGGACTGATAATAAAAATGATATATGTTTGCATTATTTTTGGATGTTATTTTCTTACCATATTGCCATATCAAAACTCATATCGATAGTATTGGTGATATTTATAACCATGGATAGATTTTATGTCAAATAAAAATATAATGACTTTCATAATTCAGCATGATTGATACTAGTCAATTCCAAGGTGTTGTCCGTGGATCATATTTTTTAAAATCATAACCACATACGTTATTTTTCTATAGTTCAGCCTGAGAGTCATTTTTAAAATAAAATATTATTTAAAATTTTAAAATTATAATTAATGTTGTCTAAATGGAAAAATGTAAGATTTTTTTAAATTATGGATTACCATTAAATATTTATTTTATTTTATTAAAAAATAGATTAATTATATGATCTAGATTAATGGACATACGTGTAAGCTCAATGTTGTTAGTGATCCTTGTGTTTTGGACTATGTACATGTTATGTTGGGTAGTATGGTTGGGATGGCATAGTGTATGCATGAACCTGACTTAAGCTCGTAGGGGGCTTGTTAGGATTAGGATTTTAAATAACTAGGTCCCTCTCTACTTTCTACAAATATCCTAAGATCAATGAG
This sequence comes from Cocos nucifera, assembly GCA_006176705.1. Lineage (NCBI taxonomy): Eukaryota > Viridiplantae > Streptophyta > Magnoliopsida > Arecales > Arecaceae > Cocos > Cocos nucifera. Next base: position 1,284,562 of record QRFJ01000050.1, on the reverse strand, counting down.
GTTTATTTCATTGAATAGACAGAGAACGCTAGAGAGGACTTAGCCTTGATATTCATCTAAGCATCCATGATTGAAAATCAATGGCATACACGGGTATGCATCCTAAATTTTATAATGAATCTGTGTTTTGAATCCACATGGTGTTTATGATTATTTTACATGTAAAGATCTGATTCTAAAAAACAGTTTTGTATTCTAATCTCCGTATCTATGGAAAAATCTCCAACAAGCCAATATTATAATTAATCTTCTTCCAACTGATTTAATGACCTCTATATGTATCTCAAGTTTTATAGTCAGTATGAGCCTTTTATGGGTTTAATCACTAAATAACCACCAGCGAAGATCATTGAGAAGACTCCTGGTAGTAGTTGCAGCAAACTAATCGATGTATTTAATCACAAAAAAACAAACTGGCAAAGATTATTGGGAAGACTCCTGGTAGCTGCATCGAACCAACCTATGTCTTTGTTCATATCATCTACACCCACACATTAAAGGAGTCCAGTTCTCCCCCACCCCACAAAAGAAACAAATGCCGCATGTTGATTTGAGCTCTGCAGCCTCCGTTTAGCGTGCCGCCCTTAGCATATGCGAGCTCTCGATTTTGTTTGGGGGCGGGGGAGGTCAACATCTCTATCATGCCCCCGTAGCGCGCACCCCCCCATCCATCTGAGAGAAGCGGCAGTAGATGCTGATGCTTTCTCCATACACCCTTCTCACACCCTATCCTGTTCCCCCCCCACCCCCTCTACAGGTGCAGTCCCTGTCCGGCTGAGCATATCCCGTTCCGCACCCACCCAGATAGAGTCGGTGTTTGCTGAGAACGTCATCAGTGTGGTACAAGAGAGCTTCCTAGGTCATGGCAGAGAGTATGGATGTGCTAAAGGCCGCCCACTAAGATGCGACAGGTCCTGATGGCCGGTTCGGGTCGTCGACATCCTATATAGCTATGATAAAAAATGACCAGGTGGAGTCTTCGCCATTCCACGAGACCCTTGTGGGCTGACACAATCTCCAGGAGGACTCGGATGCTTACGTTCATCGCTCAGGTGAGGGCAACTCTCTATTACCGTTTCTTTTTGGCAGCTTATTTGCCCTATTTCTTATGGGAATTTGGTCCCTAAGATCTTTAGTATAAGTTTGGTGAAGAGCAGATATTTCTCTGTTACCGCCGTCCAGCGACTCGATGCTGCAGCGAGCTGCTTCGTTTCTTTTATTTTCTCGTGAAAGAGATGTCTTGGTGTTGGTTTGCTGCAGAAAAATTTAAAAATTTATTCTTAATTCTATGAGAATTTTATAAAAGCCCTATCATAGGGCCCCTGTAGGAATTTCAGCCTATCAGGCGGCTACCATTCAAGGTGTGCCCTCTGTTAGCAATAACGACCACTAAAGCACTAAAATTTATGGTTTGCAGGTTTGTGGAGCATTATTCATGTTGAAATTGCTATTGCTCGAGATTGCAGTTGCGAAAGGCTAAGCGGTGGAAGTTTTTTTTTTTTTTGGTGTGGGGTGGGGGTAAACAAATGACCCACAAGCTATATCAAAATGAACATGGTCCATTGAGTGGAAAAATGGTGACTTCAAAATAGGCGGAAAGACAAGCGTCCGTTGACAACACGTAAATCTCAAAATAAGCGCCTTTGCTTCGGATCTGACAGGTAACTGGGGTGCTATTGTTGTCATGCTTACCCGCTCTCATGGTACCATAGTGCGACAAGCAAGAAGAGCAGGGAAGCCAACCATGAGGGGCGCCGTAAGGGGCGTGTGGAAAACTAACCATGCTGGAAAAATCCTACTGATACATCTCCAATCATGGAGTCCTCTAATTCCAAAATATTCACCACCTTTTACCACACGCAAGTGCTGTGGACATGTCGGCAAATTGATACAATTCATTAACCGCAACCAATCTAGCTTACCATGCCAGTTAATCATCATCGATGCCCCTAGGGATCCCTCTTCCACCACCGTCATTTTTAATGGTATTAAATAAAATCATATGAAAGGCAGTGAGACCCATATGCACGCTCCAAATCTAGGAGATGTAGCCATCCTGATTTGGTCACACTGCAACGTAAGCAGCAAATGAAGAATTGGATTCAGCTGGCCCTCCATGAGGTTGCCCATGCCCAGCCTGATCCTCCACATTACTTCTGCTACAGCTCTTCTTTTTAAAGAGAATACGATTCCATTTATTATTATTTTTTTATTTTTTTGTTCCGAGGGGTTCTGAGACATGTATTGCTTCAATCTGAATACAGTAATACTTCTGCCAAACCTTCTGGATACGTTCGTAGAGATGATAAAATTTTATCGCCTTCCAAGAGAATAAGATAATCAGATCCCCCAATGGAAACCGGCATCGTGATTGCTGATCTTTGAGGCCCACTTCATGGCAATGATGGGAGCCTGTGATAAAAATTCAGCTTGCTCAGCTTTGTCAAGAGGTAATACCTCACCGTGAACTCAAAGTTCCATGCAATACAAACCTCTTTCAAGCCCTTTCTCCTTGACCATCACTCGCTAGGTGCGCTAACTGCGGAGCGGTGATCATGAATGCATCAGATTAGCTAAAGATTCAAATGCACTTTTCAGAAGCCCTACCGAATATCACACTACAGAAACCTTGAGACTGCTGAAATACACATTTTATTTGAGAACCTGCTACCATTCTGTACCGAAATACCAACAATACTCCATTTAGAAACCGAGACAAACGCCACAAAATCTAGTTCCCAGAACAGAACATTCTAAAAACTTCATCTCTACGTACAAGGAAATTTTTCAAGAAATCGCACTGGTTTACCATCATGTCCTGTGGCTACAGAAGCTGCCATGCGAGCAACTCTCTCACAGAGAATACATGTAGATGGGCAAAACCCAAATCATGTCATGCCTGCCTATGATGCTCGCAAGTCATCTTGAGACCCGCCTCAGGTGCAAAGATCTGACAGTTCATGAATATCCCCCTCCGTAAATCCTTCCTCTCTTTTTGATCAAATCACAAACTGATCGGTCAGTCACTTGTGGGCAGCATGCTTGATACATCATGGATTGTGCTGTCCGGAAATCTCTGTGTTAACACCACAACGCTTAGATACTGCTCGCTGCATTCATTTCTTCACATTCTCAGGAATGAGGCGCTGAATGAGTTCAGGAGAAGAACCTTCAAGCTCTGCAAGACTCAATAATGAGCTTGGAATATTTTGTCAGATTAGGATCAAGGAAAAAAGGCAGACATATCTTTCACCTTCAGGCATGAAATTAAATATAGGGGGTAGGGGGCGTCCATTTGGAAGACGGGTGTTTGGGTCCCTCAATTCATCAAAGAATGGATGGGCACAGGCCTCCAACTGCACAGGATTCACATATAAGAAATATTATCAAGTATATCGATCCTTTTTTCTTCTTAATTTGAAAAGTGTCCCTTTTTTGAGATTAGGAAGGGCTTATCCCCACCTTTCTACCCTATACCCACCCCACCGTTGAGGGCTTGCTTCAACCAGAATCAAACTCCCATTCCCTTGCCCAAGTGGCAAGGAGTGATACCTCAAAGCAAGTGGTAAAATAACAGTGGATATGTTGCTGATGCTTTTATACAGATTCTCTACTCTTTGCAATAGAAACTAACAGTATTATAAATGCAATACACCAGACCCTAAACCACCTCTTAAGGGGAAAAAACGAAATGCCAATTGAGCTTGAATCAAGAATTGCTTTAGTTGCAATATCTTTTACAGCCAGTAACATATTTCAATCTAAGCAAATCACAATTTCCAGAAGCTAAAGCTGATATGAGATCAAAAGTAAAGTCCTTCACTGTATGCAACTAAAATACATGTAGCGGTGACAACTTCACATATGTACCCAGGAAGTGGTATCATCTGGCCAGTGTGGGTTCAAAAGCCAAATGGCTAGAAATAGGGGATCCTATTACACATGAACTTGCTTTATTTAACTTTTCCTTTAGGTTTCTATTAGTAACTCAAAACACCAGTTCTCTAACGCTCCCAGAGAACGTGGGCATGTGCATCAGGATTGCAGGCCCATTGGATTGGATTGCAGGGCCTTCAAATGACACCAGGGCAGAATGAGAGAAATGAAGCCTTTCTTTGTTGCAGATTCTTTATTGCAGATTGAATGAACTATGGAAATGAAAGAGAGGTGAAAGAAAGGACAAGGGTAGATGACCTTGTATGCCCCATCCACCATCTAGAATGTACATGTCATCACATGATACGTCTCATAGGAATCATGGACAATACCGAGATTGTTTTCACTTGTAAAGAAAGAATTATATATTCTTAAATACAGAATTGGTATAAGTAGGCAAACTACAAGTTGAAATTTAATTATAAGCCACTTTTAAGTGTATCCTGCAGCCAAGCATGCTTATGACAAGCAGCACCATATCCAATAGCATAAAAGGATTTCAGAGTTCATGAATATGATTAGCTCAATTTCCAATTTGTACATTCATAAAAGCTTATCATTCATTTTCTATTATAATTTTTAAATAATCAAATAAAAAAGCAGACAATAATTGAAATAAATGAGTCGACAAGCCACCATAATGGATTACAAAATAGAGATCGGTTAGCAGAACAATATTTTTCTTGGAGCAGTGAAAGATACTTACAGCTGTGCAACGCAAATTTGGTGAGTACTGAAGTAGCCTTGATACAAGATCAACTGCCTCGGGAGGCATTCGCTTGTGGAAAAGCTGAAAAAGAGAAGCATGACAAGTTAATCATCTAGATTTGACACCTGAGTTCTAATGCAATGTGCTTACTGACCTTGTGCCAGGGATGCGCTTTAATCTGAGGAAATTTGAACTCGTTGTAATTAGGATTCATGCATTTAATCTCTTCTCGTGTAGGGGTACCTAAGATCTTGCATAACAACAACAATTAGTTGAGTATGGGTTCAACTGATGAATAAAACCTGAAATGCACAAAGATACAGATAGTGGTGCATGGATATCAGACCTTAATGATTTCCACCAGCTGATCAACCCCACTTTCCCCAGGAAATAGAGGCTGCATTACATTCATTTTGTTAAAGCACCAGGAATAACAAAACAAATGTTCATGTCAAAAAAATAACCTACCAAAGACCAAATAACAACATAAAAGACAACAAAATCAAATAATCATGATAGCATGGCAGAAAATCATGTGTAACATATAGTCTAAAGAGTTGCAAATCATATCATGCTAAATAAGGAAAACAGTCTAGAAAGGGATATTCTTCATTGATCTATGCTTCATTTTCTTCTTTTTTTTTAAAAATTAAAAAGGCTTCTTGTTATATTACTTGGGTGGTTTCAAAGTTAAAGTTGACAAGACAGAGGGCATAACATGATGGCAATTGTACACAAGAACATGAGAAAAGGTGCAAGGGTCACTAAGAGAATCAAATCATCCTAGAAGAATACAGAGTAAAAACCAAGCATTTGAACAAGGAAAGACTAGAACTAGAAACAACTAGCCATCCTATATACTTTACGTATATACTCCCACAAGACATTTCATTTATGCAATGAAAAAATTCAGATCTTTACAGATTAAATGCCAGTCATGTACCATGTCCAACTCATGACCTGGCTTAAGCATGCAGGGTCAAGCAGTGATCGTAAAGCATCAAATATCCATTTGTCAATATCCATAATTTTGAACTGTAAAAACCATTCCCTTTGGTCAATTCTTTCCAGGATCTGACACAAGTGTTAAAAGGTCCTTTCGTGCTTTTTATGGGGATTAAGCAAGCTCACAAATAGTTTGAATCAGTCAAATATCGGGGTTTAGAGATGCATGCCTAGTAATAGAAGTGAGAAAAATAAATTTCTTCAGTGGTAAATGCATACCAAATGGGTCACCCACTCATGGAGAAGGATCGAATTTTTGAGTCCCATGATATGCATTCTTGAATTTTTATGATTGGAGGACATGTATTAAACAAGGAAGAAGTGGAACTTCAGACATGGGCCCAATATGGGCCTGATAGTGTGGAAGTCATTTAGGGACAATGGAGCTCAAGATGGAGCATTCAATGCAAAATCAATGAAGCAATGAAACTTCCAAAAAGAGTTAAATGGCTCAGTTATCATATCAAGTAGATTGGGTCTTTTAACATGAGTATATCAGGTTGTGGATGGGCAGATGGCATTTTACCTGCTCATACTTGATGCTTAGCCTTCAGTGCCGGGAGGATTTGGGTTTGATCATCTTTATTTGAAGCCCAATTGGGCTTTGAATTGCCATTGGCCTCCTGCCAAATATAAATGCACTAAAGGATGACTGCCAAAGATTATCCTTTTTGTCATGGTTTCTTTTACTTTTTAAAAAAAGCAAGGTTATGTTATTATTTTTCAAGTTATTCAATTTCTTATGTTTATGGGAGGAAGAAAGCAACATCATAATCACTACCCAGAAATTTGAAACACAGTAATATGGATTCCACATCACTAAAATGCATTCTAGAAAAGATTTTTCAAACAAATGGAAGCACATTAACTGAAGCCCAATAATAGATTCTACCCAATTGAAAAAGAACAAATATACTAATGCAAAATCAAATTTGCATCATACTTTTCCCAATACAAATAGTTGTTTGGGGTAATAAAATATAATATAATTTAACTATCTTAGCTAGTGTAAGTCCTACTTCTGAAAATCAGCATTTTTGGTTTCCTAAAGAGCTAAGTAAGCCAAAGAATAAATATTTATCAAAATCAAATTTTCTAAAATTAGCTTGGCTTTATACTGATCAATACATGTCAGAGCGGACAACCCTGATATGCAACAATGAGATTTAACGAAAAAATATTTCAAAATAATTTAGACTTCAGGACTCCATGATATATTTTAGTTTAAAACGGTTTCCTTATCCCTCTGCCTATTTCTCTACCTTACTTCAAACTGATGGCCCTGATTCTAGCAGCTGCGGCTCTGTCAGTAATCTGTATAACAAGAATGTGAATCTACAGTCTGGACTTCTACTTTATGGGTACTTTGTGAAGAACAAGTGTCTGTTGTTTTTGATGACTATAAATGCTGTCCATTTGTTGTTCTAATAAAATTTTTTAGCTGTATAAATACAATAAGGTATCTTAAAAAAATTGGAGTAGAGGACTGCATCTATTACATAGAACAAAACTTGAAGCATAAAAAAAAAAGCTACATTTCATATTTCACCATTAATGTTTTCTAATATGCAATGATGTCTCCGTCCAGTTAAGTTTAACAATCAAGTGTTATGGAACCTCAAAGTAACAAGATATTCACTCTATCAAAGTAATGTTAGGAAAATGATTACAATAAAAATCTTAGAGAAAGCCAGCACTGGGCATGTCAAAGCAAAACTTCAAAGATACTGATCAAGTTTAATGTCTATTCCAGATGAAGATTATGGAAAGGGTCACAAATCAGGATTATGATCTGTGACCTTTCCTATCCACAAACCCATACAATAAACAACAAAGATGACAAAAAAATGTCTTGCAACTTGCCATCCTTTAATTTGTTAACATTGTCTCAAGGGGAGGTAAAAAGGAGAGAAATTAAGGATTAAGGAAAGATGTTTGCCTCCTTTTGGTGGTCCTCATCTCCCAACCACTAAAATCAAAAGCTTTGCAAAAAATGAGGAGATTGCTGAGGTAAGATCTCAGCATTAGCATCAACAACTACACATGCATGGCAAAATGGAAATTTCCTTCTAAGTGACTAAAAAAGTTGACTCCAAAAAGGGAACAGTTCATCACACATCACCTCCTGTTTCCCCTAAATTATTGTTAAACTATTAACATGTTCAAGATGTCTTCGAACTTCAAGGTGCATTATCAAAATTTATAATATTTAATTATAAATGTTAAGTACCAAGACATGCACAACAATATCATGTGCGCAACATTCAATAATGCTTAGTAGTGTCGAAATAGTAAGTTGTCCAATATTCCCTCAGGAGTAGGGTGGCAGACTAAGCAGAAGATTTTGGCTCATATATATGGTCTTGTCATGCCAAGATTTTATCTAGTACCTAACCAAAGAAAATAATTCTCTAAGATAGTTTCCTTCAACTCTTGCACAGAACAGTTAAGGCAATAAGCCTTTTCGCACATAAGACATTATCTAAGGTGGTGTCTTATAACCATAATCCCAAGGTTCTTTTCTCTGTTTACATTAATTTAAATCCTTGGGAACACCGAATATATCTTGAAATCATATAATTACAGAGTTTAATTACATTCTATTAATCATCATAAAACAGAAAGAAAAGAATACTTCTCCAACTTAACAGCACATGCAATCCAAAATTCCAAATTAAAAAGAAAACCAACTGAAATCTTAAGGAGGAAACTTAACAAAGTATGTTTTAGCTTAAAAACCACCAGCATAATGTCTACCTGCCCTATAAGAAGCTCAGCCAAAACACAACCAACAGACCACATATCAATTGCAGTGGTATATTCAGTAGCTCCAAAGATGAGCTCTGGAGCCCTATAGTACCGTGAGCAGATGTAAGATATATTAGGCTCTCCTGGAACCTGAAATTGGGTCATCGGATTCAGATCTAAGAAACTCACCATAGCATAATCATATACAGATGACATGACATACCAGTTTCTTTGCACTGCCAAAGTCGCAAAGCTTTACTTGATGAGTATGAGGATTGACCTGCAATGTCAATCAAATTTTTGAACAAAATTTAATTGGAGAATACAATCCAAGACAAGTTTTTCATTAAAAAAAATCCAAAATCATAAGAATACTAGCTCCCGCAATAGTAGTAAGATTCAGTCACTTCTAAGGTCCAAGAAAAATAATAAGATAAAACAATTAATAATGAACAAAAAGTTTCTGGAACCATGAAAAATACAAAGACAAATAAGAACTCATGATAATTAATTAGAATGCAAGGTGCGAAACATTATGGGGTCATAAGAAACCTAACCTAATCTTGCAAGTTGCAACACCTAGTCCACCCATATAATTTATCAAACGTATGACGTACCAAAGTTTAGCCATACCAACTTAGGGCAAGTGAAGGGCATATTCTTTGTATAGAACATTTTTAGTATATTGCACTTGCGTTTTTTAACATAAGATACACAAGATGGACATACATGACTGCTTGTACATATGTGCTGTAATATGCCACACTGGCCTCAGCATGTGTAGCACCATGTACAAGATAACCCCCCCCTCCCAACACCCCCCCCCCCCCCAACCCTGCTTTTTATGAAACTCCCACATATGAGAAAAAACTGAGAGTTTGCTAAGTGGCAATAGTAAGCGTTAGAAGTGCATGTAATATGTCTTCCTGATGAAGAATGAATATTCATCAGTAGATTACAAGTAGTACAGTGCCTGCCAAACAATGTGGCTGTATAAAACACGTCTCCCAGCAAAGATATAAAAACTACAAATCACATCATAGAATGGCTCTCATGTTTCTCTAAACCTCATAAAAAAAACATGACAAGAATCCAAACCCATTTATATCTTGCCAAAAGGGTAACCCTTGTTTTATATTTTGTAATGAGCTATTACTAACATTAGTAGAATGTAAAGAAGTGATTGACATGAAAATGAGTATTCAACTCATAACGGTAATTGACTCTGACCACCAAAAGCACCTAGATGTTATCTCTACATGTCAAGATTGAAGTTAAACTCGCTTCGTTGATCGGCTCAGAAGTTGTTAAACCTCAATCAGTGATGGAACAGCAGGCCATTGTTAGCTTGAAAGTTAAGCATCCTATTTTAGAAGCCTAGCTAGAACTCTTTTCAACCTTTGTTCTGAATCAACAATCATCTACAAAAACAAGTTTGAGATCACTAACCATGAACCTAACAAATCAAGATTTCTCCTCAAATTTACTTTCAATATCTCATCAGTATCGAAACCATGACGTATTTATGACACTACTCAAATGCCCCCCTGCATAACAGATGCTGAAAAATAATATCAACTTTTAGGCATCCAAAAAAAAAATCAGTAATCAGAAAAGAGTAACAGATAGAACCTATCATTATGCCCTAGGCAATAAATAACAAGAGACAATCTCTTACCAACAGATTTTGTGGCTTAATGTCACGATGACAGATCCCCACAACACGATGGATGTAAGAAAGTGCACGGCAGATCTAGGCAAATAAACATGAAAATATTAATTCAGAAAACAGATTTGACTAGATGTAGAATGCAGAAATGATTTTGCAGTAAACAATAATTGGCAAAATATAAGTACGGCAGCACCATTCACCTGATATGTATACAACTGAATATATATGAGAGGCATACGTTGGTTCACCCGGGTATAGCACTTGCAAATGCGATAAACAGTCTCAGATACATACTCAAGTACAAGGTTGAGGTAGACCTCATCATTGTCAGTGGTTGAAAAGAAATATTGCTTCAGTTGGACTACATTCGGATGGTCAAGTAAGTGCATAATTTGGAGTTCTCTATTCTTGTATCTCTTATCTTGCAGCACCTTCTTGATAGCCACTGTTTCTCCTGTTTCGACACACTTAGCCTGTGCCAGTTGTACAGTATCATGTCCTGGTTATAGGTGAAAAATGAAGAATTGTATGCCATAAAACTAAGACAATATGCCAAGACAAAATTAGTGCTATTTACCTGAAAGACTATGCCAAACGAACCAGTGCCAACCACACGTTCTGCCATATATGAGATTGTCTGACATGCAATTGGCAAAAGTTATCATTAACCAAGTTCTGAATACAAACAATTAGTAAGAAACATCAGGTAAGCTTTATAATCTAAAGATGTTTAGGACAACTGCAAAAGATCATTTGGGACAGAGAAATTCACTGCACCATGGATATCCAGATGAACATTTGGCTACACAACAGAACCCACATATACCAAGCTCATAGATATCATGGGTCAATGCACCTACATTTCCAATAGATTTTCATCCCCAAACTTATAGAGATGAAAATGAACAATGATGATCATGCAAAATTTTTTTGGAGGACCATTAGAGAAGCAATTTTGAAATACAGCCATTTGGAAATGAAACTCTAAGCACCAACATCCCCAGGCCATTTTCTAGCTGATGCATGTGACCATATTAGCCACCAAAGTTGAACAAAATAAGTATGATCACTAGTCCTATGAGCTAAGAATGCTATGCCATTAACACAAGAAAAGAAAGCTCCTAATCAATAATACATGAATAACAGATTTAAGTTCGAGAAATCATATAACCTGTTTAGGCTGGCCATTTCGACCACCTATTGTTGTTGCAATTATGTGACCTCTCTCAGTTCCATTTCCACTCACCATTGTCCCTTCAGTATCCTATACGAGCCACTCTCAACAATTAAGAATATAATAACTGAAACATGCTACAGATGAAACTGTATCCTGTAAGAGCCACTCCCGACAACTAAGAAATATAATAATCCAAACATGCTACAGATGACACATTTGTACTTTCTGAACTAAGGGCAAATTATATTAAACAGGTGAAAAAAATGAAGATATACCTTCCCATTGTGGTCTTCAACATTATCATCCTTAATTGTCATTTCATGCATTTCCTTCGGAAGCTGATCTACAGCAGCATCTTCAGTTCTAGCAGGTGGATCCATGTTGGATGTGCTTGCATCCAAATGTAAATGAGTTGAAGTCATATTCTGATCTAGACCAACAGCTTTGTCTTCAACAAGATGTGGTTCTGAAGAAACTTCCCCTGCTCCTTCCTGATCAAACTTTACTCTTTTTGTGCCAGGATCTCCACCCTTATGTGAAGGTGATAAGATTTCAGGACATTATAACAGAATAAAAATCGAAAACAAAAAGTCAAATCAAGAAGATATGCTAATGTAGCACAATGCCTGCCAGGCTTATTTTGAAGAAAGATTCGTTATTGGTCTGCGTTAGATTCCAAGAAAACAGCTCCATACAAAGTTTTAAATCCAAACAAAAGGAATTTATCGGTCATATTAACGTTATAAGAATGCACATTGTAGCTTTCCAACATTCATAATTGAAGCCTCAAGTTTAATCCACTAAATTGGCTTACAATAACTCTTTGTTCCTCACCATAAATTTACTCCTTTATTTTACTAAGGAAAAAAGGCAAGCGTGCAAGTTCCTCTAATTGGCTATGAAGAATGTCATGATAAAAATTCTTACAATTCATCTATATAAGATCAGCTTCTCATAATTATTAATGATCCTACAAGGAACTTAATAAGGATCATCAAATGGATATAGAGATCTATGAAGTTCAAAATTTTACAGTTAACAAAGGCCCTTTTAGGCTGGTGAAATCTCAAGTACTCTCAAATCCAACTGCTCAGATATTTCCTCTGTTTATTACAAGCATATATAGACTCATCTTCCATTGGACTCATCAATCTAATTGTTTCCATATAAACAACTAAACACGGTCTTAGTCAAGTGACTTTAGCTGATGATGATAAGCCATCAGAAAATGAAGGGTCTTCCTCCAATTTGAGTAGTGCTTGCCATCAAGACCAGTAAAGGCAAAGAATTATCTTTAATTGTTTATGATCCATAGATTTTATAAAAGTAATGCTGGCTTCCTTTTACAGAGTTGTAACATTTAGTCTCAAGTCTTATGTCTTTGTAGGTAAGCCACGAGGAAACTTTTATAGCAAGAAAGCGTAATGCAAACCAAATAGCACAACCCATAGTTCAAAAGGTCATGGTCAAAAGTTAACGGCATATACTTAGTTCTATGTCATCAACAACTCGAGAATCATCATCATCAAATCCTTTTCGCATCATATGGGTCAGCCATATAATAGAGTATATTTTACAACCACATGCAAACTTGATGGTGACCCTCCACAAACTGTTACAAGATTCCCGTCCAAGGCATATTTAGGAAAAAGAAGAACCCGCCATGGAACTTATAAGGCCAGATTGAGGGTACAGGGATGTACCTTGTCATAATCTAAACTCATACAACCAACAAGTAACCCACCAAAATTCCCTAGGCTTGGAGAGAGTCATAACCAAGGAATAGTTATACTGGTCAAAGCTGCTTATGACAAGCATAACTATTCCAAGGGAGAGCTGTCATAAGCTATTCCTTTGAATATAGACACCTTTTTATGGACAAAAAAGTCATTATTCAAAAGTTATTTCACAATGGTGCCTTTTGGCATTCAAAAGTAAAGCCAAGCAAAATTGACATAACTCATGCATGATTGTTTCCATATGCATAACTTTTAGAGCCTATTTGGATGACTAGGCCCAAAATCCTATGGAATTCATGGGTTGGGCCAGTACAATTAGAAAAAAATTAGCAATACCCAAGAACTTTTGGAGTGGGCCGGCCCGGCAGATATTTTTCTCCCTATAGGATTCGGGCTGGCCCACTACAAATGCTCCTAGGTATTTGGGAATATAGGTCTAACCTAGGCTGATTTTCCTAGTTGTGTTGGCCCACCCATGAATCTTATGAGATTTTGTACCCTATCATCCAAACATGCCCTTATTATTTCTTTTTTCCTTGTTCCTGGATCAAACATAGCCAGAGTAAATAACTCCACATTCCTTTGTGGTTGAAGAGCCCACAACACTCCACCCTCACTTCCTCCTCTCCCTCCCTGTTCATCTTCTCATTTTTTTATCCTATCCATTTGGGGATGTCTTTCTATTATTAGATAGGCATCATAGGTTATCCAAATCCCAAACTATATACATCATACACTACCATATAACCAATTCTAAGGTAATGTTAGTTAAAATATATAATCAAGTTTACTTTAGCACCTTTAACACGTTATCAACAGGTTTGTACTTTGTCCCTTATACTTTAAGGTTTGAATTCTAAACACTGATTCCTTTTATTTCGTTTTATCTAATACCAAAATTTTAATCTTCATCCAGTCTGTTAGCTATCTGAAAGTAGTGCATAATATGTTTTTGTGTCATATGCATGAACAAGCCTATTTTGTTTAAGATATTAAATATGTTTGAATAGGCTACGAAAGTGGTTGGTTTGTAAACTATGCCCATTCAACAATCCATAAATAGGCTCTGAATCTGAATCAGTCAATGCATGTTAAAAGTTAGTAGGATGGACTATTTCTTTGTGTTTCCATTAAAAACAATGATGAGAATATTCATACAAAATCCAAAACAACAACTGCCAAGTATTGATAAGAAAAGGTTAAGGGCATGAGATCAACACAAAATAAAATGAGAAAATTGAAATGATCAAAAAAATGAAAAACCACAAGTAAAATGGTACGAATGAGTCATGACTATGAACCATTCCTCATGGCAACTGACAAAGGCAACTGACCATAACAAAAAATTATGATGCATCATGAAGAGCTACGGGTCTGTCAGGTGGAAAGGAAAACATTTCGTTGGAAAATCTAGTTTTTAATTTGTTTTAAACGACAAAATGACAAATATGGAAAGTTTATCCCTAAATCTCTGGAAACTTTTCTTTCTCCGTGGAAAAATTCTTTTTATTTTCTTTCATTGTTTTCATGCAACCAAAGACGAACACTGATATAAGGGATGTGAAAACTAGAAAAGAACTTGAAAGAAACATCGACACCCCTAACCCACCAACCTACCATTTTTTTTAAAAAAAAAAAAAAAGACATCGGAATTTTCCACCGGATGGAAATATTGAAATTAATTTTAAAAAAAAAACTCAGAATTTTATAGAAACATCAACTAGCACCCAAAATACGGCTAAAAGAAACTAAATCGACAAAAATCATCCTTTTGTCGTTTAATCCCACAAACACGCATATCCCTAAAATCTTACCGATCAAACAAAACCCATCAGACTAATCGATCTCAAGTACCAATACGACCTCCTCCACAAAATCAAGCTAAAAAGAAAAAGCAAAAAAAAAAAAAGTGCAAAAGAAACTAACAGGAAAGAAAGCGGTGAACTCACGGGATCCGAAATCGACGACCTCCCGGACGCAATGCTCTTCAGCCGTCGCATCATATGCATGATTCCCCACTTGTCCAACACCCAAACGCTAACTCCCTCTCTCTTCTCCCCTCCCTCTGCCCCACGGTGGCCGGCGCTCAGAAAATAGAAGCCCTCTCCCCTCTCTCCCCCTCCATTAGACAGCACCACCACGGAGGAAGCGAAGGCAAAGGAGGGGAAAAGAAGAGAAGAAGAAGACAGGAGAGACGATGGTGTCTTCCTCCTACTCTCTCTCCCCTTCTCTACAACACAAAACAAAAAGAAACAAAAAGGAAACCACCAGATTTCGGTCTCTCCTCTCTCGCTTCCGTCTCTCCCCTCTTTTTCCGTGTGTCTCCCTTTTTCTTTAGGTCTTGCAAGCAATTTTTGGCCTGTTCGGTTCAGCAGTCAAACCAGCCCGACCCCAATCATTCCCTCCCTCCGCCCCCACCCGCTAGCGTCCGTACTCCGCCTTCGTGGGCCCGAGCACAGCCGTCCGTCGCGCGCCGAACGGGGATCGACGGCGGATGGGCGAACAGCGACTTGGGGAAGGGAGGATTTACGGGAGTGCCATCAGGCGGAATTTCCGGGTGGCGGCCTTCCGATTGATCCGCTTTTGTCCACAATAAAACGCGCGTGAGAAGCGGTGGTCGTCAGATTCCCCATCCAAGAAGTGGTGGGGGATGAAAGATAGCAATTCGCCGAGGCTTTCTTTGAAAATTCCGGGGGATGGCTCTGAATTTCTCATAGCCTATTTAACCTATATCCACTTAATCTCTCTCTAGCCCAAAATCCTAGAAGAAAAAATAATTTTTTTATTTTTATTTTTTTTTCTTGCAATCTAACGTGGATAAAATTTAGGCCAAAAATTAGGATAGTCCTTGCTGAATGAATTGGGCAGGCCATCAGATCCGATTCCAATAAAAATTCCAATCCAATTTTATTGGATTTCCCAAGCACACCCTTAACTTTTTTAAAATAATTATATAGGCTAATTTCTACTATTTGTTCCTACAGCCAGTTCGAGTGCTGACTCCAACTAAAACTAGAATAGAACCCTCCGATCTATGCAATCCAATCTAGTTCGAGGGCCGATAATTTAAGATTAATTGAAAATAATTAAATTTGCAAGTTGCCCATAATAGTATTGTTACAGTATAACCAAATGCAAAAAAACGTGCTGGCCATTAATTAGTAGGCTATTGTCATTCTTTCTCAGTGGTAGCATCAATTTTGACATGAGTTGTCATACACATGCTTACATCTAACATAGCAGAATTGTGGCATCCGCATGATTTATTGAGAATGAAGGCCATATTCATCTATTCCTAGCAGCGGGATGATGCAGTTCTATTCCTCTGGTGCCTTCAACACTGCTTCTGACCATTTTTTTTAGTTTTATGTGGCAGATTGTTTTTCAAATCGATGTTTCTCTCCAACATATAGGATGCCAAAATTAATTAAACTATCTTAGGCTATGTGAAGTTTTCAGAATCTGCATGGCATCATACACATAAGGATTAGATGATACTGTCTTTACTGAAGAGAGACGAATAACTTTTGGTTTGATCTCGTAGTCCTGCTATTATTCGATGTAGTGGCGACAAAAAGGATTAATAATGGAGAGGGGCAACATTGTGAAAGCCAGTATTCTCCAATTGTTTGAATTTCTAGCAAATTCAGATATCTGATTATTGATAGGATTAATTTATCTTTGTGCTTTTTACCTGGGATTGCGATTAATCTTGATCTTTAAAATCAAAATAAATTGTTGATGCGTGATAATTTTCCTCGAGTCTAGTTTGCTTGTCTTAGTGCTAAGATCTATCCCCAACAAAATGATTTGTTTTTGCCCCATACATACACACATACATGCAGAATATGTATATGATGATATGCTTAAAACAAAGTCAGAATTCACAAAAGACAACATTTGCTTGGTTGTTGCTTCACTTCAGCAGAAACAAGATCAACTATAGGCTATAGCATTCAACTCGGCCTAGAAAGGCTAAGTGGAAGGATAAATGCCCTGCTCGTGCCTCTTTTGATGTAAAAATTGGATTGGATCATCAACTAGTCATCAATGAAATGAAGTCATTATAGTCTACATGGTGTCCTTAAGCATTTATCTTAAAAATATTTAGTTATATAATTATATTTTATTCTTCGTCCAAGTTTTTTTTTTTTTTGGTCATTTCTTGGGAAGAATCTAGCTTTGCATGGTGCACCATCTAACAGGTTCGACCTTCTAACTGCCAATTGGCAAGCGACTACCTCATCTTATTGGCTTCTACCCCCTCCCATGATCAATACAAAAGTGGTGAATCCACCATTAAAGAAGAAATCCCATCATGCATGTATTTATTTCAATCAATCCAACCTAAATAATTATGGAGTAAAAATGGCACCACAAGAAACAGAAGTTTTCCGGACCACCAAAGCCTCTCGGCAAAAGTCGTAGAACCGTCAGCAATCCATCAGCGAAATTTTTCTCGCCAGTAATGATCACCGACGAGCCTGCCAAGGATGCCACTGTATTTGTTTAGAAACTTCCAAACTTCTAAAGCATTCAAACATTTAAACGTATACAACAAGGTAACATCCTCCGATATGTAAAGCGTAGCAGATTTTCTAACAACAGGCACGTATACAGATCCAAGATATCCAGAAACACATGCTTAATATCCTGAACTCAAGTGTTTCAGAAATACATGTCGAACATCCAACACTAAAGAACATCGATAAATGTTGTTAGTACCGCAAAAAAATAATCCTTGCGGAAATTAGTGCCATCAAAGTTTAGCGAATCCAGAATCATCAAAAAAAGAGCATAAGCATATTATGAATGTGAACCAAACCAAGTGAACCAAAGAACCAGGCAACCGTGCTAGAACCTACACCACAAAATCTGATGTAAAATATATAAGATTCATATAATGTTCTAAAACTTCAAGTTTCATCTGCTGAAACTCAGAAATGGATTGTGACGTACTGTTATAATTCGAATTTAGCAAGGACTGAAGCTCTAACTACAGAGTTTCATATGTTGAAATCTTTTAGTTAAACGTATTGAAACCTTAGGATTGAATATAAGATCAAATTTAAACTGAGGTTCATAGTTTGAAACTCAGCATGGAGAGTTTGCAAAGTGCCAAAACTTGTAACTTAAAATTCAATGCACTGAACCTCAAATTCAAATTCATTTTCGCATAGCACATCTTATGCGGACATCACAAATTGCCAACACAATGGTGATTAGCTTGTAATTTCATTAATATTTTAATTTAATCAGTAGTCAATTATATTAATTTTATTAATTAATAATTTAATTTGTTATATAGTTACTAATAATATCATTATTTGTTATTTAAATACTAAAACTTAGTCATTTACAATAATATTATTTTATTAAAGATGTCGAATGTACTCTTTCCATACAAATCAATTGGTAAAAATCTTATTTTTCAGCAAGAATCATTTTTCAAAGAATCATTTACTAGAAAGTGATTGCTTCTCATTTTGGTCACTTTCCTGCAACTAAATGACCTAACAAACTATAGGCCAACTTATGCCGTTTCACTTGGATATTCTCTTGGTGCATTACGCAATCTCTCCCAGCGAGCCGATGCATAAAAAATCCTAGGAGACGGATGAATGGGTAAGATGGCTTACCTCTTGGTATTTTCTAGAACATTCTATCTTATTTTTGGTGCGAAATTTGATTGTCGTCGGAATCGAGACTGAAGTCGGAGAAGATGAGGTCGCCGTTGGTGATCTGCAAAATAAGTCTCGTCCGGAGTCGAAGGTGGTGACTCTGATAAGACCCTCTGACGATCAAGTTAGCTCTTTCGGCCAATAGAAATGGAGTGCTTAGGAAAAAAAGTGACAAAGTATCGAGAGGGAGAAGAGTGCTCAGGAAAAACGTATCTGGAGGATCCCTTTTATAGACGAAACCTATAATAAACTGATGGAGACAGTCGTAATCATTTGATAGTAGACCATTCAGGGCCACGTGGAGTTTGTTACGGAGGATAGTGTCTGTTGCAACGACGTGCCGGTTCATTAGGGCTTGACAACCGAAGCTTGGATAGGGTAGATGCGAGCGATGAAGAGTTCTTAGTTACAGTTGTTTCAAGAGAGTTCCGATGTTCTCAAGGTCGACCGCGCCTTGGTTGTTATTTGCTATATCAAGAACAAGTGCCAAGGTCCTTTCAGACAGCCGAGAGAAGTTTGGAAGAAATTCTACTGAGAGAGTCTCATAGAAACTCGACCAGACGGGGCCTTGTAGGCGACTAGAAGGAGAAGTCCGACTGAAGGAGGAGTCCAATAGGAGTTCAACTGGCGGAGAAGTTTGGTAGGAGTTCGGCTGGCGGAGAAGTCCAACAAGGAGTCTGACTACTCAAGAAGTCCGACCGTCGGAGAAGTTCGAAAGACTTGCGATCGAGGAAGGTCAGTTGCCTAGGGTGGAGGAGCTTGGTTACCCCTGCCATTCAAGCTCATCTGGATGAGGTCCAGAGGAATCTTGCAAATTCGATCGAGGATCAATCTTAATTGTCGTTATCGGATGGGATCATTCAGCAATTAGATATCCAACCAAACTTTAACAGGGGCGGGTTCGCCCCCAACAATAGTCCCCCCACTCTCAAGTTCGAAATTCGAAGGAAGAAAGTGTAGATGCAACTACCGAAGTTCTTTTTGGCTTTCCATGCCTGTCAGGATGAAATGTTTTGGCATTTACCATGCTGGTGTCGAAACTTTTTAAATCTAAAATGCGTTTGAGAAGATGGTCCTTCGTATTTTTTGCCAAAACTCTACCCTAGGTATAACGCCATAAATACTCCATCTGTCGCCACTTCTCTATCATAATGAGTGGGATATGCGGTGCATACTGATCAATCAAAGTCAATCCACAATCATAACTACCTTAAATTGTCTTTGACTATTTAAGGTCTTCTCCTCTCATCTGAAAGTCATTCTTGCCCAAATCTTCTTCTTCCTCCGATCCCCATTCTTCTTCCACCCAAGGATTTTAGCTTCCTTCCTTATCTTTTTGGGTTTCAGACGTCCTTTCGACTGATTCTCATCGCATCCACCATCTTTTTATCCTTCACAAATAGCTTAGATCAATTTTTCAATCCTTCTCTTTGGGTATTCGTACTTTTTTAGCTTTTTATTCCTCCGATTTCTCTGTAGCAGTATTTATCATGTATTTTTTCTTATTTTTTGTGAGTTTTTTTAGGATCTTATTTCGATCTGAATGTCTTTCAAAATCTTCCAATCCATCGATTCTTATGGCTCGCCTGGATCGACCTTCCTAGACCCTGCACCCCTGACCGAGGTCGAATCTAGGAACACATCTCACTCATCCTTCGTTCCAGATACCATTCCATCCATTTTTACTCTGAATGATCTTTTTCTGATCCAAATTTAATATAGAATCCTTCCGAAATATGACCTCGAACTCTCTAGTTCAGATAACTGAGTCAGTTCTCCTCCGATCAGTCGATTTTGTTTGTACTTAGAGACCTTGCGTGCTGGGCTTCGGCTTCTACTGTCCCCCTTTATAGTTGCCCTCTTCTGATTTTTGAATATCTCCTTCGTATCTATCGTACCAAACTCCTTTCAGTTCGTCATAGGCTTCCTTTTTCTCTACCATCTGGCCAAAGTTTGGCCGACTGTCTCATTATTTCAAAACTTCTACACCTTCAAATGCCATCCTTCCACAAAGAACTAGTGGTACTTCTCCCCCTAGTTTGATAAGAAGAGATTGCTAAAAGACGCTCCTTCTTCCATTCATAACTGGAAGGATAAGTACTTTTTCATCCAATGTCCCACCTTGTTGCTTGACCTTCCTTCTTGGGGCTTTCTTAGAAAATCTATCCATCGAGCCCCTAGTTTAGACAGGCCCGACTTTGAATCTTCTAATCAGCTCAAGGTGTACCAAGAGATCTTTTGAGGGAGCAAACTTTGTTCGACTTCAATTTTAGTCCTCTTGACCCTGTCGGTATTAGTCGTGCATATGTACATACATATAAATTTTTATAAAGTTTTATATATACCTCGATTAACTATACATTTTTCTTTATCGCAAAAATGGATACCGACGTCGTGGAGAGACTCGCCAAGGGCCTGTATGCCTAGAAGAAGAGGAAGGAGAAGGCTCCAGGTGAAGGCTTGAAGCGAGTGAAGATTGGCGCCTCCGACCCTGCAGCTTTTGTTGCCACTAATGTCGCTCCCGAGGTCCGCCCTGAAAAAGAGGTCATCTCGACCACATATGCCAACATCGTAGAAGGAGAATCTCTTCCTCCCGAGCCTATGAATCTTCACACCAGGGATTGCGCGCTCGATCTCTCCACTGACGAAGGAAAAGAGAGGAGAAAGGAGAAAGCAGCCATTGCGAAGAAGGCCCACAAGGCACATCAGGATGAGCCCAGCTGGAGCAGCGATGATGACTAGGGGATGGACCCCTTCGATAATCCAAATATCATCTAGAACCTGACAGACAAGTTCACCCTCTCAGAGGAAGTGGACTACCTGGTCGACCTTGACCAGAGGCAGTTCATCTGGGAGTCTCTTGGGACTGTCCTTAGGATAATCATTTTGCCATACTTTTTTTTTAATTTTCTCATTCTTTCTTCTTTCATCTTACAGCGATCTATTCATGGCAGTCGAGCCACCACATGCTTGTCCATCTGAAGAGGGCAAATCGCTTGGAGGTGGAGATGTTGAATGTCCGGGAAGGTCTTCAGACGGAGATCAATTGCCTTTAGGCGATGGCTACCGAGATTGAGTGCCTCGTGGGAGAGAAGATGGTGGAAAATAAGAGCCTGCGCAACGTACTTCGAAATGAGGAGTTCGTCTCGATCAGACTTAAGGCGGCGCTGGCTCTGGAGGAGAAGAGGAGGCAAAAAGCTAAGGGGAGGGTCGCTGGTCTAGAGGCCCAAATGTTAAAGTCGATCTCGGAGGTAGCGGCCCAGGCCATGGAGGAGTTCAAGATCTCCCCCAAAATGAAGGATCTGAACATCGCCTTCGGCCAACAGGCGTTCATCAAGGGCTTCGAGCTCTACGAAGATAGGATGGCTCAAAGGTTCCCCGAGCTCGACCTCAAATTTTTGGAGGAGGAGGATGATGCAGAAGTAGGACCGTCCGATGCTGCAGTCAGTCCTTTCTCTATCGAGCCTACTTCTAGTCCATCCAAACCTACCACGGAGGTACCTGAGCTAGTTCAGAGATCCGAGGCAGCCAAGAGCGCTCCAACTTCATCTGCCGCCGTCCCTTCGAGGTTGAAATTCTTGAGTAGTTGTACATTTTTTTTTTACTTTGTATTCAAAATTTTTAATTAAATGAAAGTGAATTTTCTTTTTATCTATATCTTTGAGCATTTTTTATACTTTGAATGCAGTCTTCCGTCAATGCTAATCCACTGCTTCGGGGGGTTCTCCTGAAATCTTTAATAAAAAGTCTAAGAAAGAAAATCCACCATCTGAAGAAGAAGTTGAAGAAGATGGAGGACGACCTTCAAGCTTCACAGAAGAATGCTTCGAAGGTGACCAAAAAGGTCACTCACCTCAAAAACTTGCACATGAAGGACTCCACGAGTTTTAGCATTTGGAAGGGGAGCTTCGAGAAGGAGCTCGCCAAACTCTGAAAGAATGCAAGCAACAAATCATGGGGCTGACGGCGAAGATTGGCTCCCTCGAGACTCAACTCAAGATGGCGAAGGAGAAGATTCAACTTCTGAAGGAGAGCTCGCCATGGTCCTTCGACAAGACGCAATTCGAGTGGGACTGGTCGATGAGGTTCTTTGCACTTTAAAAGTAGCTGCATGATGCTGAGCTCATATATGAGACTTACTAATTGGGTTGAAGTGATAGGATGTCCAAGCTAGAACAAAAGCTTCGTGCCTTCAATAATGAAGTAGCCCGGCTCTAGTGGCAACTTGATGACATTTTTTAGGCTGGTACAAGCAGGGAGGCCAAGGAGGTCGCCTCCTTGAAGAAAACCATTAGTGAACTCTGAGAGTCGGTCGATATGGAAAAGGTTGGGTGCAGCGGTTGAAGCTCGAGCTGACTTATGAGCATCAGGCTACCAAGAATGCAGAGGTCGCGTCCGAGGTCCTGAGGAGGAGGCTGTGAGAGTCAGAGGAGAATTACCATCGAGTTGATAGGATATTTCGCGATAACATGATGAGATGGAAGGAGCTCGAGGAGGAGGTCGATCATCTAAAGGAATCCTTGGTAATGGCCACTAGTCCGAAGTCTGAGGAGTCCGATCCTTCTTAGAATTTCGGCGGTCTTTCTCTTTCTTTCTTTTTTTTTTGGTGTAATTGGTCATGTCGACCTATGTTTTGTGTATAATAAACTTATTTTTGTAATGAAATTGTATCTTTTTTATTATTTTTATTTCGCATGGATTCGAAGCTTGCTCATGGCTTTACTTTCTTCACTTTATTTTTTTTTGCATTATTTTCTAATGAGATGCTTGTTATGGATGCCGAGCTGGGATCTCTTCTACGAACCAAGATAGAATTTTATTTTTTATATTTGACGTAGTTAGGTAGTTGTAGAAAGAACGCGTGTAAGGATTATCGGCAGGGCTTCTTCTTTCCTTTCGTCTTTGCTCAATGAGGTCCCAGCTTTTGCTCATGTTAGGACGAGATTTTTTTTTGCTCCTAACGTGGCTTGTGGGGGCACATTAAGGTCATTGTAGGGGTCTCTCCTTACATCATGACTTAAGTAATCGAGATCTTTGCTTTAGTTCAATGTTAGAATGAGGTTCTCTTCCTATTCCTAACAGGACTATAGGGGCACAAAAGAATCATTGAAGGGGCCTCACCCTGCATCCGGGCTTAATTAAACGAGATTTTCGCTTTAGCTCAATGTTAGGATGAGGTTCTTCTCCTATTTCTAACAGGACTATAGAGGTACAAAAGGGCCATTAAAGGGGCCTCTCCCCGCATCCCGACTTAAGTAACCGAGGTCTTCGCTTTAGCTCAATATTGGAATGAGGTTCTCCTCCTATTTTTAATAGGACTATAGAAACATAAAAAGATCGTTGAAGGAGCCTCTCTCCTCATTTCGACTTAAGTAATCGAGGTCTTCGCTTTAGCTTAATGTTAGGTTGAGGTTCTCCTCCTATTCCTAACAAAACTATAGGAGCACAAAAGGATTGTTGAAAGAGCCTCTCCCCATATCCTAGCTTAAGTAACCAAGATCTTCACTTTAGCTCAATGTTAGAATGAGGTTTTCCTCCTATTCCTAACAGGGCTATAGAGGCACAAAAGGGCCGTTGAAAGGGTCTCTTCCTGCATCCCGACTTAAGTAACCGAGGTCTTCGTTTTAGCTCAATGTTAGAATGAGGTTTTTCTTCTATTCCTAACAAGACTATAGAGGCACAAAAAGATCATTGAAAGGGCCTCTCCCCATGTTTTGACTTTAGCAATCGAGGTCTTTGCTTTAGCTCAATGTTATAACGAGATTCTCCTCATGTTCCTAACAGGACTAACTTCGTCTAATAATAAAGTTTGGGAGGCTATTTTCTATCATCATAGTTTTGCATCAAGATCGAAGATATTAAAATAAGAAGATTTTATTAAAATAAAATTATTGATAGTACATGCATAAGTTCTCCAAGCTCCATGGGCGTGGGAGATCGGTGCCTTCGAGCTTCTTTAAGTAGTAAGTTCCAGACCAGACGACCTCTTTGACTTCGTAAGGACCTTCCTAGTTTGGGATGAGCTTTTCTTTGTTTTGAGATTGTGAAACGGCTGCTCGTCGAAGTACCAAATTTTTTACTTTGAATATTTTATCTTTGACTCTGGAGTTATAGTAGTGGACCACTCTTCGTCTATAAGCTGCCATCCAAACTTGAGCTTCTTCTTATTTTTCTTTCAGTCAATCGAGATTTGCTTTGAGGTCCTACGAATTGTATTGCTCGCTAAAGGCTACAATCCATGCCGACGGCAGCTTGAGCTCTATCGAGATGACTGCTTTTATTTCAAAAGCTAGAATGAATGACGTTTCTCCAGTTGGCAGCTTCTAGATAGTTCAGTTTGCCCATAGGACATGGTAAAGCTCGTCCACCCAAGTTTTTCTTGCTCATTCAAGTCTTGCCTTGATGCCTTGCAATAAAATTCTATTTGTTACTTCTACTTCATTGTTCACTTGCAAATGAGCTACTGATGTAAAGTTGTGGAAGATGTTCAAACCTTCATAGAACTCAGCGAACTTTTTCTCAGTGAATTATCGCCCATTGTCTGTAATAAGGGTTTGGGATAGGCCAAATCTACAAACAATCGACTTCCAAACGAAGTCTTGCACTTTGGCTTCAGTAATCTTTGCCAGCGGTTCGGCCTCGACTCATTTGATGAAGTAGTTGATCGCAACTAAGAAAAACTTTCGTTGTCCGAGTGCCGTTGAAAAGGGGCTAAGTATATCCATTTCTCATTGTGCAAATGGCCAAGGGGCACTTAGTGGGGTAAGCTCGAAGGTCGGCTATCTTTGTATTTTTGCATTTCTTTGACAGCAATCATACTTTCTAATATATTCAATGCAATCATGGTGTATAGTCGGTCAATAATAACCTTACCGAAGCAGCTTGTGAGATATGAATTTGGCGCCTAGATTGTTTCCACAGATTTCTTCATGCACCTTTCATAATATAAAATCGGCCTTAGAAGATCGAAGACATCTTAAAGCGGCAAAGAATATGATCTCTTATATAATTTGTCTTCATAAAGTACATACCGAGAGATCTGATTTCTTAACTTTTGAGCTTCCTTTGGGTCGTGAGGGAGAGTTCCACCTCTGAGATAAGCAGTCAATGGATCAATCTAGCAGGGCTCATGGTCAATCTATATTGCAGTCAGCAGCTCTTTCAAGCTGGGGCATTTCAGTACTTTAAAGTATATTTTCTTCGAAAGTTCATTGGGGGCAAGTGTGGCCAATTTGGATAGAGAGTCGGCTCTAGCATTTTTTGCTTTTGGGATTCACTGGATATTGAAACTGTTGAACGTCAGGGTCAAGTTCTTCACTTTCTCAAGATATCTTCTCATATTTTCCTCCTGAGCCTCATAATTATCGCTGACCTATCCCACTATCAATTGCGAATCAATGTAAGCTCGGAGCCAGTTTGCTTCTAGTTCTTTTGCTATCGTCAACCCCGCTATCAGAGCTTCATATTCTATTCCACTATTCGTTGTAGGAAACTCAAAGCGTAGTGCATACTCGATAATAAATCCTTTCGGATTGACCAAGATCAGTCCAGCTCCTGCACCGAAAGCATTGGAAGATCCATCCACATACATGACCCAAAAACCTTCGAAAAGGTCTGCTCTTTCTTTGGAAAAGCTCGATTGCAGCCATGAAATACTGGTCTCATCCTACTCAGGTTCGGCATCATCTAGGATGTGCATTCAACTATAAAATTGATTAGTATTTGAGTTTTGATCAATGGTCGAGATTGATAGTTGATGTCGAATTCTGTGAGCTCAATTGTCCACTTCGCTATTCTTTCGAAAGTGTCCATTCAATGAAGAATTGTCTTGATTAGTTGATCGGTAAGGAGGGTTATGGTATGCCCTTGAAAGTAAGGTCGAAGCCTCCGGGCAGCAATCAGTAAGGCATAAGTTAGTTTTTCTAACTTGGTGTATCTGATCTGGACATCCCTCAAGACTCGGCTTATGTAGTGGATCGATCGCTGTACTTTCGCCTCCTCTTTGACTAAGATCGCTGCAAGGATCACTGGGGAGATCATCAGGTACAAAAATAAGTTCTCGTCGGGTTCGGACTTTGCCAGTAGGGGGCGAGCAGAGGTAATCCTTGAGCTCTCTGAAGGCTTATTAACATTCAGAGGTCCAGCAGAAGTTCTTCGACTATTTTAGGACTTGAAAGAAGGACATGCATCACTCGGCCAACCTCGAGATGAAGCTATTCAGGGCTGCCATCTTTTCAGTCAAGCGCTGGACTTCTTTGATTGTTCTTGGAGCAGTCATCTTCTGAATGATCCAAATTTTCTTCGAATTTGATTCAATCCCGTGCCTGACACCATGAACCCCAAAAAAATTTTCGAGGTTACTCTGAAGGCGCACTTGATCGGATTCAACTTCATCTAATATCTTCGGAGAGCGTTGAAGGTTTTTTTAAGGTCGGCTATGTGACTTATCGAAGTTTGGCTCTTGACAAGCATGCCATCTACGTAGACTTTCATGTTGCGGTTGATCTACTCTCTGAAAATCTTATTGACCAGACGTTGATATGTTGCATCTATATTTTTGAGCCCAAAGGGCATGATCCTATAACAATAAAGACCATGGTCTGTAATAAATACAGTTTTCTCCTCGTCCTCTAGTGCCATTCAAATTTAATTATAGCCAAAGAAAGCATCCATGAAGATGAGAAGCTCATAATCTAAAGTTGCGTCTATCAATTGATCAATTCTGGATAGTGGATAACTATCTTTTGGACAGGTCTTATTCAGTTTTTTGAAGTCTATGCACATTCTCCATTTGGCGTTGGCGTTCTTGACTAGGACCACATTTGAGACCCAACTTGGATAGTTGACTTTTCAAATGAACCTAGCTTGAAAGAGTTTGTCCACTTCATCTGCTATCGTCTTCTGTCTTTCTGGTGCATGGCTTCGAACTTTTCTTTCATTGGT
Source organism: Cocos nucifera (assembly GCA_006176705.1). Lineage (NCBI taxonomy): Eukaryota > Viridiplantae > Streptophyta > Magnoliopsida > Arecales > Arecaceae > Cocos > Cocos nucifera. The sequence continues at coordinate 1,256,952 of QRFJ01000050.1, read as the reverse complement.
CTGTATTTGGGATCAACAGCCAACCGATGCTCCATGACCTCGGCATCAATTCTTAGCATGTCTGCAGGGATCTAGGCAAAGGCGTCGGCATTCTTCTGTAAGAAGGCAACAAGCTCCTTCCGAACTTCTCCGTCCAAGCTAGAGTCGATCTGCACCATGTGTTCTATGTTCCCGTCATCTAGAGAGATAGCTACCAGGTCCTCAATGAGTTCAGTCCGCTTCTCAGTAAGGTCATCGCGAACATCCAGCTCATCGATTAGGCAAAGGTCGGGTTGGCCACTTTTTTGCAGGGCGATGGAGTAGCAATGCCTTGCCAGAGCTTGATCTTCTCTGACCTTCCCAATCACATGATCTATTGGAAACTTCATCTTTAGGTAATGAGTGGATACTACCGACTGAAGTACATTTAGACCAGGTCAGCCGAGAATTGCATTATAAGCAGAGGGAGCTTTTACTACTAAAAAGTCAAACTATACTCTATCCTATTTAGGGTATTGTTCTGCAGCCACAATTAGTATTATTATTTCCTCAACCAGCATAGCATCGCTGGTGAAACCCATCAATGGAGAACTTATAGGTCCCAAGTGGTTATTAAGTATAGATATCTTAGAGAAAGCATCGTAAAATAAGATATCAGCAGAGCTTTCATTATTTATCAGAATGCGGCGTACATCATAGTCAGCAATGTTTAGAGAGATTACAAGCACGTCGTTATGCGGAAATTGAACTTCTTGAGCATCTTCATCAGTGAAAGTTATTGATTCTTCAGTATCTGCTTCTTCGCTTCATCTGTCGATCCGCTAGCCTCTTCCCATCGAAATCTCTCAAAAATAGTGTTGATGATGTCGATGGGTGGCCGATCTCCTTACTGCTCCTCCTCCTTGGTGGTTTCAGCTGTGACAGTACCCTTGACCGATCCTCTCTTCCTTCGGACCGACGTCATAGAAATTGGCCAAGTCGGCCTCACCTGATAAGCTCATCAATCTTATCTTGAAGCTAAATATATTCTTCTATATCATGACCATGGTCATGATGATAGAGGGAGTACTTGTTAGGATTGCACTTGTCAGGATGAGTGCGCATCCTTTTCGATCTTGATAGTTACTTCTTGATCTCCATTGGTACTTATATTTTCGGAGCATTGAGGAGGGTATAGTTATGGAATTTTCTAGGAGGAATCTCTTCACACCCTTCTATCAGGGTTTCTTTGATGATGAGCTCGAGGAGAAGTTCAGACTCGCTTGCGCTCGAAGGAAGTTCAGAAGTGTGATCGAACTTCATTCAGCTTTTCTTCAACTACGGGCTTACTAGATTCGTTTGTCTGCCGCTCTCCTGCGGCTTTCTCATTTTTCAACTTGAAAGCTTCTTCAGCTCGGGCGTATCCTTCAGTTCGAGCTAACAGATCGACAAAATCTTTAGAATATTTTTTCTCTAAGAAGAACAATAAATCATTCTTTTGAAGGCCGTCCTTCAGTGCGGTCATGGCAACGGATTGGTCCAAATTTCGGACCTCAAGGGTAGCAGCATTGAAGCAGTTGACATAGACCCGAATGGACTTTCTTTTCTTCTACTTGATATGGATGAGAAAATTCGAGCCTCATCGGGGACGTCGGCTGTTGATGAAGTAAGCTACGAATTAATAGCTCATCTAATCGAAAGAGAAGATCGTACCTAGCTTCAATATCGAGTATCAGTTTCTTGCTGCTTCCTTCAAAGTAGATGTGAAAGCTCAGTATAAGATGGCGTCTGGTATGCCGTGAAGCAGCATCATAGTCCAAAAGATCTTCAGATGGTTGATCAGATCAGTTGTCCCGTCATAGCTCTCAAACTGTGGGAGCTTGAAGTTCGACGAGATCGGTTCCTACATGATTTGATGAGAGAAAGGAGGATCGGTGCAGATATCATTATCATGAGAGAAGGAAGCATGGCAGAGTTTTTCAATCCATCGGTTCATTTCTTGCAGCTTTCGGTCTAAGAGATCTTCGCGATCATGGATCTTCGAAGTTTTCTGGCTGAACGAGGGCAGAGTCCCTCTAGGGGAAGAGTCATGATCAGAGCAGGGGCTTCCTACCCTCTGCTTCCCTTTCTCGAAGGTGATCAGCCAACTCGCTCAAGTCGATCATCCCCAGACTGGATCCTGGGGCTCTGGAGAAGCCCGCTTCGATCGGATCGGCATCAAAAGTCGCTGCTGCTGCATGGCCTGCACTGCTTCAGTGAGGCCCTTAACCTGCTGAACCAGTAGGTTAAATTGCTCTGTGTCCATCATTGCCGTTGGTGGAATTTAAGATGCTGGGGTTGAAATGGGGGCGGACAGATCTGGGTGAGATCTGACCGTAGAGACGGTCGACCACCGAGTGGAAGCCTTTCTGGGAAGCATCCTCGCGAGGTCGACCGGGGAAGAACTCCGAGGGGGATGGAGAGAGATCTCTGCTCAGCACTTCTTTAAAAATAAGAGAACCTAAAGAGAAAGAGGTCTCTTCCTCTAGCGCTAATTATGTTGGTGCGAAATCTGATTGTCATCGAAATCGAGGTTGGAGTCGGAGAAGATGAGGTCGCCGTCGGTGACCTACAAAACAAGTTTCGTTTAGAGTCGGGGGTGGTGGCTCCGGTAAGACCCTCCGACGATTAAGTTAGCTCTTCCGGCCAACAGAAATGAAGTATTTGGGAAAGAAAGAGGCAGAGTATTGAGAGGAAGAAGAGTGCTCAAGAAAAACATATTTGGAGGATCCCTTTTATAGACGGAGCATGTAACAAACTGATGGGGACAGCCGTAACCGTCTGGTAGTAGGCCATTCGGGGCCACGTGGAGTTTGTTATAGAGGGTAATGTCTATTGTCGCAATGTGCCGGTCCATTAAGGCTTGACAGCCGAAGCTCGGATAGGGTAGATGCGAGCGATGAAGAGTTCTAGTTACTATTATTCCAGGGGAGTTCGAATGTTCTCAAGGTCGACTGCACCTTGGCTGTTATTTGCTATATCAAGAGTAAGTGCCGAGGTCTTTTCGAACAGCCGAGAGGAGTCTAAAAGGAATTCTGCTGAGGGAGTCTCGCAGAAACTCGATCAGACGGGATCCTTGTAGGCGACTGGAAGGAGAAGTTCGGCTGAAGGAGGAGTCCGATAGAAGTTCGACTGACGGAGAAGTTCGGTAGGAGTCCGGCTAATGGAGAAGTCTGAAAGAAGTCTGACTGTTGGAGAAATCCGATCGTCGGAAAAGTTCGAAAGACTTACGATCGGAGGACGGCTTCCTGAGGTAGAGGAGCTCAGCTACCCCTATCATTCAAGCTCATCTAGGTGAGGTCGGCAGAAATTTTGCAAATTCGATCGAGGGTCAATCTTGATCGTCACTACCGAATGGAATCATTTAGCAATTAAATATCCAACCAAATTTTGGTAAAAACATATTCGTCTCCAACAAGCTTCTTCTTCAGCAGCTACATGCCACCTTCGTGACCAGTTCTAGCTCCTCTAATTAGGTCCAAAGATTGGAAATTCAAATCAAATGAGAGACTGCTGCTGAGCGGATCTAGCACACGCTCTAAGCTCCACTTCCATGTACGTGGCACATGTGACGTCAAACTTCCATCCACTAAACTTGTGGGCACCAAGCGAAATAGCGGTAGAAAACCCCACGTCACTGCGCCCAAAAGTTTTTTTTCCTTGAAGGCACCTGGAATGAAGAATTTAATACAATATATTATCAGTTCACTCATCAAGCATAGATCCTAATGGGGTCAATCCAACGATTTTCTTTGTCCATACGCCCCCTCGCAAATTATTCGTGTTGGGAAGACCGGGCAATACGGCCCATGGAACGGTCACCTTCGAAATATTCAAGCATTACATTGATAGGCTAACACTCATAAATCAAGAACTCGACCCTTACTAATTATATGAATTGGCGCCGACCATCCAGTGAACAACTGCTTCACAAAAATTTGGAGGGTAAAAGTAAAAGAACAAAAACACCTCTGTCGTAATTTTGACACTGCTCTTTTTTTTTAAGAAAAATTGTTAATCGTTCTCACAAATGAATATATGATGCCTTTAGGCAGTGGGTGGATTTTTTGAGTCATTAATAACAACTTGAGCCATGGTTTCCATCAATAACACACAAACAAGCAACCCAGGAAATTTAATATATTTTTTCTATAAACCATCGTCCCAAGCTAATTATCAATTTCACCAAAGTTTTCTGCATGAGCAAACCACTTGGTTTTTTCTCTGAGTTTCCATGCACATCTTTTTTTGCTTCCATACCCAAAAATAAAACGTGCAGAGGGACATTTCAAAGATCGTTCTTCCCTGCTTTTAGTCAAGGAGATTCGTTGTAAACTTCATGACAATCTGACTAGCATTTCTTCTTCAACTGTGGCAAATATTTCACTTAACCTGCAACACAAAAAAGAAAGAGAATATTTTTGTTATCAGATCACTGACAGTGCCAGGGAGGATATACATCATAGTTTTCTTATCGTAGCATGTACATTAGAATGATAAACATCATCATAAAGCATAAAAGAAATAAGACAATGATATCACACATGAATAGCCAAGGGCTAAGCTCCATTTGGTTGCCGGGAAAATGAAAGAAAATAAAAATACCGTGAAAAAAAGAAATTTAAAAATTTTATCATGTCTGATTGAGCTCAGGAAATTAAGAAATTGTAATGAACATTGAGAGATGGGTCATAAAGTATAAACCACATGTCCCTTACGTGTTCTCTCTCTCTCTCTCTCTCTCACTCACTCTCTCAGAATTGATAATGATTCTATCGGAGGCGCACAGTTTTCTCCGTGATACGGAGTGATGGGAAGAAGATTTGACCCCAACAAATTTTTCTGTTTGTTCAGGTACTCGTTGTTTTCCATTGCACAATATTCTTAAGCCAATACTAAATACCTCTAGAAGTTACAGTCTATGTAAATGTCTTTCTGACAGGTCATCTATCATTGGTTTACTCCAATACATTCTCTTTAAGTTGCATAAACAATTCTTTAATGAATCAAAAATATAAGACACTGAAACAAATTAAACGAATAGCTTTAGCTTATGATCTTTTTTATCATTTGTAACCAGTCAGCTAGTCCAGCAATAGACATCATATCCCCCCATGGGGGTGAAGCACCATAGCAGAAAGGGCTTTGTAATCTTGGATCCTAGAAGGACAAGGGGAATGGGAGTTAAATGGTATTCGTGAGTAGCAAAAGAGAGCGTACACCAAACTTCTCAGAGATGAAAGCATTACAAACATGAAATAAGTAGATATTAAGTTTGAATATAAAATATATAAGATGACTAGTCAGTGTGTTTGGTGATACCACAAAAAATATTTATAAAGAAAACTCTCCATCCACTTGGTGGGATGGCCAAGTCGGATGAGGCCAACAGTAGTTAACTGAAAATGGAGCCTGCATACCCACCAAACTTAAGCTTTCCAAAATCCTTGCTGATAGCTACCTACCAGTGCTTGTTACATTTCAAGTTATTATGGAATCAATATGGTAAATATTTCATGCTAAATTTGATCAAGATGGTCTAAAAGATTTCTGAAACTAGAGCAAGAGATCTTCTGTGCTTCCATACCTATTCATATTAATGTTCACTTCAGCAAGCCATGTAGTTAGGTACACCTGCAAGCCAACCCAAATCAATGGTAAGACAAGAAAAATGAAAACTTGTTCCTTTTCTTGACCACAAAATAAAAAGTTGCTTTACTGCATATATAGAAATAACTTTGCAAAAGTCTCCGAACATGTTATCCAAGAACACAGCCATAAGATAAGTACCCTTAAACCATCATATGATGGATCTTATTCCACTCAATCTGCTAGAGTAATCTATCAGCTTTGACTGGCAGAACTGCACTCCTCTCGTAAACACCACTATGCAAACAATGTCCAAAGCCATCTTCTAATAGGAGCCATGAAGCTAATACGCAGACATCCAGATGAGAAGAACAATGAACCTCTCAGAGATCCTAATACCTACTCAAAATGTTCAGTGGGTCGTTGACATGAATAGCAAACTCCCATTTATGAAAATATGAAAAAAAATATATCATGCACTAGGTAGGTGCCCATGCTAAGATCGTAAACACCACAAGGAATAAATGAATGTTGGTTCAAACATATTTCTCGCATAGTCTCACAAATTTCCCTAAAATGAAGATTGAACCAACTAATGCAACATGAGCATCTAGATTCAATATGCGATTCACTTGTGAAAATCATAATTTGATGGCTATCTAGGTATTTTGTAAACTAATAGGGATAATTAGACTGCAATGGCAAGCTTTGATAAAACCAAATACGTAGCAAGTCAAAGAAAGGGAGCAAAAGAATTATAAAGTCCTTAAAAGCCTAACCTATAAAGAAAGGTATTTATTTTACCCCACAAGTCATTTGCAAATGCTGCAAACCTAAAAGGCACAGGGAGCAGACAGACAACTCGATTCACTTTACCTGACTTTTCAAATAAATAGAAAAAAATGTTCCCTTTAGCAGCAACAAACTCTTCCTCATGAATTGGAAGACAAATGATGCACTGATCAAATACGTTGAGGCTTCATTTCAAGATATAATCGAACATTAATATCAGATGGCTGCCATTCCAGAAATACAATAGAGTCACTCACTGAGTTTATTTCTATATTAAAAAAAGAATATCTTAATGTTCAACGCCAAGAAAACAAGAAATTTCATTAAAGTTCAGACCCGAAAAGGGAAATTTTAGGACTCCATGACATCCCCAACCAATATGAGATCTAGTTTATTTATGGACAAGCCTTGTTTATTGACTAAGATGTCCAGCAATATTTCATTTCACTATATATTACCATCTCATACTTCAGTCAAATTAGATCTCAATAACACAACAATCTGCGGTTGCCACAATTGGTGCTGTGATGACATGGTGGTCAAACAAGATTTGCCCTACGTAGCAAACAAGAAACAGGAAAGCGGCCAAAGGACATTATTCAATGAAAAGAAATGAAATCAAAGATCTCATAATTAGAATGGGATAATTAACCTGCAAAACTTCACTTTTTGGAGGATGCTCCAAGTGCCCAGTCAACAGGATACTGGATTCCCAATTCTTTATTCGTGGAGGTAGTGGCTCACAATTTTCTTCAGAATACATGCCATTTATTCTCAAATCATCAAACTCTCCAAGGTATACCTCATCTGACCATTTTAATCCATTAATTTGTCCTGTGCTCTGGCTACAACTAATGGAGAGTAGCTCGACCACCAGCAGCCGCTATTCATACCAAAAACAAAAAAAAAAACAAAACAAAAAATTAGTAGGAGCCAAATGAAAGTGAAAGCAAGACATGCAAGTGAGAGGTATTCCAGATAAATTAAAACTTTCAGACTGTCAAACAGGGTTACAGCGAGAGGTCAAATAACTCATCTGAAGTCATAAATGATTTCTAAAAGAAAGTCAAAAATTTTATTTTCAAAAGAATAAGGTTCTCATTTATACCTTCAAACTTAGCTCTAAAGCAAACATCTCGACAAGCTCTTGAGCAAGATTTTCTGATATTATAAATAGAAAACATTTTCAGATTACTATGTAAGATTAACTCAAATCACCCCCATGTACCTTACATATTAAACAGCAATCAAATCAACTTAATGTATATAAGGTGGAGGTAAAGCAAAACTGCGAGGAGTGTAAATCAAATTGATGGGAAAGAATCAAAAGTAACGCATAGGAGAAACCAACCAATCTAAGCTTAAAAAATTAAGAACATACTAAATCAATAACAATAAGCATGCCATTAAAATCTTATGATTCATGATTCAGATCTCATGACCTAGATCAAAAGTCCTGATCCATCAAATCTCATCTTTGGGTCAGGATTGCTTAGGAATATAGGATCTAGATCTGTATTATGAACATATGGAATCCCTTGGATAATAAGATGTGACTTGCTTTATGATATTTAGATATTAAACAGCATGTTAATCCATTTTCTATAATGCATTTGAGTATGTGTCTTTTAAATTATTTATTATTAATAACTCATGAGTAGTAATATTAGCAAGCTAGTTATTGGAGTTTATTGGGTTAAAAAAAACAAAAGGCAATTTTTTTTATTTTTTAAAGGATATAAAATCTTGTCCATTTTTTTTTTCTAAAACACTTTCACTAAAACCATGCTTTTTTTCCCTAAAACATTCTAACTAAAATGATAACTGAATTGATGGTTAGTATATAAATATCTTGAATAATGGTGCACAATATTTGTTTCACTAGACATGTTATATACAAGCTTATGTTCCTAGAAGCTAGATTTCTTGTATGTATGATGCACAATGTTCATACCATATATTTGACTCAGATTTCAAATGTTTCATGTTTTATATCTTTTAAAGATCTTCAGAAGAAATCAGAAAAATATCTAACAATCTGCAATTCGACAAGGGCTACTAATTGCCAGGCTTGGATTGGCCTGTCCTAGGCCTAGCCTAGCTCATATGATTTAACACTAGCACAAGACTGGCCCAAACCCGCTTTTATTATTATTATTATTATTATTATTATTATTATTATTATTATTATTATTATTAACAACAACAACAACAACAATCTGCAATTCGATAAGGGCTACTAATTGCCAGGCTTGGATTGGCCTGTCCTAGGCCTGGCCTAGCTCATATGATTTAACACTAGCCCAAGGCTGGCCCAAACCTACTTTTAATAATAATAATAATAATAATAATAATAATAGGCCTAGATCTAGCCTGGCCCAAAAGCTTCAAGCCTAAGCCCCAACCGAAGCTCGGAGCACAACTTGGTCCAGTTTACATATAATCAACCACCACTGAATCTTAGAGCAAAACAATGATTGACTAAGAGCCCCTTCATCACAACCACTACATCAATAACCCAAAGTCTAAAAAGCTAAAGGTATAACTAGAAATGCTCAAGGCCCAGCATTGTTGGTGGTCTATGGTGAAGATGAAGACTGTGACAAAGAAAAGCACCTTCAAGGCCACCTGTGCCCCAACCACCACCCTCCATGTTAACCTCCACTTGCTGGCCACGCCACATGATCCTTGTTACCACCTGCAACCATTGTTGCCCCCTCCTCTTTGTCACTAGGCTCTTCCCAGATCACTTGGTTCCCCACGGCCATTGGTGTTGGTTTTTCCAATGATAACAAAGCTTGCATTTCAATTCAACAACAATTGGAAAGCAGAAGAGTGGGGATGGGAAGGAATAAGTCAAGGATTAGGGCTTGAGGATGAGGATGATAAAATGAAGAAGTAATGGAATCAGGGGAGTCTAGAATTGTATGGGACAAGGGTGGAGCCTAGACCAACCCACATCAAGCCCATCTACAATGTGGACCTAAAATTTGAGGCCTGGGCCTGCTAAGCCCATGGCCATTTAGGAAAGCCACACCTGACACCAAGATAACCCAATTCTGTGGGCATAGGCGTGGCCATGGCCCACTAATTAGCCCTAGTTCCAATCCAATTCAACCCACTTTATAATTCATGAGTCGATCCCAATCTTAACAGTGAGCATAATTGCGATATTGGGAATTGGTAGTATATTAACAAGGAAAAATATGGTTTAAAGGACAAAAGGAAGAAAAAAAGCAAACCTTTTGGAATATAAATTCAAGCTCCACAGTGTTCTTTTTTAAAAAAATAAAGTGAGGAAAATGTTTTTAAGGTACCCATAGAACTCAAAGATTTTTCATTATGATGCTCACTATTAGAACAGTTTTTATATAACTAAAAATGCACATAGTTCTCATCTGAGAAAATTTCTACTAAGGAAAAAATGCATTTGAATGTTCATATATCTTTTATATAGGTTACAATTCTCTAAGTCAAAAAATGTCTCCTCCCTTGAGTTTATGATATAATTCAAAGTTTTGCTTCGCATGCTCTCTACATGTCCAAAGTCCAAGAAGAATATTCATGCAAGCTCAAGTGAAATACAATTATCAGTTTAACTTTATTAAACATAATCAACTTCACCAGCACTAGCAAGAAGTAGAGGAAATTGGCCTGTCCCATGCAATTTTCTTCTTTCAAACCAAACACAATTTAAGCCTTGTAAACCCTTTAACAACTGGGTATCCATTTATTTTAGCCTGTAATTTGAAAAATCTAAGAAATCTCATGGAATCTCATCATGTATAACTACAATTCTCTGAATTCTCATATGTTCACATATCTGGCATAACATCCATCAGGATGAGGGCTTTATATGAGCTAGGAGAGGATCAGGGACTGAGATCAGACCACACAAAAAGTAGAGACCCAATCCACTCAACTTTGAGTGGGCATAAGGATACACACACACACACACACAACACACAAAATGATATATGATGCTATGTATTAATGAAAATTCTCATAATAAAACTAAGAGACAAACGGGTCCATCAAAGAAAATAGTGAAAAAAGATAAATGGATTCTAAAGGAGTAAAAAAAGAAAGAAAGAAAGAGAGAAAACACATTAGATGTTTCAAGTTAAAATCAACAAGTTTCTATTTAGACCCTCACATGCCTCTTTTTGGTTTCTAATCCGAAATGTAATCACTTGACAACCAGATCGATCTGCTAGACTTTACTAAGTCAAATAGGTAACACATATTGGGAGGCATGCATAATCACATGATTTTTTGAATAGTTCATTGATTAAAACATCCTTTTTATTCAAGATCTCAGTAGGTAATTGGGCTATTGCTATCTAAAAGAGTGTCTAACCCAACCATCCCATTAGAGATATTATATGATTATAAGGAAGCTGTTTCTACCTGAAGTTGAACAAATTAAGGTTGCTATATGATAAACCTAAAACACTTTCAGGTCGCTGAATGGATTGCAGATCCTCCATACATAGAGCTCATACGGTTCTCAAACCAAATACATTACCCAAAAATGGAAGCAAACATGTTGGTAATAAAACCTTCCTCAAAAAGGTCAAGGATAAGCAACATAGTGATATATTGATTTTCCATCCCAAAAATGATTCTGGCTCCCCTGGATCTGCCTTTGTTTATAGAATTGCAAAGCCATAAGTTTTGACATAGGCACTTTTTGTTGGTGCTCACAATATACTACAAGTTTGTTTTCTAAATTTTAAATCCTTACACTTTTAGAACTATTCCATATTTTGATTACCACAAGCCTATTTATTACTTAATCAACTTTCTGCAGTGATTCTAGTCTTATGCTCCAAAAGATTTTGCATTTCAACTTAAAAATTTATTGATTCTTGCCAGCACACAAACAGACCCTCAAAAAAACATTCCCTTTAGCGATAGAGAAACACAAAGATAAATTTGTGAATGGAAAAAGATAAATGACACCACCAACCTATTGAGATCATGATTGCTAGTAATAAAGAAGAAATTAGAAATATATATATATATATATATATATATATATTAACAATCTTGACAAATGTAATCAAAGTCTCTCTCTCTCTCTCTCTGTGTGTGTGTGCGCGCACACGCGCCACCATGTCAAAACATGACTATGAACACTTACCAAAATGTGAGATTGGTAAAGATGAAAACACTGGAATCCCTCCACCATCTCCAAAGTCATTCTTGTCCTCAGGATGATCACAAAATTGTACAAGGGGGCCAGCTACAGATCCTTTAAGAAAACATCGCATAGAGCTAGATGCTTTCACCAAGTGAGAAACAGCAACTACCTACATTAGATAGAATCCATTTTAGAGAAGAGTTTAAGCCTCATAAGAGATTCACCCCTTAACTGATGCATACAGACTATAATACTAGCTCTGCTATGACTGGATTTCTTTCTTTCTTCTTCTTCTTTTTTTTTTTAAAAAAAAAAAGTGCACTCAAAAATCATATTTCCATGGGGGCATTATATAGAGTTCTACAAGCCAAAATATACACCATGCAAAACCTCTAAAATGATGCTGCAATGAAGTGTAAAAGTTAAGCAAGCATACCATTTCCTTATAAGAAGATATAAGCATGTTGCAATACAGCTCCTGAAACAAAGGAACAAAAAGAAGGAAAAGTCAGGTGCAAAATAATAAAAGAGGAAAAGGAAATGTCAATTTATACAATAAAAAGCATGTCTATATTATGATACAAACTACCAGGCTCCTACTCCAAATTCATCAAATGATTGTCTTTTAAAGCACTTCTTTTTGCAAAAACACCTGGACCTGGTTCACATTCTGGCAAAAACAAGAGAAGTGCACCTACCAAAAGCAAAGTGCGTATATCAAAATACATAGACAAAAAATTGTAGAATCCGATGGAGCATGAATTTCCATCATTACAGTGCTCCCTCTCACGTGCACCACATGTGCCATATACTAGGTAACCCAATAGATAGATGCAGGTTAAAATATTTGAGGAAGCATTGCAGCAGTGAGCACATGGAGTATATCTAACAGTATATAGTACTACATGTAGTACTATTCCAGGTACAAGTTGGCATGTACAACATTTTACCACACTGTATCTACAATATCATGTTGCTAACTTGCCAGGTCACAAGAGAAGCGCTATAAGATAGAAAATGGTTCATGTCAGCGATTGTTGCACTGTCAGAAATCAAAGTGCACAATATGACAGTGCCTACCTCTGTACTCTCTACTTGTGGGCGTCTGATGTGGGGTAAACTGTACAACACATATTGGTATATTCCTGCACCTAAATCCTTCATTTAATTTGTTAATCGATCGACTTCCATAGTTTTCCAACCATGTTTTGGAACATGTTTCAACATAATCTCATCCCTCCATTTCATTTCGTTTCATATCTTTTTGACAATCGTCCAAATGAAATTATAAACAAGAGGGATGCAAGGCACATGAAAAACCACAGAACTTGACTTGATACGTTACGGACTGAAACAAGCAGTGTCGTTGTGAAACCATCTCTTTTTGAACAAAGCTGGTTTTGTTAGTGTAAAAGCCATAAAAAACGTTTCGATGGTATTATCAATCCAAGCCAGTCAAATTGCAACTGATAAGAGAGCAAAATGATGAAAAATCAAGATTTTAGCACAAAGAGTAAGCAATCTAGATGCAAAGATGTGCACTTTGAAGAAGATTACCTGCTTCTGAGCCAATTTGTCGCAAGCCTTCTGCCGAATCCCGGGCATATCCTTCAGAACGCCCAAATCCATCTCCGGCAAATACCTAATTCAGAATCCAACCCAAAACCTCGTGTAAACCCTAGCTCACAGACCGATCCAGGCCCTCGAAACTAATAGAAGAACAAAATCCAGAAAAGAAGAACAGGAGGAGAATAATGGAAATCTTTCATCTCACTTGCGTGATAGATACGCGTTGACTAGAGAAGTGGCGCGGGATCTCCCCTCCGATGCCGCGGAGACCCACCGGTCCTTGGTAGAGAGAAGCTTCGACCACTGGTTCCTGAGGTTCCTCTGGGCTGCCGGCCTCCATAGCCGCGACGGCGATGGCGACGGCGACGGCGACGGCGAAGGCGAAAGCGGCGTCGATGGAGGGCTAGGGGTAGGGTTTCCTGCGCCAGATTCTTGTCCTCGGGAAGAGGATAGCGGGGTTGCTTCCATAGCTTCCTCGTGCAGCGGCGCTCGATTCTTGACTTGAATTCGGCATTGCTTGCGGCGTTCACTTATATATGATAACTCGACCCATCCCGCCATGAGTCCAAACCGACAACGCAAACTCCGACCCGGTAACCCGTTTCTTAGTCGGCCGGCTTCGGTTCCATTACCATTCACTCACAACCCAACTCGATGTTTTAGGGTTTGGGAGGACTAGTCTCCTCTCTCTCCTACCTTCCGCTCCTTTCCACGGCTTCGCCGCCCACTCTCGCAGCTCCGGCAACCATCGTGTGTCGCCGGCTACCACCTTCTCCTGCAACCTACTGTACTGCTGTCTCATCTCCTTTCAAGCATCCGGCTTCTACCGCCTCGGTGGCTCCGCCATCAATGCGATCCCCTCGTCCGGCTTAATCGAGCAAGAGAAGGATTTGAAGTAAAAGCTAGACAAGGTACCACCACCCATTCTTTCTTCTTTCTTATGATTCTTCTTCTTCTCTCGGTTTCTTGTGATTTACGTGATTAGTTTGGTCACATTACAAGGTTTTACTACGTTAATATGCTATTTAAACGATTTTTTTTTTTTGAAGAAGCTATTAAAATGATTTGAAGTTTGTTTCTTTTGTGATTTTCAGAAGAATGATGGGATTCTTTGTAAGGTCAAATTTGTGAATGGAAATCTATAATTTGAGTGAATTAAACGAGTCGAGTTTTCTCGCAATGGTGGCATTTATGAATTTGTGCACTAATAGCGTAATGAAGATTTACTTAGCACATGAAATTTATGCATGAATCATATACTGTTGGGATACTAATCAGATCCAGTAGTCGGTGCAGACAAACTTAGTTATAATATTGATAGACTTCTAACAAGCACTGCAAATTATTTAAATGATTTTTGAGTACACGCGCATAACTTGGTCAAGAGTTGATTACAAGGAACTAGCAATAAATGACTAGGCAACAACCTCAGCATTAGACAGGAAATCAAGTTACTAGAAGGTTCAACAAAAAAAAGGGTGGGTGGGGGGGGGTTGCCTGCCAGCTAGATAACAGTTGAAGGTTAAGTGAATAAAGAGTGGAAGGGAATTAGGCAAGTAGAAGGTTTAAAAACGAAAAAAAAAAAACTAGTGTTGCAAGCTAGATAAAGGTTAAGTGAATAAAGAGTGGAAGGGAACTAGGTGAGCCCATTGAAGGGGAGAAGTTATGAGAATTACTTTAACAAGAAGTACCAACTTATCTTCGGTTCAAAGCATCTCATGCTAAATCCAGTCCTTGCGGGGAAAAATCAGAAAATAGAGTAGATCTAAGTAAATGCTAAGAGAAAATAATGCACCATTTAACTTATTTCGGCTGCCAATGGCATCCAAGAGGTGATCTTTTTACATGAATCCAAACTCTCAGATGCGTTGAGAAAAATTCTCATTGAAAGATTACACCCTGAGCTTGATGATGGTGAGCACGGCATTGGAGCTGATGCCTGCTGGTTCTAGGTCTTATCAAAAAGCCTAGCTTGCCCCTCTTAAGCTGAAGAGTACTTGGAGATTGATGGACGGGATTTAAGTCGTCAAAATTCTAGGTGACCACAAGGAAGCTTTTTTTTTTTTAGTTGCCACAATTGTGCATACCGATTCATCACCATAGCTGTCTAATATATGCAGGTCTGCTCCAAATTGATTTGCAAAGCATTGATAGAATGTGTTTGTGGACCACTGAGTAATAAGTGGAGGCTTTCGAGTGAGTGAGAGATGATAGCCTTTGCTTCCTTCCTAAATATGGGGATGGTGGAGCTGCATAGGAATAGGTTTGGGCATCGATCAGATCAAAAATAAAATGCACAAGTAAAGAAGAAGATAGTGAATTCCCTCTCTATTTGTGGTGAGATTGAGTGCCTTAGTTACTTTGACTTCATTCCCTTTGGTGTTCTATGGTTTTATAAAGAAAAGTGAACAATTAGAGTTTTCTTTCTTAAATCTTTTAATGTTGTTAATTTTGTAAACATTTTTGTTGATTTAATTGCATGGAAAATGGGATCAGTGGTTTGATTTTAAGAACTTCATATAGACCACTTCTTCGTGTTCTGGATTTTGGTGACTGACTGAACTTGCACAGACTGATGTTCTATCATACTTCATGATATATAACGTTTGGTTCTTATACCCAAGCTGATCGATCTAGTTCTCATAGTCAGCACATTGTTAATCTGTTTTAACCATTCCAAGTTGGGATGTAGAAAGTGCAGTGCCGATGTTCACCAGAGTGCTTGTTGTGAAAAGGCATGCTAGAGTATGAAATGAATCGCAATATTTGGAAACACAAGGATTCATAAAGTGAACCTTGAATAGTTAGTGCAGGCTTGATGGTTATGTTGATGGTTGAATAACAAGTAATAACTCTAAAACTTCAACTATGTTGAACATTATCCTTTTATCTTATCGTTGCACTTGATATCATTTAAGAAAAGAAAGAAAAAATCGAGTTTTCACCAACTTAATTACTTTATTTAATTGATTTGATAAAGTATATGAGGACTTGATGAATTTGTTTGCTATACTTAGTTGGCTACATGGTCCAATTATTTAACCAAGTTCAGGCAATTATTTTTAAAACAAGTGAGGTGGTTTCCTGAGTAAAACCAGAACCCTGTTAAATTACCATGGACTAGATTGAGTTCTGATTGACTCAGGAATTTCAAACATGGGTGCATCAACCTTTATATGGAGACCATATCTTTTAAAGAACATAATAGCATTCTTTAACAAACATAATATTATTTCAGAAAAATGCTAAATTATGAAATGAATTTGCTTGATTTTTCTCTATTTCCTTTTATGTTAAGCAATCTCAACGCAGCAAATTGAAGCAAATGGGAACTGCATAAAGAAAGTATATGGTGTAGCTTGCAAGTAGGATGCAGTTGATGAATGTCTTCTTGGGAAGTTGATATCACTTGATGCTGGCCTATAACAATCTGTTAGCTCGCTCTGGTAGTTTTGGGAATTGATGAGCTCACAATATGAAAAGTCTACTGAGTATTTGTTATTGTAGTTATCTATCTCAAATTAAGTTTTTACTTTTCTTTTCTTTCTTCCTAACTATTCTGATAGTCCAATTTACATTTTGGTGATGTCAGTATAATTTCGTAAAATAGTTTCCTTAATTCATACTGTTTTCAGCTGATAGCGATGACAACTGAAACAAAGGCAAATTCAGCTCAGAAGATTGATGCAGGGGTTCCTCCAACTAAGATTTTGCATAAGGCTGCTGAATTTAAACGATGGGGCAGGAAATACCCCTTCCTTCGATACGGGCTTCCATTCATATCTCTCACAGTATTGGGATCAGTTGGCCTTGCTCATCTCATTAAAGGAAGGCATGTCTAAATGTTTAGTACTTTATCTTTTGCTTTTAGTGCCATGCAACTCTTTATTTATTTATACCATTATCTTTCTTGGTAGTTGCTATTGTCAAGCTTCTCTTATTTAAATATTTCTGGGGATCTCTAGAAAAGATTGTTGCCTTGTCTAATATGTAATTCTATCAAACAAATTGCATCTGTTCTTATATTAAGTTGTTGGCTTAATAATTCAGTAAAGAAGTGACAAAGGAAAAAGATGATCTAGAGTGGGAGATCATTGAAACAACAAAAGCACTTACAAGAACTGGACCCAAGGATGGCTATGAGCCAAAGAAAATTTCTCTGGAGGAGGAGCTGAAGGTGGTTGAGTTCTCCCAGCTAGTAAACTGTTTCTTAACACAAAGGTGCTTCATCCCATTTTCTCAGAATGGTTTCTTTTATGTTTGCAGGCTTTGCAACAAAAGGTTGACATCAACAATTATGAGTACAAGAGGATTCCCAGGCCTAATGAAGGAAAATCAAGCAAAAATTAACTAAAACTTGTTCAAGCTTTTTATGTCACGATGTAATGTTTAGTATTATTTTAAACATCACATTAGTTATTGCTATGATATGCTATGATTTTTTTCTTTTTGAGTTCAACATCACCACTTGAATATAGTCCATTAAAATCTGTCCAAAACTCGTCAAGAAGTTAATTATTACTTGAAATTTTAAAATGCTAAGATCAGGCATGACTAAATTTTTAGGAAGCACTAAAGATGTTGTATAAGACTCAAAGGATGGATAGAATTCTTGGTAATGTCCTATTTGCAGATTCTTTTGGTGACCTATTGATATGTCACTGTTTTTATTGATTCTCAATAATATTATTATATCTGGCCAATGTATTAGTACCCTTAAATTTAAAAGGGACATGTGAGCCTTTCTCAGGATATATCTAGAACCAAGGTTCACGGACTCGGTACCGGCACCCGACCGATTACCGACTGGCTGGCCGGTATGATACGGTACAATACCGTACCGTCCCGTACTGCCAATAAAAAAATCAAAAAAAAATCCTACCCAATGGTTCCTCCCCCAAAAAAAAAGAAAAAAAACTACTTCATACCAGACCGCACCATTCTGTACAGGTGCCGTACCATTCAATACGGTTCGGTCCAATTTAGGTCATTTTTCAAAAAATCGATCTGAACCATTTCGGTTCCTGCCGATACGGTACGGTATAGGATGTACTGGTCGATTTGGGCTGGTACAGAAAACCATGCCTTGATTGATACATGTGGAAGCAAGGTTCACCATACTGGTCGGTACTGTATTTACCTTACTGGTACTTACCAGCATGCGGTTTTGTACCGTACTGATGCTCGGTACACCTCAATGTCTCATATTATACCACATATCAATATTGTTATAAGATTGTACCGGTACGGGGTCTAATATCGAGATGGCAAGCCTTGTGTGAAAGTAATTTTGGAGTGGCCATTATTCAGTGCTCTTGCCACTGAATGTATTATCTTTCCTTTTGGTTAGATTTTGGGATTGTCTTGTGCATTGGATGAATATCATCAATTGCAAAGATGAATAGTTTTTTTTTTTTCATTTGTGCTTGCAAGCTATGTCAGTGCTGTTCTGCTGGTATAATTCTATCCCACAATTCTTGTCTAGTATTTTATAGTTAGATATATCTGCCTGTATTTTAATGCTGACAAGAATCAGAATCCTATATAATTTGCAACATGTACGCTGTAGTATGCCAGGTTTCACCTCTTCCCTTGGAACTATAGGCTGGTTTAAAGAACTACAAGATAGGCCTAGTTTCTTTACGTACATATCTTCCATCCAGCACTTTTTTCTTTTCTTTGTTAATAATTTATATTAAATGACAAGAAAATTATTATATTTTGGTCTATGTTATGAAGTATATTTTTTTTCCCTTTTCCTGTTTTCTTTACAAAGAAATTTTGGAGGTAGCAAAAATAAAAATTTATTTTGTTGCATTCTACAAAGAACTTACACTTAGAAATACCAGCTTGTTTGCTCTTTAGCAAGTTTTATTTCTTTTTTGTAACCTGAAGGACCAATTTCAGGTAGGGATAGCCGGAGGTCACATTTAATTTCCCTTAGCTGAGCTGCATTTCTGTAGCAATAAGCTAGGATGGGTAAATGACCATGACATGTGGTCCATTCTATTTTTGCAAATGTATCTTATAAAGAAGATCGGTTTTCTGGTACATCTGGGATGTAACAGTATTAGAAATGTGCGCCTTACACATCATTTGCTGCATAAAAGAAATGTTGACTATGTCAATCATAAGCAAATGAAAGGAATGTATATCTACTCAAGAAATGAAGATCTAATATCATGGACCAAACAAATTTCGGCATATTCAAAGGGAGGACACCTTGACTTGGCAAGAAAGGTCTTTGATGAAATGGGCTTTAGGGACTGTGTTGCTTGTAATATAATGATTAGGGAATATATCTGGCATGGGAAGACCCAAGATGCGCGGGAACTATTTGATGAGATGCCTGAAAGGAACACGATCTCTTGGAATTCCATGATCATGGCTTACACAACTGAGAGTAGATTGCATATTGCCCTGAAGCTTTTCTTAGTCATGCCTGATGAAGAAAAAGATACCATCAGTTGGACGACTATGATTTCCGGGCTCGCTCGTGATTTACGAATCACTGATTCATGGCAATTGTTCAAACAATTGCCTGAGCCAGACTCTGCCTCATGGTCTTCAATCATATCTGGTTTCCAACAGAATGGATTATCATCAGAATCCTTGATGCTTTTCAAAAAAATGCTGTCAGTAGGAAGAAGACCCACTGTTCACTCTCTCACCAGCGCCCTGGCTGCTGCTGCAGATTTAGCTGCACTCTCGAATGGCCAGCAGCTATACTGCCAACTCCTGAAGAGAGGATTTGACAATAACATTCTTGTCAGAAACTCTGCCATCTCTATGTTTATGAAATCAGGGTGTCTCGATGGTGCGGTCAATATTTTCAATAGTATTCATCAACCTGACATGTTCACATGGAATGCTATGATTTCAGGATATGGGCAGCATGGATATGCCAGTGAAGCAATCTTAGTTTTCCATCAGATGCAGAAAGCTGGGTTTCACCCTGACAGAATCAGTTTTCTGGGTGTTCTCCAGGGATGTAGCCATTGTGGATTTGTAAAAGAGGGAATACTGTATTTTGACAGTATGCAGAAAGATTTTGGAGTTCATCGAGGACCTGAACATTATGTCTGCATGGTCGACATCCTGGCACGTGCTGGATTGCTCAAAGAAGCTGCAATGATAATTTTCAAGATGCCTTTTGAGCCCACTTCTATCTTTTGGAGAACACTATTGAATGGATGCAGGATAGGTAGGGCTCTTAAGTTAGGTTTGTATGCAGCTGATTGGGTCTTGGAGCTTGAATCAGATAATGCTGCCTCCTGTTTGATGGTCATGCAGATGTATGCAGCTGTAGGAAGACACAGAGAGGTTGCTTTGATGAGGAGATGGATGACTGAAATAGATGCAAGGAAGGAGTTGGGCAATAGTTGGATCGAGATAAAAGGAAAGGTGCATATCTTTACCACTAGGGATGAAACACATTGTGATTCAGAGAGTATTTACATGATCCTTGAGCTTTTAGCAGATGTTGCATCTGAGTATGCTTAATAACAGTGGACTGGAGTGCCATCGAAATCAGGCATGTCATGGAATTGACCTTTATAACTGTATCTATAGCAGGAATTTAACCTTGTAATCTCTAATAGAACTTGTGATAGAAGTAAGGTTGAGAAGTTTTTTTCTTGTCCCTTTCATGTAAATGCATCTTAGCGATATTATTGTATACAGTGCAATGGTAAAGGTGGAGGTTGAGAGCTGAAAATATGGGAAAGAAAATTCTTTGCTAGATTATGAGAGATTTTCCTCAAAAATGGATCCAATTTTGACATGGTGCAGCAAGGAAAGACAAGGGAGCTGCCTTAAGCTGGCTTAGATACTGAATTACATACGTACACCTTTGCAAGGAGAAACAGATGAGCTAAGGCATGCATCTCAGGTGAATTATTGCATTGGCTGACCGACTTGGCAAAGAAGAAGGGCTTTTGTAGCAAAATTTCAGGTAGCATGCTCCTTTGCCCAAGTTTTTTGCAGGGTTATGAATTAAGATGCAGCAACAATTTCCAGTTACGAAGGAAGGATACCAATATTTTACCTACTTGGTGTTAAAACTCAACCCTAATGTCTTATTTGCATTATTATATAAGCTGGCTGGTCATAAGAGCGACAATGTCTTGCTTACTTATCAGGTATGTTTTTCTTGTTACCATCTTAACCTAATGCCCGGTTTATTCATTTCGTTTATTTTTGGTTATGCCTTAGAAATCTCTTACATTGTGTGTATGCAGATTGTTTTCTCCAGTAAATGCGGTCTACTTAAAAAACCTGCCAAAAAGTACGGCTCAAGATTGTCTGGTCCAATTATTTTAACATACACATGTATTAAATTGTGCTGCCTTGTGCTAAATAGCGATGAGAGAGGTGCTATAACCAATTTTCTCACCGGCAATGATCTTATATGGCTTTATCTGTTATCTGACATTGATATGATGATGCGGCTGTCCTGATATATTTCTCCACTTAGGTTGGCATTCTGATTGTTTTCCTGTAATGGCTCCAGCTTGCTAGAAATGTGCTCTGGACACAATTTGGTTATGCTACCATTTGGTTTTACCACCATTTTATCCGGCCTGTGCTGGTCATCTCATGATCTGGGGAGCCTGTGGTCTACTAGCTGCAAGCTGTGGAACAAGTCTGATACGCTCCTCTGTTGCCTTAACATGCCCAAATTCTGAAGATGGTTCATTGTTGCATTTATCTGGGTGCGTGTCATGTTTTCCAGTTTCTTTATTTATTCTAACATATATTTCATTGTCGGTAGTACTTATAGTTTTTATGATGTGGCTGAATTCATATTGCTTTATCATCGTTCTTATGTATTGTACTGCTTTAGAAGCTGAAATCAGATGAGATCTCTTTGCCTACTGCCCATTTCGTCATTTGTATTTTGCGAGTGCAGAAAAGACATCTGGATTTCAAAATCTCTGAATCGTTGCTTTTTATAGCCTCTTCATGTTGTCTTACCAAAAAACAAGTCATTTTATGGTGCGATCGCACAATGTTAGCTTTCTAACTTTGACTGGTATTTTATCTTTGAGATGCTGGGTTGATTAACATTTGTCTAACCGGGGAACCCTGCTGCTGCTACTCCGGCTGGACTGGTATTTTATCTTTGATATGCTGGCTTGATAAACGTTTGTTTAACTGGAAAACTATGCTGCTGCTGCCTTTGTTGAATGGGTCAGTACAGCTCGGAATGCTTTGACGGCATGATCCCTTACCTTGTTAATAGATCAAGCATTCATAACAGGATCATGCCGCCCTGATTCAGGCCTCAAGGCTCTTATCCAGTCAAAGACACATTAAAAAAATGTCAACCCTTTCATGATGTACTGGCATATATAACTCAGAGCTTGGATGTTATTGAGAGTTGATGTGGTCTGCATCTCTATGTTTGAACAAATAAACTGTTCCATCAGGCATGTCTCTCAAATTCATTCTCTCGTGCTCTCTAAACATATGAAACAATACATATACCATAGAGGAGGTAGCGTATCTTCTTTCCACAAACAAAAGAGGAAAAGAATTGTGACCATGGGATGGTTAAAAGGCAGAAGTAAATAGAATTTTTAGCAGCTTCACACATGCACCTGGAGTATGGATGAGATGAGAAAGGGGTGGTGGACATGTTGATCAGGACAAACTTTGCCTTCCACCCGAAAAAGAGAGAGACAAGGTTGGTACAAGGTAACCATTGATGGGCTTAACCTCCAGTAGTCCTTTACGGGCAGATTATTGATAGATCAGTGCCAGTATCCGCATAGAAACTTTAGCAGATTGTTCATGTGAACATCCTCTGTACAGGAAGACCTACTTTGACCATAACTTTGCCTGGGTTAGGAAATATAAATTATCATGGATGATGGTAAAACAGGGTAAAAAGATTTGAAATTATTTTGAATCTAAAATTTTTCCCTGTTTACTTGATAAGAGAAACTTTATTATGCAAGATTATTGCTTAAGCTTATAACTTTTATTACAAAATTATTCTTAGTATTATTCGAATAAGGCCTATGCTTATATGAGAGCAGAGTTTGGGATCCTTTATCATTCAAAGTTCCAATTAGAGTGCTTTCACCGGTCATATTCTTTTATCACTTGAGGACTACAAGGATAGCTCGTAAATCAACTTTTATTTCAAGCCATTAACATTGTTGATCTTGCCATCTAGTGTCCTTTCTATACTAGTCCTCAAGACATGAATTAAAACCGAAGGAAAGAACGTGTAAAACACTACAGAATATGAAGTTGACTACGAATTCTTCTCCTTCATTTGTCACCGTCTCTTGTTGTGACACTGTATCCAGGTGTGCTTGTTACCAATGGAAGTGAGGTATTAATTCATGAAGCCATTTCTAGAGGTCCGCCTTGCAAAACTTAGAGACTTAGGATTATCTTCATAAGTGTTGACGCAGAATCTGATCGATGATGGAATCAGTTGGAGTGGAGGTGGATGAGGTCGCCATCAGAATTTGCAAAACAAAGTTCCATCCGGAGTCGATGGGGATGGCTCCGATAGGATCTTCCGACGATCAAATCAGCTCTGACCAATAGGAATGGAGTTCTCGGGAATGAGTTCCACAGAGCTTAGAGAATGAGAGGAGAGATAAAAGCTTAGAGAGATTCGAGATAGCATATCTGGAGGGTCCTTTTTATAGGCGGAGCTTGATTGATGTTGGTGGCCATATCGTCCGATCGTGGGCCGCTCGGGACCGCATGAAGTTCGGTCGGAGGGGAAGGCATCGTCAGACGAATAGGGACGGCCATATTGATGGGTCATGGGCCGCATGGGGCTAGTTATGGAGAGAGTGGTATCGTCAGTAGCGATGGCCATGTCGTCCGATCGCATCGTCTGTGGCAAACTGATGGTGACCGTTTGTTCAGATTTTATAGTCGTGGCTCTGAGAAAGCAGGCATTGATTGGTGGACTTCGGTGTATATCAATTTCAAAGAAGTTCGGACCCTTAGAGAAGTTCGACTAAGGAAAGCTCGGAAGGAGTTCGGCCGGAGGAGTGCGGAGAGAGCTCGGCTCTCGTAGACGTCTGACTGAAAGAGCGCGGAGGAAATTCGGCTCTCATAAGCGTCTAGTCGGAAGAGCGCGGAGGAAGTTCAACTGAAGCTCGACCGCTGGAAAGTTTGGTCGGTTGAAGGAGTTCGGTTAAGGCCCGGCCACTGAGGAGTTTGGCTAAGGTCCGACCGCTGGAAGTCCGAAGGAGCTCGACCGCTGAGGAGTTCGGCTAAGGTCCGACCGCTGAAAATCCGAAGGAGCTCGACCGCTAAGGAGTTCGACCGGCTGAAGGGGTTCGGCTAAGGTCCAACCGCTGAGGCTTTTTCGTGGCTACCGGTTGCATTAAGCCGAGCATCGAACTGGATTTCGATAGGAGCAAAATTTATCCCCAACAATAGTCCCCCCACTTTCGAGTTCAAAATTCGAAGGAAATGAGTGCAGAAAAGACGACTGCTAAAGTTTTCTTTTGGGCTTCGTGCTAATTCAGATTGAAGCTCGGGGGAAGATCTCATCTCCGATCAAAGTTAAAGTTGAAGCCCGGGGGATCTCATCTCCAGTCAAGGTTGAAGTATATCTCATCTCCTGCGGTCGAGGTTGGAGGTTGAGCTCCTCGGGGACGACATTGTCTCTAGCAGTCGAGGTTGCCTCGGGGGAGATCTGATCTCTAGACGAGGTTATCTCCGATTTTACCTCTGACCGAGGTTGGCTCGGGCACTCTGACCGAGGTTGTCTCTTGATTTTATCCCTGATCGAGGTTGGCTCGGGTGCCCTGATCGAGGTTGATGGAGATCCTGTCTCCTATAGACTTCGGAGCTCAAATTTAGACTTTGCTCGTGTTAGGATGAGGTTCTTCTTCTGCTCCTAACGGACTGTGGGGGCACATAAGGGTCATTGTTAGGGCCTCTCCCTCCGTCTCATCTAAGGTGAATGAGGTCTTCGACTTTGCTCGCATTAGGACGAGGTTCTCCTCCTGTTCCTAACGGACTGTGGGAGCACATTCGGACCATCGTCCGTCTCCCCATCTCGTCTAAGGTGAATGAGGCCTTCAACTTTGCTCGCATTAGGATGAGGTTCTCCTCCTATTTCTAACGAACTGTGGGGGCACATACAGACCGTCATCCGCGCCTCTCTCCCATCTCGTTTAAGATGAACGGGGTTTTTGACTTTTGCTCGTGTTAGGACGAGGTTCCTCCTCCTGTTCCTAATGGACTGTGGGGGCACATACGGATCGTCGTCCGCCGCCTCTCCCTCCATCTCGTCTAAGATGAATGAGGCCTTCGACTTTGCTCGCATTAGGATGAAGTTCTCCTCTATATTTCTAACGGACTGTGGGCGTACATTCAAACCGTCGTCCGTCTTCTTCCATCTCGTCTAAGGTGAACGAGGCCTTCGACTTTGCTCGCATTAGGACGAGATTCTCCTTCTGTTTCTAATGGGTTTGTGGGGGCACATTCAGACCGTCGTCCGTCTTCCTCCATCTCGTCTAAGGTGAACGAGGCCTTCGACTTTGCTCGCATTAGGACGAGGTTTTTCTTCTATTTCTAACGGCTGTGGGGGCACATACGGACCATCGTCCGCGTCTCTCCCTCCATCTCGTCTAAGATGAATGAGGCCTTCGACTTTGCTCGCGTTAGGACGAGGTTCCTCCTTCTGTTCCTAACGGGCTGTGGGGCACATACGGACCGTCGTCCGTGCCTCTTCTCCTATATTGTCTAAGATGAACGAGATCTTCGACTTTGCTCGTATTAGGACGAGATTCTCCTCCTGTTCCTAACGGGCTGTGGGGGCACATAAGGGCCGTTGTTAGGACCTCTCCCCCCATCTCGTCTAAAATGAACAAGGCCTTCGACTGTACTCACATTAGAATGAGATCCTACTTCTGTTCCTAATGGGCTGCGAACGAGGTTCTTCGAAACTAGGAAGAGATCTTATCTTTAGTCGAGGTTGACTCGATCGCTCGAAAGAGATCTTATCTCTAGCCGAGGTTGTCCACGGTCGCTTGGAAGAGATCTTATCTCTAGCCGAGATTGACTCGGTCGCTCGGGAGAGATCTTATCTCTCGCCGAGGTTGTTCACGGTCGCTCGGAAGAGATCTTATCTCTAGCCGAGGTTGACTTGGTCGCTCGGAAGAGATCTTATCTCTAGCTGAGGTTGTCCACGATCGCCCGGGAGAGATCTTATCTCCAGCTGAGGTTGACTCATCCCTCGGAAGAGATCTTATCTCTGATCGAGGTTGACTCGATCGCTCGAAAGAGATCTTATCTCTAGCTGAGGTTGTCCACAGTCGCTCGAGAGAGATCTTATCTCTGGTCGAGATTGACTCGGTCACTCGAAAGAGATCTTATCTCTAGTCAAGGTTGTCCATGGTCGCTCGGGAGAGAGATCTTATCTCTGACTGAGGTTGACTCGGTCGCTCGGGGAGAGATCTTATCTCTACCCGAGGTTGTCCACGGTCGCTCGGGAGAGATCTTATCTCTAGCCAAGATTGTCACGGTCGCTCGGGAGAGATCTTATCTCTACCCGAGGTTATCCACAGTCGCTCGGGAGAGATCTTATCTATGGTCGAGATTGACTCGGTCGCTCGAGAGAGATCTTATCTCTAGTCGAGGTTGTCCACGGTCACTCGAGAGAGATCTTATCTCTGGCCGAGGTTGACTCCATCGACGAGGTTTGTTCGATCGCTCGGGAGAGATCTTATCTCTGGCTGAGGTTGTCCACAGTCGCTCAGGAGAGATCTTATCTCTGATCGAGGTTAGCTCGATCGCTCGGGAGAGTTCTTATCTCTAGGCGAGGTTGTCACGGTCGTTCGAGAGAGATCTTATCTCTGATCGAGGTTGATGATTTTTGACCTGCTCGTGTTAGGACGAGGTTTTCCTCATGTTCCTAACACGGCGACTATTGACTGCTTCTTTTCTGTCATCACATAGTTTTCGCACCCAAAAATAATATTATTAAAAGGAAAGAATTTTACTGAAGAAAAGTTACGGACAACATATCCCCATTTTAGGGTCGTGGGGGTGTTGTTCCTTCGGATTCTCTTGGGTAGCAAGGCTCGGGCCGGACGACCTCCTCTATCTTGTGCTGGCCTTTTCAATTTGGAGCAAACTTCTCTTGGCTTTGTCACTGGGAGACAATGAATCATCGATGTACCAAGCTCCTCCCAGGGGTAACGTTGATGATGCCGTGAGGCAGTCGATCTCCTCGTCGTTTCTGGCTACGACAATGCCCTTGGCTGACTTCTGCTTCAGACTGGCATCAGAGAAATTTATCCAACCGCCCCTTTCTGACGAGCTCCTCAATTTCGTTTCGGAGTTGAATGTATTCCTCAATGTCGTAGCCGTGGTCGCGATTAGGGGCATTACTTGCTTCGATCGTGCATGTTTGGGGGAGGCCGTGGTCCTTCTGATCTTGGCAGCTGGTTCTTAATTTTTGTGAGAATTTGAGCTCGAGGAGCGTTGAGGGGGGCGTAGTCATGGAATCTTTCGGGAGGAGAACTTCTTCGCGCCTTTCTGTTGGAGCTTTCTTGATGGTGAGCTCGAGGAGTTCGGGCCTTGCTTGCGCTAGGGAGGTCATGAGTGTGGTCGAACTTTCTGTAAAATCTTCTACGGAAGAACTTCATGCTTCTTTGTTGGGACTTCCTTGACGACGAGCTCGAGGGGGAGCTCGGTCTTGCTTGTCCGAATTTCATTCCACCTCCTGTGAATTCTTTGTAGGAGCTTCCTTGAAGACATACTCGAGGGAGAGTTCAGATCTCACTTGCGTCGAACTTCACTCCGCCCTCCTGTGAAGCTTTCGTCGGAAGAACTTCATGCCTCTTTATCAGGGCTTCCTTGACGACGAGCTCGAGGAAAAGTTCGGCCTTGCTTGCGCCGGAAAGGTTGCGAATGCGACCGAATTTCATTCCGCCCTCCTTGTGAAACCTTCTACGGGAGAACTTCTGCTCTTCATTTCTCCTTCTTAAGGACGATTGATATGCCCAAATGCTCTTTTTTAAGGCCGGTTCCTCGCATCCTCATAGCGGATTTGCTGGCAAAGTCTCCGTCGAAAGCTGTCACACGGCCTGCATCATCTCAGCGAGGCCACGGATCTGCTGGACCAGCAGGTTGAACTGCTCCACATCTACGGTGGTTTCAGATGAAACCTGGGCTGTCGGGGCTGAAACGAAAGTAGATGGACCTAGCATGGAGGCCGTTGATCGCCGAGTCGAAGCTCTCTTGGGAGACATTTTTTCTTTGAAAAAGAACTCTAGTAAGAAAGAAGAGAGATCTCTGGAGAGGGAAGAGAGAAATCGTCTCCAAACACTCCTTTAAGAACAAGAGAACTTCGAAGATTCGGGCCCTCCTTCTAGCGCCAATCTGTTGACGCAGAATCTGATCGTCGTCGAAATCAGCTGGAGCGGAGGTGGATGAGGTCACCGTCGGGACCTGCGAAATAAAGTTTCATCCGGAGTCGGTGGGGGTGGCTCCAGCAGGACCTTTCGACGATCAAGTCAGCTCTGGCTAACAGAAATGGAGTACTCGAGAATGAGTTCCGCAGAGCTTAGAGAAGGAGAGGAGAGCTTAAAGCTTAGAGAGATTCGAGATAGCATATCTGGAGGATCCTTTTTATAGGCGGAGCTTGATTGATATTGGTGGCCATATCGTCTGGCCGCGGGCCGCTCGGGGCTGCATGGAGTTCGGTACGGAGGGAAAGGCATCGTCAGACGGATAGTGACGGCCATATTGATGGGTTGTGGACCGCATGGAGCTGGTTACGGAGAGAGTGGTGTCACCAGTAGCGGTGGTCATGTCGTCCGATTACGTCACCTGTGGCAGACTGATGGTGACCGTTCGTCCAGATTTTATAGCTGTGGCTCTGAGAAAGCAGACATTGATCGATGGACTTCGGTGTGTATCAATTTCAAAGAAGTTCGGACCTCTAGAGAAGTTTGGCCGAGGAAAGCTCGGAAGAAGTTCGGTTGGAGGAGTGTGGAGAGAGCTTGACTCTCGTAGGCGTCTGATCGGAAGAGCGTGGAGAGAGTTCGGTTCTCATAGGCGTCTGATCGGAAGAGCGTGGAGGGAGTTCGATTGAAGCTCGACCGCTGGAGAGTTCGGCCGGTTGAAGAAGTTCGGCTAAGATCTGACCGCTGGGAGTCCGAAGGAGTTTGGCCGCTGAGAAGACCCGACCGCTGAAAGTTCGAAGGAGCTCGGTCGCTGAGGAGTTTGGTTAAGATCCAACCATTGAAAATCGGAAGAAGCTCGACCGCTGAAGAGTTTGACCGACTGAAGAAATTTGGCTAGGCCGCTGAGATTTTTTCATAGCTATCGATTATATTAAATTGAGCATCGAATTAAATTTTGATAGAAGCAAGATTTATCTTTAACAACAAGCTAGTGCTTCCCCAACAAAGTGAAGAATTTCCGGTGTTAAATTTTTGCAGAAAGCTTTTGTCTTCCATAAGAATTCATGTTAACTGGCTGAGAGTGCGTGGATACGGTACCTGGCTGATGAAGGTTATAATGGTTTCTGAAGGGACCTGGCTTGAGTTCTTTCCAGGTTCCAACTTCTGTGACCTTGGACATGTTATGAATGGACGATTGTAGTCTGATGAGGGCAAGCATGACTTGCTTGTAGAACAAGTAATGCTGACGTTAGACTCTAGCGACAATAACGACCGGCACTCTCTGATGTAGTCCTGTAATGGATTCCATGATGAATGGATCGCCTTGGGATGGTTATCATGGAAGGGAGCTCATCTTGGATGGTGTGTTTTTTTTTTGGTCAAGTCTCAGCTTTAGAGCATGGCTCTCCTTAGACCAAGATCAACCAATGTAAACGGAAGGTAACCGGCCATGCATGACCATGAATGGTGCTCGATCCCTTCTATAAAAAGGACAAAGAGGGGACGCATGATTTGCCAGTGATAATGTAGCATCATCATCTGAGTAATGATATGACAGTTCTTTGCGGGTGCCACCAGCATTCACCGAATCCTAGCAAACAAACAAAACTCTACAATCTTGCGGGGTCATGCTACCATTATGACTGGTGCCCTCATCCTCACCGTTTTTCATGCATCGTGTGAGGACTAGCAGCAGGGACGGGCAACCCCATATCGCGGGCAGCGATTAGGAAGCTATGATCTGACTATTAGACGTCGTGTCAATCTCAAAGTAGTTCTCTATGTTGGAACAAAAAAGAAAAACATAAAAAGGAAGGGCATCTCAAGAGGGATTTTGACGTACTAGTCCTTTTTTTTTTTTTTTTCTTCGTGATTGAAATAGCTCTTTTTTGGGGTAAAAGCATTTAGGATCTATTTTTTTTGGAATGAGACAAAATGGTCCATTTTGTCTAATTAATGATTAAATTTTTTTGATCTTTGTTGGGGATAAATCTCGCTCCTACCAAAACCCGGCCCAACGCTCAGCCCAATGTAACCAGTAGCCGCTGAAGAGCTTTAGCGCCAGGCGCCAGGCCGAGCCCCTACCACGGCCGAACTGCCTAGAGGCCGAACTCCCCTGCACCAAGGTCCGGGCCGAACTGCCTAGAGGCCGAACGAACCCTGGCCGAACTCCTTCGGACTTCCCACGGCCGAACTCCTTCGGACCGACCCCAGGCGAGCCCATGCAGCCGAACTCCTTCGGGATGCCCACAGCCGAACTCCTTCGGACTTCCCACGGCCGAACTCCTTCGGACCGACCCCAGGCGAGCCCGTGCAGCCGAACTTGGCCGAACCCCTTCGGACCGACCCTAGGCGACCGAACTCCTCAGCGAGCCCTGGCCGAACCAACTAGCAACCGAAGTCCTTCAACTGGCCAGCCGAGCTTCTTCGGGCCTCTCAGCGGTCGAACTCCTCGGCAACCGTCCCGCGGCCGAACTCTACAGATGGCCGACCCTTCAGCCAGACGAACTCCCCCAGCTTCCCCCTCGGCCGAACTCTGTTACAAGTCCGAACTCCATTGGACGAACTGTCGCCTGCAGCAAGACCGGACGGCGCCTTCCTCTCCGTACCGGACTCCATGCGGCCCACGGACTCGCCGGTATGGCTCCCACGATCTACCGGACGACGCCTTCCTCTCCGTACCGGACTCCATGCGGCCCACGGACTCGCCGGTATGGCTCCCACGATCTACCGGACGACGCCTTCCTCTCCGTACCGGACTCCATGCGGCCCACGACTCGCCGGTATGGCTCCCACGATCTACCGGACGACGCCTTCCTCTCCGTACCAAACTCCATGCTGCCCGACGACTCTCTGCCAGACGGCACAGCCGTCACCATCAACTAAGCTCCGCTATAAAAGGACCCCTCCCGACATACTAAGGCTAAGCTCTCTGAACTCTCGACTCTCTAAGCTCTCCTCCACATCTCTAAGCTCCGGAACTCATTCCGAGCACTCCATTACTGTTGGCCGGAAACTAACTTGACCGTCGGAGGGTCCTGCCGGAGCCACCACCCCACCGGTTCCGGACGGGACTTCGTTTTGCAGGTCCCCGGCGGCGCCCAGCGGCCTCGATTGCGGCGACCTCCGGCGGCGACGGATTTCTGCACCAACAGATTGGCGCTAGAGGAAGGGCCTGAACCTTCGAGGTTCCCTTGTTCTTAAAGGAGTGCTCGGCGACGATTTCCTTCCCCTGCTCCGGATCTCTCTTCTCCCTCTTCAGTATTCCTTTTCTGGAAAGAAAAATGCCCCCCAGAAGAGCCTCGACCCGGAGGTCGGCAGCCTCCGCGGCCCGATCCCGTTCGGGTCCGTCCGCTCCCACTCCGGCCCCGGCGACACGGGCCCGCTCCGTACCCGCGGTGGATGCGGAGCGGTTCGACCTGCTTGCCCAGCAGGTCCGCGATCTTACGGAGGCGGTGCGGGCGGTGCAGGCCACGCATTCGCGAGGTCCGGCGCCCACTCGA